>JAOVYU010000047.1:18073149-18085415 GCA_025674565.1 Synodontis membranacea
CTCTGTCCCCCCTGTTCTTAAGCCGTGCCCTTGGCATAAGTAAAAGGGACTGGTCTGAAGACCTCAGAGATCTCGAAAGAGAATAAGAATTAAAAACAAACAATAAAATCTTAAACTCAGTTCTCCTCTGAACAGGGAGCCAGTGCAAAGCGGCAAGAATAGGAGAGATATGATCTCACTTACGAGAGCCTGTAAGGCATTCTGGACAAGTTGTAATTGTGACAATGAAACCTGGCTAATGCCCGCATACAGAGCATTACAATAGTCAAGGCGCGTTGTGATAAAAGCAGGAACAACCCTCTTGAAGACACTGAAAGAGAGAACTGGTACTGGTACCAGTAATTGAGTATCAGTACCCAACAGAACCTTTTGTTCAGTATTTTACTCTCTCTCTCTCTCTCTCTCTCTCTCTCTCTCTCTCTCTCTCTCTCTCTCTAACAGCAAAAAAAAAAAATAGAATTTCAGTCTTAAAAAACAAATCCAATACGTAACTCAATTTCAACTTTTTGTTATCTACTTAGAACATTTTACACACCACACAAAATAAAACCCCTCTCGAACTCCCTCTCCCCTCCCAAAACCATCCGGACAACCTTCAGCCTGTTGCAGTCAGTCACCAGGGCGTAGCTTGAGCACGCTGTCCTGTATATGTTCTGCACTTCAACACATTGCAGGGGTGTGGTCACATGGTCTCACTTTCTCTCTTTCTCGAACACATACTTTACTCATCCAGGTGTCCTCTCAGGTACTGAACAAACATACCTCTCAGAGTCCGGTACTAATAAGCACTAACTATAATTTCAGTTGTCCATAAAAAATCACATTGGTGAAGAGCAAACCAATGGCAAGTCTTAACTGTGCAAAATCTGACCGCCATCCTACCACACGGACTAAATACCTACTACATTAGAGTACTAATTTGATTATGTTAGTCATAATGGAAAGGATAAAATGTGCCATTTACAAAAAAATATACATCTCTTGGAGAACTTGCTTTGCTCTTTTGCACACTTTGATTGTGTCTTTTCTATAACACCATCTTCTCTTTGTGCAGGTAACACAACATAAAGATACTGTATTTTCATCTGAAAAGTAATCTGTTACTTACTCTACTCCTTCCTTTTGGACCGTATACAAACATTTCTCTAACATTTAAGTTTTACAGAAATGAATCTTTGGATGACTGTACTGTATGTGCATGCATTTCTGTTCATGGTCTCCCTATTACAGTGTTGGCTTTCCTAAGGTTTCTTTGGTTTCCCCCCAACTCCAAAAACATTATAGTACATAAACTGAATCAGATTAAATGGCCCCAGGTGTGAATGAGTGTGTGACTCTACCCTGTGAACTAGGGTGTAATAGTCTCTGGGTCCACCAATTTCTGTAAGAAATTAGCATACCTCTACAGTACATCTTTCATGCACATTCTAAGATGCACCAGTTACTGCATGGCATGAATGTATACAATATTTAATCACTTCTGTTGATATTTTGAATGCACAAGTTTCTGTTTGATCATGAGTTTGAAATACATCAGAACACAAAGTTTACTGAAGGTTTTTTTTTTTTAGCTTTACTGACACCCCCACCACACAGGGCATAACAATGACAGGCTGTTGCTCTGGTCTTCCTCTTTGGTTGTTTGTCATGTTTCCTTGTTGAATCTTATTGCTGTTTTGACAAAGGCCTAATTGGCATGACCACAAGTTTTTCAGCACTTCTCAGACGTTTGCACTTCTTGTCTGATTGGCACGTTTTCAGAGGTGTTCTCGTCACTCTTGACTTGTGTCCCAATGGGTAGTGGGAATCAAATGCCATCCTGTCTCTGTATACCTAGAACCTGTCATGTTAGCATATCTTTGTAAAGGCTTGGACGTTTGCCTACTGCAATTCTCACTCATATCTCAGGTTTTTTTGTTTCCTAATTACTGTGCGGCCATCTTTCTATGATCTAGTGTTTTCCAGGATTGTTTATTCATATCAGCAGCTTGATATCGATAAACATGTTTGTGTCCCTATCTGCCTGTTTTGCGACTCCTGTTCAAATCATCAAAATGAAGACGTTAACTTTTGTCCTATCATCTCGGGCTCTGAAATGTTGTAAGCCACTCTCCCTTTATCCTTCAGAACCCTTGAAACTGAGCTATCATTGTGGCCAACAGCACCATTTGTCTTTTGATTTGTTTTTTCTTTGCAAGGGATGCTTTTGTTATATATTTCATCACTTTTATGACCCACGACTCAAATGCACCTTCTACTCTTCCAGGACAAAGGGTTTGTGACTACAGTACTGTCACTGACCACAGGAGGGCTCCTCCCCCACCGAAGGGTGTGCGGTGCTACCACTAATGTATCAGGTGTAGCAGAAAGACATCTCAGTCACACGCTTTGAGAACAATCTGGCAAATATATCCAGCCAATAGCAGTTTTGTGTTCTGAAGTTGAAACTGATAGGGGGAAAAAAGATGATTAACTCAAGATGCTTTATTTGATGTACGCCAGTAATTTTGAACAGTGTTTAAAGCCCACAGCAACACTGATGTGCCTGAAAAAATTCATCCCAGCACCTGCATTACAAAGCTAAAAGGATAAAGAAGCAATGAGTGTTGTTTCAAATTAGGTATTCCTGAAAAACCGACAACATATCTAACGTACATGAATTATTACACACACAATATTTAATGTCATGGTTACTTATAGCATTCAATAATAACTGTATTTAGTGGACAACTGGTGCTCTTAATGCTTTTTTTCACTCTGATTTCTGATTTCTATTAATGTTAATTAATAAAACAATTATTTTTTAGTGACTTGTTACATCAAGCCTTTCAGCAAATTATTGAAAAAAGCAGGTCCAGTGTGTTTTGTGAGATGGATACTTCAGAAATTTTATTAATGTTTTTAAATTGTGCAAAAAAAAAAAATGGACCTTTTTAATAATACCCCAGTTATCTTAATATATGCTTCTTCTTTTTTTGCAATCACAGTAATAGTCTGAAAGTATTGGTTTTATCTTTAAATCTAAATTAGTATACAGACCTAATGGAATATTCAATCATTCATCTGGATAAATCAGACAAATACCTGCGATAACAGAACAAAAATGCTCACAGACAATCAATGTGATCTGCCAACTATTCTTTGCTTCCATTGTGCATCATGCAACACTCTCCATTGATGACGCATCCTGGATCACAATGATTCTGCTCGAAAGTGGTAAAAACACGGGCTGGTTTGCTTGCTGGCACCAAGGTTCAAAGAATCCTGAATGGAACCAGTTCAAGAACCCTATCCCTGGTTTTGGAAAAGCGGTACTACTGGCATGTTTTTGGGAGGTGGGAGTAAACTGGATAACTTGGAGAGAACTCTCACAAACACTGGAAGAACATGTGAAACCATACACAAACAGTAACCTGAGCTCAGGATCAAACTGGGCTTCTTGGAGCAGAACACCAAGAACTACCCACTAAAGGAATATCCATCCATCATCTGTACCGCATATCTGTCAGGAGACAATTCCAGCTGACTTTGGGCAAGGGGCAGGGTACACCCTGGGCAGGTCGCCAATCTATCACAAGGCTAACAAAGATACAAACTTCCATTTACACCTATGGGCAATCAGAGTAGCCTCTTGACCTAATCTGTGTGTTTTATGGCTGTGGGAGGAAACTAGAGCACCCAGAGGAAACCCACAAAGGCATTGGGAGAAAATCCAAACCCACTGCAAAAAAACGCCCCAGTAAGCCATAAGGTTTGTGCTAACCACCAAATACATAAGATGGCCTTGGTAAGAGCAAATCACACATCCACAGTATTCTGTAGCATAGAATTAACTTGTGAAATACAGTACAGAGAAAGGTCTGAAAAGACAAAAAGAGCACAAATGTGTATATTTGACTGCGAATGCTAAGACGGATCGAATTCATTACCATGCAGTGTCTGTCTACTGAAAATTGGTTTAGCTGTTTGATTCAAGTCTGTGGTGTCTGTATTTTGAATAAAGTCAGGTTAGTGAAGTAACACTGACGAAATGTCTCCCACCTAGCCATCTAAATCTGGATCACTTTTCAGCTTACAAGATGCAAACATCCATCTATCCATGTCCTTCCAATTCCCTCGCTCTGCTCCCTCCTTTAATGATAGGCTCTAGCTGGAGTGCCTGGTGAGACGCTCTGTCTACAGAAAGTAATTTATGTAACCAATCAAGCGCTCATTTGTCAACCATCACTCTTCATTTGAGTGACTGCAGGACACCCGTGCTGTGGTCTCTGGGGTGTTGACATATGTTGTTTTGTTATTTTGATTGCAATTAGTGGATGTGTCTGAGTAATAAAGGATGGTGGAACAGGGCCATGGCAATATGGCCATCGCACAATGACAGAGACAGATAGAGAGAGGGATCAAAAGAAGATTACTTAACATTACGCTGATGATACACACTTTTACCCAGCTACGTTTAAAGGACAGTGCACAAGGACACGCTTACTAAACTTTCCTTCTTTCTTTCGCGCAGGACAAAAATGGTACAATGGTGTGCACGGAAGTAAAACTCGCATACACGCCAGTGCATTTCCCAAATAAACAGGAAGTTCTCTAATGAATTTTAATCTCAGTATCCATGTAATAAAGGCTATAAGGCGCTATCGCGTACTTTAATGCTGATACTGTAGATTGAGATGAAAATCCTCTTTCAGCGTGTACTTTCTTCCTTCCCCCCCTCTTTCTCTGTCTTTCTCGCTCCCTCTCTGTGCCTGACTGACTTCTTATTAGCTAGCCCATATTTCTCTTCAAAAGCACAGATGCCAATAACCTCACTCTGCCCCCTAAATGCTAAATTATTATTATTAAAGTGTGATTGACGGGCCTGCTTATTAATTATAATCTTGTGCACATATGCAGGGTGACAGTAGGAGAGGAAACGGCTTTGTATGCCAAGACGCTACCACACAGAAGCTAATTTGCTCTGACACACTATCAAAGCGGGCACATCAGCCCTCCCATGGCAGCTCCTATAGCAGGCACATGCGCTTTAAAGGGGCACGTGCAGCATGGCAGCAAGATCTCTCTCTCTCTCTCTCTCTCTCTCTCTCTCTCTCTCTCTAACTACAGACATGCAGTTTATAAAAACTATACCATAGATCAGTCGTATCAGAAGATAGTGGTTATAGGTGATGTTGTTATGTACCATTTTATACGTAATTTGTATGTGTGTCTCCTGAAGCAATGCAGCAAAAATATCAGGGCATTTTTTTTTTTTAATTACTGTACTACTGAATGTTTGCTCTGCTCTACGCTGTATATCATATGTCTCTATAATGAATAAAGTGCCAACAAACCTCCCAAGGTTCATCGTGCAACACAACACGGATGTAATGTCCTCGTTGTTTTAGTTTCTCGGATGCATTTACCTGTTAACACAAAATGACAGTGTTTGTGCCGATACACATAAGGAGCAGGTATCACTTTAAGCAGTTTGTTGATTCTCATAGCCGGGAAAGCACAGGGAAAGCTGTGACTCACTAATGTAATTTCTAAAGATGCTTTTTGTAATATACTTAAGAGGTCCTTATAAAACTTTACCTGCTGGACTTTTACTGCTCTCCAATGAAGGGCAGTACTGGTGTGAGATAAATGTCGAGTTCATATTGACTCCATCAAGGGAGTGAGTGGAGGGCAGGTTTATAAAGGGTTGGCTTGGGAGAATGGGGTGCGAGCGAAGTGTGTGAGCGGATGTCACTTATTAGGCCATTTATCACCTTTGAATGGAGCTTTTATTACTACTAAGAAGATGACCGTCGAATCAACACAACCGTGTATTTGTAATCCTGCACTATATGACACGGCAGGCCTTTAATAATTCAAACAATTTAAGTTGCTGCTCTTCAGAATTCTTTGCCTGCGACGCCATGATGAAATCTAACATTCCAGCTAAAATAAACGTGCAGATATTTGCGCAATCATTTACCCAAATTGACACACTGACTCTTGTTTTGCTCAATCAAGCAAACATCTTAGGCTGCAGTGTACACAGTCGCGGCACAGCTGTGCTTGAAATCTACCTCAAGATCTGATCAACAGGGGGCACTAAAACATCATGCTTCTTAACAGACAGGTAAACAAGTCCAAGTTATGGGTTTCACCCCACACAATCACACACACTTCAGAGCAGGGACATTTTCAACATGCCACACTGAGACTTTATATAATGAATTATTACCAACAATGACAATAGATATACTATTATGCTTCCTCATTTTCACTAATGCATTGCCTCACTGCCTGTTAAACTGTTACTACAAGCCATTATTATGTATAGGTACAGCATGGGGGTTTTATTTCTCCATTCAGCTTAGTCACCTCCAACATCACTAACGTAATAGAGATGGCACACATTCGGTAACTTTGACATTTTGCACCAATAAAGGCATGGCGCTCCTACTCAACTAACACTTTCATGCAATATTAAATAATTCCCAGGAATCCAAATAGACACACACACACACACACACACACACAGATTGTGCTCCAACACTGTGACGAAATCACAGGTGAAAAATAGGTAACCTGAATACAAGGACCTGCACGTGAGCGTTCGTATTTGCAGCCATGATGTCTCGCAAACGACATTTTTAATGTGTTGAAAGAACTTAAGAGATTAAATTGAAGCCCTCTGAAGCCACTCTGCTCAATTTGTCAGCATGACAATTCATTCAAACGGGCCAAGCCGAGCTCTACAATTTCTCCATCTCACTGCTTTCCATTCTCACAGCGTAAATGGACACCTTGCACTAGTCCTTACCTTCACATTCATCAGGTCCTACAAACCGCCAGCACTATATGATCCCAGAGACCAGTACATTGTTCAGCCTCATAATGCCTGTATGTATATTTCAAATAAAATAAAACACAGCTGCTATTTGAGCAGCCACCTCACTCTAGCAAATGGAGTTCAAATTGCCTGAAATGAGGGAAAAAGTGAGGGGAGTGGAGGAAAAAGAACGGGGGGAAAAAAAGGGAGAATTTCTTTCTAGAAAATGACTAATAGCTATTTCTGCAGAAAACCGTGCAATCATGTTGGACTATTCAAAAGGAGAGGGTGCCTAATTTGCCAGTGCATTTTTCTCTCCATTGTACTCCCCTCTTGCAGTCTTCTCCCTTTCTTCCGGCTCCACTCTCTCCACTCCTCCGCCTCCCAGCAGTCACCCCCCCCCCCCCTCTCTCCTTCTTCTCGCTAAATGCAAAGATGTACCCAAGGGCAGTGTGTGGATCATGGTCAATCACAGTGCACAGATCTGCATATTCAGTGAGTCATAAATCTTCTATTAGCTGCTCCACTCTGCCTACCTCCTGACCCTTATTTCTCCAAGAGAGCAGGGTCTTGGGTAGACAAGGACAAGCTAAAAGCACACTTCCTCCTCTTCCTCGATCGCTCTCTGACTGACACTCACTCCAGGTGCCATTCACACTTCCTGGGGCTCACGATTCTATAACTGCTAACATACCCCATCTGGTATTTGAGCACTAATTTCATATACTGTATGTGTGAACTGTGGTAGAGGTGGTAAACTGACAAAGAGTAACATAAATGAAACGGATCAGGTACTAATATATTCATTACGAAAAGGTTTGGTTAGTGATATCCAGTGAAATTAGCTCATCGCATTCCTTTAAAAAACATACTGCGCTCAGGTTGCTCAGCTCACGGACATTTAGAGTTCACTTAGACATCGGGCAGTATTGCACAAACAGACATCTGGCTTACAAATTATATGACATGCAGGACATTGTGATATATGAACCATCAAATTCATATTTAATAGCCACAACTAAACGGTTGTTACTTATGGATAGTGGGGCAGGATTTTTGCACCAAGGTCTGCACGTCGATGAGGTTTAGATAATGTGGTTTTGTTATGACTTCAGAAATACACCCTCCGCTATGCTGCTCCACCCACATCAGCACAGACTCCTTCATTTCACATAACGAAAAAAAAAAAAAATAGCACCTAGGCAATTGCAAAACAAATTTTCCTTGCATCCAAATTAGCTACACATCAGGGTTATTTGATTAAGTTATAGTTGTATCGGCTTGAAATTACACTCCTTGTGCTTTTCTTTTTCCAGATCATGGTCCGTCTGATTGTTAAGTAGGAGCACAAGATGTCCTAAAATGACAACAGACACAACACACGCTATTAGCACTCAGCTCTCCTTCAGGAGTACAAGATGTGCAGTAAGGTGTAAAAAAAAAAAAAAGAAGAAAAAAAAAAGTATCAGCAACGTAATGAAGAGAAATTAAAAAAAAAAAAAAAAAAAATTGCAGCACTTTTCTTGTGCCTGAAAATGTCTTCTCACATTGAGATGCTCACCGATAACGTGAGAGTAAGGGGGTGAGAAAGAGAACCATCAGGGATGTGAAAATTAGAGGTAGTAGTTAGATTATCCTTCCACATCTCCTTTTTTTTTTTTTTTTTTTTTTTTTTAGCAATGCTTCACCCGGTGCAAAATGTATGCAAATGCAATATGGCTGGGAGAAGGAACATGTGGAGCGAAGAAAATTGTGAGACAACGGAAAGAAAGAAACAAGACAGGAAAAGAGCTCTGAGTGCTGCGGAATTTTCTATAGACCGCTCATAAATTCGTGGTGGAGGGTGCAGGGTGAATGCTATAACAACTTGCTCTGCCAGCCGTCAGCACGGCGTTTAACGGTAGGCAAAAGCCTGTGTGACAGCAGCTCTCCACATTCATTATTTAAAGCAGACCTTCATGCACCACACAGCAACGTGGGACAGCCACAGAACGGCCGCAATACGGCCTCTTAATGATCCTACAGGCCCACTGTGAAAGAGAGAGGAGAGGGAACAGATGAGAGAGGGGTATGAGGGGAAAAAAGTGAAAACTTAGACAGCCAGCAGAGTGGGAGAGAGAGAGAGAGAGAGAATGAAGGCTAGCCAGAAATAAGGAGTAACACCTCAGGAAGGAAAGAGGGATGCATGGTGCCAGAAGAGGAAAGTAAAGAAGAGGCGAGGGAAAGTGTGGAGATGGGGAGAGAGATTTGGTTTCTTTGTCTGTGTCCCACAGAGATGACATCAACTGCTTTTCTTCATATCGTCACATCCATAACTCTTTTATTGCCACTGTTATTTATGATGTTATCACAACGCTGGGTTAATAAAACACAGGTAAGAAGAGACCAGGGCTGGGGACGAGCCCATCCACAATTTAGCGCCTCCATTTTTCATTTATTCATTTAACTAACAAGGCAGCAGCTCCAGGCTTAAGCGAAGGATTGATGTATCAGCCAAGTTTTCCCAGCAGGCTAAGCTTAGTCAGGCTTTTTTCATGCCTTTTTTCTTCTTCTTCTTTTTTTTTTAACTGGCAGAATGCTGGGGAAAAAGTTATGAGGGTTTGTAGAGAGACAGCCCTGGAGGCGTATGACAGTCCAAGAGTAACCTTTATGTTCCATACACTCCGGCGGCTAAACACAGTGGAAGCGAGAAAAAGTGGGAGAAAATAAAAGCACCCTGGATAGGCTCATATTATTTATTAGGACCATTTGGGGACTCTTTTTTTTTTTTTTTTTTTTAACTGTACTGTATAAGCAAATGCTCATTTACCTGCTTGTTGTTGCTGAAGAATAAACCACAAATACAGAAACCGAACTGGTACGATGGAGTAATAAGAGGACGACTCATCCATATAGCGGAGGCAATCATTTCATTTAATGTTCCTTCAATTGGTTAACAGTGCACTTTGAAAGCAGCAATTACTCTATTTATGAAAGAAAATTATCTCTTTCTTACGGCCTCACTTTCTGTCCCTTGGCATTCAGTGGCCTTTTGTGGGGTCAAGTACTGGCATTAAGCTTGACATTTGGCTGAAATCTGTGGGAAAAAAAGAAAAGAAAAGAAAAGCTCCTGCCTGGATAAGGTCAAAGTGCAGCCACTACAGTCAGGCCTCAGCCTTGTGACCCAAAAGAAATAGATGGAAAACTAGAGGAGACAATCTACTAATGACAGATAACTGGCTTTGTTGTTTTACCACCATGGCAACTTTGGTCCCGCTACTGTTAAAATTTGTGCTCTCTCTCACACATATTTCTACATACAGGCTACGCTGGTACCTGTACTTATCCTGACACTGTCCTACCTGACACTGCGCCTCTCAGTCCTCCTACTCCAATTACATGGCTTGGGAACTGGGGCACTCATCTAAAATAATCACAACCTGGGGCTTTTTTTACATGCCTGGCTCCATGTGTGTGCCACTACTGTGCCTGTGTCTCCTCTCTCCTCCTCTTTCTTCAGACCGGGGTCAAAGTTCACTCTAAACATGCTACGTCTCTCTGCTATAAGCGTTGTGGCTAAACTCCGACCCACACATACTGTACACGTATGCTGAATGAAACGTTATCAGAGGTAGGACAGGGTCTGTGATCATGTCACCTAGCAGCTCCCTCTGAAATGGGTCAAGGCGGGAAATGCTCGGAGTCCAGCCTCCGCAGACAGAGAGAGGAGGAGAAACAAGTGTGGAAAAGCACCAAAGGAGAGACAGAGAGAGAAATAAAGTAGCACACACATATGCAAAAAAAAAACAAAAAAAAAAACAGAGAGTGGAGTCTAAATCCTTGGCTATAGACCTGCTGTTTTGCATAAGTCAGGCATCTGGTTAAGGGTGAGGAGAGAGCTCATAACTCTTGGAAGGCTGATATGAAATCCGTATGCATGTAGATGTATGTGGACAGTAATGGATTACCTGGCCCCGCTTCCTCTCCCAGCTCGGTCTGGCTTGGCTCAGCCCACCGACCCCGACTGTCTGGAATGTGACAAGATAGCAAGAGGCTGCCAGGGCTGCTGCGAGGCCTGATTTATCTCACCCTACTCTGACGGATGATAAAAATGTCACACCGTGATGTTTGAACCGGGTCGGCAGTCGGAAGACCTGCCCGAGAAACCTGTGAGCCAAAGCTGGACCTGCCGACAACCCCCACGCTCACACACAAACAGAGACCGCGTACACCTTTTCAATCACCCATTCATACAATCTGACCTCAACCAGAACTCTGTGTGATCCCGTCATTTTTCTAAGCCCCGCTGCCTAAAATAACTCACAGGTGTAGCATGCTGGCCCTTCTCCTGCTGCACTGATAACATCAGTCTCCTAACACAAACACACTTTACAGTCATATATTGCATTCGAATGCATGGAGGAACCGAGCTGCGCGCATGATCCTCTGTATCGTTTTGTCACTGATGACAGACAAGGAATTAAGCTGATAAGAAGATAACAATGGCCATTAGAGACCACCGCGAATGAACCTACATGTGCACATTAGCTCTGCTTTAATAAAGTCGTATAAGCAAATCTGTCCCTAAACTCAGAATGAGAGAAGGGCAAGAAAGTGAAACAGATACGTAGAGCAACTTCGGCGGGCAGATAGTAAGCTGCGTAGACTAAACTGAGAGAGAGAGAAAAATGAAAAGAAAAAAGCCTCCTTGGCAGCAGGCCAAAGTCCACAGACTGTGTCCACGACAACGGAGGGATGAGCCTTTGAAAATCAACCATCCAACCAATTATGTCCTCCTGAAGCAATTATGTCCACTGACACCAGCTCTGCCCAGCTCAACATCGCCTTTCACCAGCTTTAATTATACATGCTAATGCCCCCCATCAGCGACATCACCCAGCCTGTCTCCACCACAGGAAGAGAAATTAATTTAGAATAATGCAAGTTTCAAAATTCTGTACGTTGAATCATGGATTTAAAAAAAATAATAAAAAAAAATAAATAAATGAAAGAAGGAAGGATTATGCATCGTGAAGGCGGGTATCCATGTGCCTAGCAGGCCAGCTGTGCAATAAAGATGTAACATAGCCGCAGACAGGCCCGGCTCACAGCTTTTAATGTTATTTAAAAGAAAAATATGCCAGCCTGACAGTTTAACACTGATTGATAGGGCTGCTAGTGTAAAGCAGATAAACAAGCAGGTGATGGATTTGCCGCTATTCGAGTGAAGACATTACGGCGGGTGCAGAAGCTGGTGCCAGACACCTATGAGCGGTGGGTGGCCGGAGGTTAGCCATTTTGTGCCCACTCAGTAATGCTGCCTTAATCGCTCCCTATATTTCCAGTTAAAAAGGAGGCTTAATGAGCCAGTTTCACAAGCCCAGAGAAACTGATTATTATCTGAGAGTTCCTACTGAGTTGGTGTTTGTCCAAGTCTCTCTCCCTTCCTCTCTCTTTCTCTCTCTCTCTCTCTCTCTCT
>JAOVYU010000047.1:18090753-18105435 GCA_025674565.1 Synodontis membranacea
ATTTGCTTTGGAGTGTAAATCAAACCTAAAGTGGCAGATGACACTTGGTTCTATTCAAATGTTCAGGAATCTTATTTGATTCGCTGATGCCGTGTCTCCTTCAGACGCTTAAGTTTAATTATGTGGAAACCTTCCTTTCCCCAGGCCATGGCAGAGAAATGTTTTGACAAGTAGGTATTCATACTGACAACATTGCTCAGGAATTATTTAGGATTAATAGAATAGAACAAAGCAGATTATATTAGTCCATTAAAAAACAGCAGGCTGCTCTGATGCATTGATATTCAATGTTGTGCCAGCGATAAAAAACGATTATTAGTCTATAAAACCTGCACTAATTTAATTCAGACCTTGGGATTCCAGTGTACTGGTAGCCCCTGAAATAGCAGAATAGTTACTGATCTAATAAAGTCTTGCAATATGAAATAAATAAATATGTGAATGACTCTGGGTTTGACATAAGCTGACAGCATTGAATAGGAAATTAGCCACAAAGCCGTGGTAAAAGTCTATTACTGGGTTCGGTATCTGTTTAGCAGCCATATGATTGGATTTGACACATCTGTGAACAGGTGCGTATTTATCTCCTAAGTAAAATAAAGTGACTCATTGCTCATTTCAGTGGCGGTATTTACCCCCCCAAAAAAAAAAAAAGAAACAAGCATTCAATAGGTCTTAAATTTCTATTTCGAACGCCGAGAAATAAGTCGTCTAAAAAAGAAAATATGTTAAAAAAATGTTATTAGAGCAATACCAGAGCTCAATCCTAGTCCACATTTTGCACAGTTTATGCAAGACCTTTTTTTTTTTTTTCTCTGTGGCCTTTTTGATATTCTAATAACAGGCGCTGAGCTGGACGCAGGTGTGGTGTTCTGGGCAATAACAAGGCCTGAATAATTACTGCCGCCATATCCATAACAGCCCCAAACCTCAGAAGTGTGTTCAGTCTGTGGAGCCACTTCTTTGCGGCGTGCAGAGCCGTCTCTCCAATGGTAAATGGCAGAACTGGGATCTTTTCCAGATTTAGTGATGCCCAGTTAAAGGGAAATAAAACTGGCAATCCTCAGGAGGACCCTCTAATGTCTCTGTTAATTGTGAGTTATGAGTAAACATTGCAGGCTTGCTGAGGTCAGACCTGTCAGCAGTAATACTTTTCAGGAAGAATTTACGAGATGGCCCTGTTTATTCCACTGTAAAAGGAAGTAACAGAAGGAATTAGACGCAGCCTGCTCTTGTCATTTGTTTTGGATGTTGTTTGGTTGTGTCATTCGTTCTTCCTGTTACGTCTTGATTCGCGTTAAATAGACAGAGCGAGTCATCGCCATTGTGCGACGGTGGCAATGTTAGTGAATGTGACTCTTGGGCTTGGTGGATAGAAATGCAGCATCCTGTAGTGATGCCAGACATGAGACTCAAGACATATTGAAAGTTTTCCTTCCAAATTCCTCCCTCCATACTGTACATGCAAATTTGGATAAATCTCACAAAACAAAATCCATGTAAGGAAATGGCGAACGTCACGTAGTGTGAGAAATTAAAGAGTTAAAGACAGTGTGGAGGGACTCAGTAGTCAGTCGTGTAGGATGGCATTGGCATGCGCTTTGGAGGGCGTCCTCCCTGGAAGAGTGCGGAATCAGACGCATCCAGATTCGGGCTCAAGCCTTGGGGAAAGTTCTGTATGGGGTAGCATTACTTTAACAGCTGTGTAAATAACTTTAATTCCTTCTTTGGATGGGCCTCTGGCCAGTTACCAGATCGCACAGTCAACACAGAGCTAATGATACCAAAGCCCTCACTGCTTGCTCTAAAACCTCCAGGATGAATTGAGATCCTCAGCTCCTAAAAATACCAGCTCCTCGCTACCTCCTCCAAAAGCCCACCTTGTGCCAACAGAAGGAGCAGATGAAGCCGAGAGCACACAGGGGAGAAGTGTTAATAAACCCAAGGACAGGGAGAACAAGTGTCTCACCATCTATCACCATCAGCACCAGGACGCCACAAAATACCATGAAAGACAATGACTTCAGCTGAATTATCATTCAAATGTTGCTTGACGGATGGAAACAAAGAAAAAGCAAATCGTAAAGGGAGGACAAACACGCACACAACATGGCTGCAGACAGTTGATTAATCAGGAGGCCGTGTTGCATATAAGCAGGGTATACTGCAAGAAACATGCAGGATGACAAATGTAGGCGCCTTGCAACATGATGCAAAGTACCCCGCTAATTACATAACAAAAATTAATCACACACACACACACACACAAAAAACCCCTGCATAACAGGCCTCAAGGTTTCGTGCTCCTTTGAGCAAAACAGAGGTAAAAAAGAAAGCTGACTTCTCTCTGTTCTTGCATATGTTCATCCATGCATGTTCTTCGTTTCTCAACACAAATACACACACCTGTGTACTCTACACTAATGACCAGAATGCTGCCGAGTCAGAGGACGGCACGAAACACATTGCTAGCTGCCCTTGAGCCGGTCTTGACATCATCCCAGCCCTTCCTCTGCAGGACGGCGGCCTCAGAAACAATCCAATCCGCGTGGTCATATCATCCTGTCACCTGCCCCAACACCCCCCCCCCCTTCCCGGGTCCCACCATGCTCTCTGCACCCGTAACTCCGCCTCTCCTGGCTGCCAAACCTCTCCACCCTTCAGCCAGCATGAAAGGGAGCGCTAGCCCTCTAAATACATAAAACATGCAAATGATGGAAGTGACTGACACAGCATAAATAATCCACAAAGGCACATGAGAGGATATGTGGGCTACAGGACTCACTGTAATGATAAATAATGTATTACAGGAGACAGGCCTTGCTTATTTCAGTAGCTTGTGCGATTCCTCACAGACGAATTATTCCACCTCTGTGACTGATAGGCAAACACAACAGACAATAGCAAGGAGGGTGCATTCATCTTCTGTTTTTAGAACTGTGTGGGATGGGATTATTGGTGCCTGTGTTATATAGAGGTGTAAATATAGAGAGGTAAATGTCAAAAAAAACAACCAGGAAAAAAAAAAAAGACTGGACACTCGAAAAGCTGTGAATTCAAAGGATGAAGTTGTAATAGTAAAGGCGAAGTTATCAAAAAGACTTTTTTTTTTAATATACTTTAAATTAGAGTGGAATCCTCAAGCATCGCCGTTATCTCTTTAACACAGAAAAAATAATCAAAAGAAACTTGGGCTGCTGTTTATAAGGAAAATGTCCACAGCAAAACAACTCCTCCAAGAATCTCATTTGCATCCTAAGGGAGCGGTATCTAGGTAACCACATCGGTATGTGGCTTTGTGACAGTGCTGATGGTGACAGTGTTAAATATGCCCAGTGAAACACACCTCAAACACACATGCGCACACGCACACACACACACACACACACACACACACACACACACACACCACCTTGTGGCACGTCGCAACCATCCTGGACACCTGGAGGTGTGATCTGCCATGCAGGCCTGAAAAGCAGAAACACTGTGAAATGTCCATACAGAATTAGCAACAGCAATTAGAAGCATTTCAACACAAGAATGAACAGAGATGAGCTGAACCTCGAAGAGACAAATCTCAGAAAAGGAGACTTCATACGGTAGAAAAGTGTGTGTGGGTAGGAAAGTGTGTGTCGCCGGGCATGCCAGTGTGCTGTGAAAATATAACAGCAGAAGTTAGTTGCTTTATTCTTTTTTTTTTTTTTTTTCTTTTTTTTCTCACTCTGACCATCATGGACTCAGGGAGGCTATAAGCGGTGGATATTCTTTAAAGTAAGTGCAGGCTGGAAACTCTGGAAGCCATCAGTAACAGATGTACAAGAATTACAGGAATTAAAAAACTATCAAACTTATTATATACATACATACATACATAAACTACAGCAACAACAGAACAAATGATCAGAAAGAGTAGGAGTAATAAGATAAATTATTTAAAAAATAAATAAATAAATAAATAAAATAAAAAAATAGTACAATTTTGAAAAACAAGAGGAGGAGGGAGAGATGGAACACATTAAGGGTGAGAGTGATGGAGAGTGATCAAGAGAGGAAGAATGTGAATTCCATCAGCAGCGGGGAGCGATAATCGGGGGATAGGGGATATGGCAGGGAGGGGCCGCGTCTCGGAAGGGCAGTGCGGGCACAGGTGACTGTCATGTGTGATAATTATTATTACTGTACACCTGCTCCTCCACACTAATTAACTTTGGATATGCAAATCAGCCCTATTGCATCATGGCCCCTCTCTCCTCCCCTACAGATAAGAGGATGTTCAGCTGCTGGATTTAATTAGGATAATGAACGGTCGGACCACTGAGAGAGAGAGAGAGGAGGGGGAGGAGGAGGAGGTGAGGGGAAAAGGGATGGAGAGAGGAAGAGAAAATGGGAAGGGAGGTAGATAAATAAAAGTGGATGTTAGGGAGAGGTATGGAGGGATTTAAAGTCAGAAAAAAAAAAAAAAGAAAGAAATATGTCAAGGGAGAAACGCTATTAGACAAAGCCAAGAAAACAAGCAGGTGGATTACTAAGTGAGTCTGAAGGAGAATGAAAAACTCGGAAGAAGAATCATTTCATCCAAGTCAACAAATAAATATAATTAGGCCAGTGCTGTGGCAAAAGTATGTTCGCTCATTAATAACCACCCCAGATTTGTGCACACCACTCATGCCAACATGTAGCCATTATATACTGCCTACCGGGGTGTATGATGGTCTTAATAATCACAGTTGTTGTCATGACTCTCAGTGTCTCAAGCTGGCAGAGTCGTGATGAACCTAGACTGATGAGGTGTCAGAGAGAGGAGGGGTAGGAGGCAGGATGAAGGCCTACAGAGAAGACAGCAGGTGTTCTGACAAGGGCAACAGCCCTTATGCCTCCATGCGAAAGCCTTTGTGCCCTTCAGCAAAGAGGGGCCTGCTCTCAACTCCGCAGCCTCTATGGAGGCTTCCGGAAAGAAGGATAACATCGCACCTTTTCGTTCGGCACTTAGCCAGCATGAATTTGAACTCCTGACCAACACAATTCCAGACATGCCTGATCACTATTAACCTCCTAATCTACAAGGACACGTTCCAGACATCCATCCTTCCTCAGTTTAATCGGATCTTTTTACATTGTTTGGAGTGTACAGTAGGCATTAGGGTTTGACAGGATAGGCTATGTAAGGGATCATAAAAATTATGTCATCATTACTGTGTTTTATGCTGATGAGCTGATGTTGAAGAATTTTTGGGCACGCAGAAAGCTAGAGTCTCTTGCAGAAGAAACCTGACGCTTAGACTAATTGCCCTGTCAACAGCATGCATAGCAACTTTCGCATCTTTTTTCAGAAGGCAGTGGGGAAGAGAGAGAAATGTGATCAGACAAGTGAAGGTGAGTGAGAAAAAAAAAAAAAAAAAAAAGCAATGGAGTCAGTTCTCTTTAGACCGCCTAATTAATCATGAGTTGATTTTTATCTTAAACCTGGCTGTCTCATGCATGTTAAAAGTGCAGGTTCAAAAACAAAGCAGTGCCATCGTTTCCCCCTAAAGACAATACTGACAATGTATAATAAATTACATTGAGAGCATACACCACTGGTACTGTTTACAATGGCTATACAGTTTCTTCTGCATATTGCAACTGGGTTTGGAAACTTGCCCAACATGCAGAGCATGTATGTATGTGTATGAATTTATGTGTGTTTTCTTCACTTTATCACCCCCCCCTCAAACTCAACGGGGCTTGATAATTACATGTGTTAGGATCACGTGTTAGAGCAAGACAACCACTTAAATGGGAATTGAGAACCACTTACTAAATGATCAAGGAAAATGAGTGAAATGCTGCTCTCCACAATTTCAGCCACCATATGGAATTCAGTGGAGTGAGTCTGATTTATTATGTGCATCATGCCGAGAGTAAAAACAAAGTGGCTGGGTTGGAGTTGAGAACACAATTCTTTTCCTCAGTTGGGAGGGCAATGCAAATAAACTTTTCAAACTGACATCTCGACTACTCTTGCCTGCTGTAGCGGCCTGTATAGAAGTCTCAGCCACATGGAAGTGTAGAAAGTTGGCCGGAAGATATTTCAGTGTTCTGAGTTAAGGATGCATATCAGATCTGTGCTGATGTACTGTACTGTACTCTTAGCGGTGAAATTGATCCAATGCAAACATCTGATACACATTATGCTACGCCATGTAACCCGAGTGTTGTCGTGCTACTGAACAGAGGAAATAAAATGACAGTGATCTGGATGTGTTTTATGCTTTGTAAAGCAAAGCAGACTGCAAACTGTGTTCTGCAAAAATATCAAGACAATGTGCTACAGAATCTTCCTACAATACAAACAGTCTTTAGTTGTTTAAACGATACCTTGAAAAGAGAGCGTGGAGTAGTGACGTGGGCGTGCTGTCAAAATGTCACTCAGGTGAGCAGTTCAGTTCTGCGAGCACTGAACACCAAGACACACAAGCTTCCTTTCCTCTTACTCACCAGGGTCTAGACTAGAGCTTTCTTGTGAAACAAGGTGCTCATTTTTAAACATAAACATAAATAGAGCTAAATTACATGTTCCGTAACAACCTGATTGTTTCTTTTGCAACTACAAATTTAAGCTCCCGGTTCTCTAATTTATGTTACATTTTTAAGGTTTTTCTTTGACTCACGATGGCTGTTAGTATATTTACCACCTGTTTGCTATCATGAATGCTTAGGAATTTACAAATATGTTGCAAATACAGTTCGGGTTGTTGTTGTTTTTTTTTTTTGTTTTTTTTTCTCTCAGCTGAACAATGCCCTCCTTCACTTGCATCGACAACACTTTATTTCACATCTTTTATTGCCTTAATCTGATAACGAGAAAACAGACCTGAAACTGCTGAGCAGACAATTGTCCAATTACTTATGAGCCTGTGAAAATGGAGAGACTATGTACAAATGGCAATCATTACTAAACAGTTAGTGCAATATTTTTGTGGCTTGAATTCAACCGAAAATCTACACTTCAATCGTATCTCGATGGCTTCCTTTTAAAATCTGTTGTGGTGGTGCACAGAGGCAAAATTATGAAAAAAAAAAATGGACCCGAACATATGTTATACTTTGCTTTGTGAACTTTATGTGCAGTTTTTTCCTCCGGGGCTGGTGTATACGCCACCACACCTGAACCAGTCAGCGCCACTACACCTGAGGTCAGCAGCTGTAGTAGCTTCCTTCTGTATTCAAGCTGTTCCTAAATACAACCACCCCAGAAGTACAACACGCAGAGCCTCACACCTAAATATGTAGAGAAGAGCATTGGTGTGGAATTTTCGTCAAAATGTCAGAGGTGGCGATTGGTAGCCTGTGTGAATTCTACGTGCTGAATATAAGCTCTGGTGTAATAGATGGGAGACTGAATAGAAGCGACTGCTTGCCATGGGAATCAAGCCATTAAGTTAGTCTCCTCTTGATAGCTATAACCAGTAACTTTAGTCTACGATCGAAACCAAAGCGGCCTACTCACCGAATCTGCACATGTAATATTTCCTCATGTGTTTTCAGGTCTTAAACAACCATTTTGTGTATGCTAAAAACGATTACATAGCACAGGCTCAGAAAGCTCTGACTAATCCTTACTGAACGATGAACACCGAAACCCACCTCAGTACTAATTTCACACAACGTACAAACGATTGGACCAGGACTTCATAATACCACAAATATTCACTCATGTAGTTGGGAGGACTACTTTATTTAAGGGATTTTCAAATGATGCTATTTTTATATCTTTTTTTTTTTTTGTGGAACACATCATAACTGCTGCAGTAATAAAGCCAGCTCGGTGAAAATGAGTAAATTCCTGCTCTGTTGTTATTGTTTTATGAGAGGGGCGATGCAGACTGCCTTCAGGATCCACTGCTGATTTTACACACCAACCTGCAGCCTGGAGTCTTTTCCCCCCTACTTTTAATCTTTCTGCTTGAGGTGATTGATTGAAAAAGGAATGAGCTGTTTATTGGATGCAAGGGAAACAAATTGCTGTTTTAAGTGTGTTGCCTTAATACCAGACATGACTCAAGATGAAGCATCTAGCACCCTCTCGCTCCCTCCTCTCTCCCTGGTGTGTGCAATACAGTCTTCATTTGGAGAGCTGCCAGTGCAATCCCACTCACACAAACTGCTTAAGTGTGCCCTACACACACTCCCCATTTAACATGGCATCTGTTTCGGCTGCTTTTTTGTCAATCCGTAAAATCAGCCCTAAGGTTTTTCCTTACGAGTAAACCAAGCTCTAAAGTCAGACATGGGCGAAGTGTTCCATTTCGCGCCAGAAAACAGCATCGTATACATTTTGCGCCCGTAGTCAATACGTACACGTATGGCCCGTGGTGACTGATCGCATCAGAACAACGTCAGGACGCCACAAACGTGACGCGACGCGGATACGATCCGAGCAGGTTGAATAGAAAATTAATAACCCCGGGGTGAAAAAACAGCATCGAGTGCTTAGCCGTGAATCTAGAACACATGACCCTGTACGTTTATGGAGAGTGTAGACTTATTGCTATGCGTAATCCACGAAGATAAATCATCATGTCTTTCCTCAGTCAAAACACCAAGAGTTTTGCTTTCAATGAATTTATTCAAGACGTTCTCTCTGTCATTTCCTCCTCTGGCTCACCCTCTCTTTATTATTTTATTGCGTGAACGTATGGGCCCGTTCTCTGGAGGCGAGCAGCCACGTGACCTACTTAATGACAATCTGTCTCCGAGCTCACATTTCTCCACACGGCTTATTTATTTGATAAAGTGTGATGCCTCTACTTTTGTGGCCTTAATCGGAGCTTAACGTCTTTACTCAGAGATCAATAAACTTTATGAATTATCTCACCGGCGTCTATTTTTTATGGCTTCTCTTTGCTCATTAGCATGGCTTGCTTTATTAGCTAAGGCTTGCCAGTGTCTTTAGCCCGTCCTGTGTTCCTTAGGTACAGTAAATATCATTCATGTTGTAATTAATATGCACACCCTCAGCACTAATTAAAACATAGACCCCTCCAACCAGCTGGGTCCAAGCAGCCAGAGCCGCCGCCGCACCGTAATGAACTTGTTGTAAATGTGAGCCCAGCCATCGGATATCATATCCCTAGGAGCTGACAGCATGCGATGGAGGGGGGAAGTAATAAGATCCATGAACTTGTTAATACCCAGCCAACCATCCACAAGATTCCCCCTACTCCCCTCTGAAAAAAAAAAAAAAAAAAGAGGATATTTTAATGACACAACTCTAATTAAAGCCTTACTTTATCTCATGTGTTTGCTTAAAAGGACAGAGAGAATGAGGAAGAGAGCGAGCAAAGATTCTACTTGTCGAGTTTGTGATTATATATATATAAAGTCTCTAGGAAAGCGATAATTTAGGATACTTGTGAGTGACTTATTGTTTTCGAAGCAGAATTAACATTGTCGCTTTATACTGTATGACTGAGTGCTCTCTGTCCCTGTGAACAAATTATAAGCAAATAAATTCAACCAGCCGCTAGAGATCTCTATGTAACGGCGGTTTACAATTTGCCTTAACCAGACTTAAATTGGATTGATTGACCTTAATGTTGACGTCCACGCCGTACCCCTAGCTACTTCCATTCACATACTGACTATCAAACGTGGTCTCGTATTAACCTTTATAGCTGAAAACTATCAGTGAGTGTTAATTGTAATAATATTCTATCGCTGCGTTATGGTTATACACATTCATTCATTCATTCATTCATTCAGAGATGATAATAAACATATAAAGATTTACCTCAAGTATTACAATCCTAATCAATACAGTCCATTAAAGAACTTTCATATGGGGATTTCGATCCAACATTCTTTCATTAACACAGAAACTTCCTTCCTAACTCCCTAAACAATTCCCCTGAACACTTAATCTGGCATTATTGTATCTTTAATAATTGAGCAAACAGAGAGAAAGGTCAAGGCTTATAACAAGGAGAACGGAGATGTGCTGGAGGAAAGGACGAATGAACTCTCGCACCCAGCTCTGGTCTCACCACTAGTCTCTGCTGTTGCTTCACTTTTCCCCGTTTCTGCCTTTATAATTCGTATACAATACACAGAGATGTATAAACTGCTGTTCAGACCAGTGAGCTTCTGCTCTGTAATTCAGGTCTTCCAGGGCATCACGCTCAGACCTGAGAGAGGGAAAAAAAATAAATAAATACAAAATTGTACGGATATTATAAGTGGCCACAACCATTTTCCCACCATCTGTGCTTATTACGTATCTGTATTATGTCTTATACTGCGTTGCGAATAGTATACAAAGACACTAAGCCAAGTCTTCCAGTAATGTGCAGTAATCATGATGAATAAAACGCAATATAAACGTTGGAACGCTACACTGTACTAGAGAAGTTAAAAGTAATTATGTAAACACACTTAGTTGCTCTGGAAACAAATAACTTAAATTGGCTACCTTCTGACTTCTCATCTAATTCTCTTGAGCTACGAGGTTCAGATATCACGCTGAGCTTTATTCAAGATGCAGCTATACATGTGGTCAAAGCTGAGCCTAGCTGAGGCTTTAATTTGGTTATAGTTTATTAATGTCAGAGATACAAGTCCATTAATGAAGTTATAACACAACTGTGTACAGGGGGAGACGGCCGTGCTTCCTCCTGGTAATAAGATCACATATGTTTGAAAGGGCTGCCATTATCTCTGTGGGTTCCCGAGCTTAAGTTAGAACTCCAAAAATGATTTTCATCCCGCGCTCATTAATATGCAAAATTATTCAAATGAGATTGTAATTAAGCATCTACTCAGTGGAAACCCTTTTCATGATAATTTATGATAAACTTAGCTGCTTTGATTGAGATTGATTTTTTTTTCTTTTTTTCTTTTTCTTTTTTTTTTTTGCTGAGGAACTGTCATGAATACAAAACTGATTTTAGCATTCAGGTAGACATTTGGAAAGGAGAAGATTGGAAAAAAAAAATGAAGTAAACAAAAGCATAAATAAATACACCTGAATAATGCAGGGTGTTGAATCTGAATGTTGCTTAAAGTAAATTCTGTTTTTCGTTTTCTTTGAATTCACCACTCTGTGATGAAAAATGGAAGACGCGGACAGGACGAGTCGGAAAATGAGAGAGAGAGAGAGAGAGAGAGAGAGAGAGAGAGAGAGAGAGAGAGAGAGAGGAGAAAATGCCACAGCCCACAGGCTTCTCTTTCTCCTAGTCAATTCCTGCTCTTAATAAGCCACTGGAGAGTGAATTAAAAGGTACTGTTAACTTATGAGGTTCAAAACTACACCACACTCGATGTGTAATGGCATCTAATGGCTTGTTATAAACTGATGAAGCTAAAATAGACTAAGTACTCAGAGGCATTTATGAGGGCATTAATGCAGAGCAAAGGAGTCTCACACTCATCCACCTGTACCTCCATCAACACTGATGATTGTCATTCAGCTGCATATTTTTAACATTTCTTAGAAGAAAATATTTTCCATATGATATACAGTATATCACTTTTTGTGATTTTTACTATCTGTTGAAACCAGGAATCATATATGAAGTGCTTTAGGATAAGTTAATTGATAACCAATATATTTGAACAGCTGTGTGCTTTTGCTTATCCTTGTGTGTGTGTGTGTGTGTGTGTGTGTGTGTGTGTGTGCATGTGTGGGTGTAAATGCAATGGGCATGGATGAGCAAATGCAAATGATAGCTCGTATAATTAACAGAACCTGAGATAACGCCTCAGGGACCAAGCACTCATTGTTATTAAGGCAGAACATGAAAGAGAAAGGTAATTTTGAACAAATAATATTATTGGAATTGACATATGTGTATTTTGGTGCAATTCTCAAAGCTTGTTAAGTTTACGGATGAAAGCAAAGGGGAATACTGTTCATTTCTTAGATCCAAGTTCAGGTTTAGGTTTGTATAAAGGCTTTAGGGAAACAAGAAATGAACCAACATGAAGCTTTGAAACAAGTTCATACTTTTTTAGTTCTGTTTCCTCAACTTTTTGTTTTATTTCCTCTTTGATTTTAACCCAATTTCCAGTTTACCCAATTTGTAAACAATTTCCAAATGAAGGCTAGAACACACTTCCTCCCATGCACTTTTAGCCTGATACCACAGCTTTAGAAACTGTTGTTGAACAAAGGGCAATCGAGCACGCTCAGAGGAAAGCACTAACAACTCTCTTTCATACACTTGAGCTTCTTCATACTTGTGATTGGACTGTGTTGCTCTAAATGAGAATGATGAGATAAATAGCACTCCAGGGTCAGTTGTGTCATCCTGGACATAACCAGGTCTAATCTGAGCACAGGTAAGGTGTGTGTAGTTTCACATGTTCTCCCAAGGGTTCGTGTGGGTTCCTTCTTAGTTCAGAACCATGCAGGTATGCATGATGGCTGTACTGAATTATTGAATGAGTGTGTGTGTGCATTGCTAAACTACATTTATGAATAAATGTGTCCATATGTGTGCTTGATGCAATGAACTGGAGTCCTGTCAGGGAGAATTTTCCACTTTGCACCCCAGAATCCACTACAACCCTGACCAGGATGAAGCGGTTTCTGATTACAAATGAATGAATGTTCTAATCCAGAATAAATCACACGATCTTGCGGTTTCACAAATAGCAACTTTAAACCAAAACCTCATGGAGTAACTGTAATAAATAAATAAATAAATAGGAAAAAAAAACTTTTGACACCAAGGTGATCATAGACAAAAGTGTGAAAGGCAGGGACTGATGTGGAGAGATCTGATCAGCTAAATGAGTCACCAGCTCCACAGTCTTTGATTGTCTGCATCTCACTGAGCAGTGACAAGCCTCCACAGATCACAGGAGACCTTCATACTGACTGAATATGAACTCGACGTGAACAATAACAGGTAACAAAAACACAGTGTGAGGTTTTCATCAATACAGAACTGCATGAAAAATGAGCGGGGTTTTAACTCATAAACATTCATGCTTTATAGGACCTTTAGGTTATATTTTATCTTACTTCAAATTTCTTCAAACTTCAAATGTCATTTCTGGAGGAACTCCCCTGTTGTTCTGACCCTCTGCTAGATGAATCTAACAGGGCAAGAGGCTGGCCATGTGGCCAGCGTGGTTGTTTCTGGGCTGTAAATGCTGCAAGCTCCCGCTCTCACACCCCATATGCTTTAAGCCTCTCAGTATCAGACATCTTAATTAACTCGGTGCTACATCTGCCTGTTGCACTGACTCCAGGTCAGAGTAAGGCCTCACTGTGTGTGCTGGAAGAGGAAGCTGGCATAGAAGTGGCTGCCAAGTGTTAATTCACATCGCCTTTTTTCTGTTATGCTCCCTCCTTCCCCACTCTAGCTGCTCAATGAGCCTCTCGTGTAATGGCACATCTGGACAGAAGGCAATGGACAATAAGTTGCTGTTGTAGATTATTAATATAAGAAAAAGCTGAAGATAAAAAAAAGCACAGTCTACTCTAGAGACATGCAGATTTAATAACTGAAAGAGTGGAGTTTTTTTTTTTTTAATATAGTCCCTACTAATCCTCTGCTTCCTTTAGGTTTTAATAATGAAACAGTTTTAGACGACTATTAAAATAATGTTCTCACTCTAAAAAACCCAACTGAATGCCCCTTCCTTTCCCCTTCTTTTCCAAACATATGTTAGACTGTACAGTGGTCATCACGGGCCCGTAACGTCCTTAGAATACTTTCATTCATGCTCCCTTCCTTTTCCTCATGCTAAATAATAAGTATGATCTTCCTTGTTTCAAAAATGTGTCTTTTTTCTTCGTGGTCCTTTCCTGCGGCTTACTTCTGCTTTCACACTTCCACTTGCAAATATGCGAAACCCGGAAGGCACGCTCTAGAGGTTTGTCAATTCTGGGTTACGGAAGCTATGTAACATGGCGGCTCCATGGAAGATGACGCACCCTATGTAGATAAAAATGGCTCATTCTAAGCTTATAAAACAAAATGATTCATACAGTAGTTACAGGTAATTATACACCAATGAAAACATACTCATGGATACCCCTTTTCTAATAGAATAGACCCCCCCCCATCCTACAGTAAATAGTGGAGTTTTAAGATTTGTACTCTTTTCTAGGGGAAATCATGTGATACAGAAATGTTAGCAGAAACTAGGAGGCCAGATTTCTAATCAATAACGTTGCTGTGCAATCTGTGGACAAATTGCCCTGCCCATTCAATAATCCCTTGAACCTATTTTTTCACTGATGATAAACTACTGTACTGTATCAGTAAAACACCACTTCTACATTTGCTTTAGGTTTTGTTGCATTCCACATGTAAAGGTAAATCAGATACCACGGATATACTCTAAATTAATGCTGTAGCTGAGTGACACTTACTGTATAAGCTGCGTTTGGGCTTCAGTATCTCAGAAATACATTTTCACTATATAGCCACTATGGCATAAAATAGGTCTGTGTAACATGCTCTCTCTTTTTACCTCAGCAGCTGTGGTTCCATTTATAAAGGTTGCAGGAAATTCCACTATAATTATTACAGTTTTTCACAGACAGTAACTGTCATAAGCTAAACTTCAGCATCAGCTTGTAAATAATAATGCGTGACTGTATTTAATTGAAATCCCTGGACTGTACAGTTTCTCCTGTGAGTCTTGTAATCAATAATGTGTAGCTCATTGTAAATATATATAAGATCG
>JAOVYU010000047.1:18114047-18125769 GCA_025674565.1 Synodontis membranacea
ATATATACTTACAGTGTGTGTAATTCCCACAGTGTCAAGCCCAGACTGCATCCAGCATATCATGCTCTTAATGCCAGGTCGAGATATTGGAAACACATTAAGTTGTAAATTGCATACAGTGTTTTTATGGAGTATTGATTGACTTGGTCATGTGTACCTGGCCAGATTTAATTCAACAATTCCCTAAATAGTCCAACTGATAACCTGCATCTTGTATGCATTTACCATTAATTAAAGCGTTGATGTTTTGTTAGACTGGGACTCAAAGCCAATATCTTTGCCTGCAAAGTAGTACAGGCAGTAGAGAGGTTCAATACTAAATCCATGCCAAGGCAAAGCTTCCTAATAGCCATGCTTTTGCTGTCAGTTCCCAGTATGCGAAAAGAATGATACAGTGCTGACTCAGCAGTAAATTTTAGCATAACACTGCCGATTTTAACCTTTACGAGTGGTCGGGTGTTCTACTTCTTTTTTTAGTAGAACTGCGTAGTATACGTATTTTACACAAACTTCATTCTAATTTCTGAATGAAAGATGATGCAATATAAATACGTCATTACAGATCATCATGGAAACGGCACATGAAATTTATTTCCATGGAACACCACTGTGATTATGATGTAAGACTCCAAGTATGTGATATTTTGTACAAATGAAAGTAAATCACATGTAGGTTCAAACAGGGGTCTGTACTCTTTGGAGCAAACCCATGGTCTTTCTAGACAGTTAGTAATTTGCACATGTTCAGGGTTTTACATATGGTCTTCATTCCTCGTTCTGCTCACTGGATGCATAGGTGGTCACGGAGCATAAATTTTATTGTATGGAGCGGCGTGTTGTAATCATAGGTCATGATAACATTGGAGAATGGACTAAATAATGAGAACTGGAGAAAAATGTATAATTCCCTAGCTGAGCTCAACTCAAAAACCTTATGGAAGTGAGAAACCTGATTTTGGTGTCACAGTTGTGGACTTCTCATCATGAGCTGACAGCTGTTGTGTAGGTCGTTAGCGTCGAGTCGCCCCCGTAGATGAATGCAGATTGTGGAGTGTTCCTTTGCTCGTGGCCCCTGGCACCCTGCGTAGATGTTGATGTGTTACCATGGTGAGGAGTGAGGAGACAGGCACTCCGCTTCCCGCTGAACTCCGTGCTAAAGGCCTAATTATCACCTGTAGGGCTGAAGAGAAATGGCTGAAATTCAGAAGGAGAGGTTCAAGAGTTTGACACAGCACTTTAGGTAATTTGAATAACAATGGGCCATAATTATGAACAACAGCCTGGCACTGATGGAAGGTGTTGTGTCTGGCTTGGAACGCCTTGTTCTCACGGATGCTCGTTTTAAAACCGGTTGGGTTTCAGTGCCACCCAGGCACTCAGCCGCCTTTCCCCTCTTGCAAAAACCATACCACGGTGCTAATAGAGTATGCGATGTCTTTTATGCCCTGAAGGCCAGCGTTTCAGTTCAAAGGCCACCATGGTTCAGAAAGAATTAATTATTAATGTTTTTTTTTTTTTTTCCAAGGTCATCATAATGTATTAGGTCTTTTGAGATCAAAAACAATTTGGTGTTTGTTAAATTACAGGCTTATTAAGGGGGAAACTGTAACCGTGTGGCCTGTTGGGCCTGGCTGTGAGATTAGCCAGCAGGCAAGATCACCTAATGGGCATGGAGAGATCAATGGCAGGCATGGATCTAGGCTGAGATTTTCCTCTTTGATGAATGCAGTCAATAGGTAATTTCTCTGGAGATGGACTGCAGTTACAGTATTGAGTTGATAAACTCTCCAGGCACGAGCCGGCTGTGTGCTTTAATTTACCCTTATTGACAAAATGAAACTGGAGATTTTCCATGAAGGTACTCACTTAATGTTACGTTAACCCTCATATTTAACCAAGGCAGGTGAAGTAGTCAAGTTTATCTGTAGTCACATTTATTTACTAAACACAGTATTTAACAGTCTGGGTCCAGGTTTTTATATTTGCTGCGGTGTTGCCAATTTTCTGTTCTTTAAAATCCTCCATACTAATGACTATTATTAGGTCTTTTGAACCTTTTCCCTTATTTTTCACAGAAGACCGTACTGCACAATCACCATGTCCTCTCTTCTCAAAGTTGAGAGGAAGTGTGTTGATCCTCCAAGATTTTAGCATGCTTTAGTGAATAAAATTGGTCAGTCTAAACATGGTCAGTTCTGGGAGATTAAATAAAAGAGAGGGTGATGAAGGCAACGTCCTTTTCCGGAGTGAGAAAGAAATGCCTGGTTAAAATGTTTCTAGTGCATGTGTGAAGAAGTGTGTTTACACTAGATGGCAGTTGTGTAATGTGGTCTAGCTGATGTTAAGGTGTAGAGGAGGTCTTACACACACACACACACACACACACACGCGCACACACACACACACGTACTTGCTGATCTCTGGGTCTTCTCTTATGGCCAGCACAGAGCCTACGGAATCCAGAAACATGTGGGAACAATTTGGTCTCAGACATTTATTTCTTTGTTTTACTGCCTGGCTCTGTGGTGGAGAAAGTGTCGGTCCAGGCCATGGGCCGTCTGGATCGTGTCAGAGGCCACGAGTATCAGGTTCCTGGGACAAGCCTCCAGACCAGACGAGTGTGTGCGTGTGGGGGGTAGCAGGACAGACGAGAGGAAACTGACCCACTCTCTTGAATCTATACCTCTTTTTGAAGGGATCTGCTTGTCTGTTAGCTAGGCAAGAACACCAGCTGAATAAACAAAATACTCCTCATCACTATCCCCCTTTCTGTCTTTTTTATAAGGGCATATTTCAGTGGCCAATGACAGACCATTTAATCAAAGGATACCTTTTTTCATTTAGCTGAAATCATGCCAGGTATTCATCTCTCTCTAATTCTCCTTTAACTCTCCCCTTTCCCTCTTTTCACACCCCATACCGTGTTTATATTCTGTGCTCCTCTCCTTCTCTCGCTCGCTCTCTCTCTCTCTGTGGCAGCCCCATCCAGACGAGGGGACCTGGAGGTACTGGGCTACTGCCTGCTCCATTGGCAGTGTGGAACTCTCCCCTGGCTGTCGGTGCTCAGGAATCCAGTACAGGTCCAGGAGGCCAAGGCCAAGTACGCACACATCCCTTTTCCCTCTTCTTTCACAGGTCCAGAAACAGCACTCGGCCGTTTATGTGGTGGCCATTGATCACAGACTCACAGCTGCTGCAGTTTTTCATTGTCCAGCGTTCTCTGAACTGCTTTGTAAAAGTGTTGAAAGTGTATTTGGCAAAATATGTGAACGACTTTATTGTCTGGAAAAGTTTTTTATTTTTTTTATTTATTTATTTATTTTTATCCAATTTCTTTTAACTTTTGAGAGACATGTTCACTCAAATAAAATTTTATATGAATCATAACTCAAATCCTATAGAAAAAATAAATACAATTAGTGACTAACCTTTACACCCTGTTGACCTTAGACTCATGGATAACCTGCCGGATTCAGTGATCCAAATGTCCACCTCTGGCATCAGTCTAGGTAAGTGGGAATGAGTTTATTTGTGCATGCAGAGACCACTTACAGTGATCAACAAGGTGTGGTTAAGTGACTGTGCCACCCTGCTTTTCCTCCACCAGCAGCCCATACCGGCCACGCATTATACTTTATTCTCGGCACAGAGCAAAAGGGCAAGCATGTCTCCTGAAAAGAGGCTTTGTGATCTATGATTATGATGAGGTCTTATTCTGCCCAACCCTGAGAGACTCACTGCAGCTGGACCAGAGAGATAAGGCCTCCAACATGCATCAATGCCATGCATGTGATATACATTCCGTTAGAGGGATGCTGCATACTGGCCTAATGCTGCTGGCAGCTTATTCATTACACTGAAGAATGGAAAGCAGCCATATTAGACACACCTTTGTGTGCATGTTTGAATATTCTCGTTCACTGTCGTGTTATTGTCAGGGTCCATGTATGGGAACGATGACCTGTTTTGTCCCTTTAGAATAAAACTATAGTGCACTTATACACTAGGGCCACTTGGCTCTGGCTTTCATGTTTAGGATCATGGGTTCATGATGTGTATGCAACATTTTTTTTAACACACTGGATGGTGATCCGTATCATGTCATATTCAACCAGCTGAGCTGTCAGTTACCTAAAACTGGCATGGTGTATTTAAAACATGAATCATGGCCACCTTAGCTCTCTGCCTACTACCTCAAGTGATCATATCTGTATTTGCAATGAATGATTTGAAGGAACCTTGATCATTATGTAACATTACTAGCAACCCTTGTTTCTTCTTTGATTTGTTTTCCTCAGTGGAGGTAGCCCAGTTTCTACTTGCTGTGAGGACGTTGGGCTACAAAGAAAAACCAGACTACGATGCTCTGAGGAAGATACTATCACATGTCAGGCCAAGGGGCCCACTGGACCTCTCCAGACCAAGAGTTGTGGAGTTGTCCAGGCCAGCGGCAAACAGGGTGAGCATGAAGTGCTTTGGCCCGCAAGAGTTCCTGCCTTAATAGGTACCATATGAGCAAAGGCTGGAGTGCAGAGAGCAGTTTGTGGGCTGCGGTAGATTTATCTGTCTGGGAGAGAGCAGAAGATGCTCAGGTTGGAGAGAACCTCTGCTGACCTCTTCTCATGAATGTTCACTCCCACTCCTATTGGAGGTAGTGCAGAGGAGGGCGGAGTGGAGATTTACAGAGTGGTGACAGTCTCGGACCTGTCTAAAGCCTCCAGCCTGAAGCTTCAGCTTAAAACAGTTTCAAGAATGTAAGGGAGAAATTTCATTAAATCCCTCTTACAGTATTTATAGGAATCATATACATGTTGGAGATAGAATGTCAACAGATGTATGCACTTTGTACATCTCTGACCCAGACTACTATTCTCTGCACAGCTCTTTAAGATAAAGAATTATAGTGAAAAGAAATAACCGAGCTTTTCTCTCTCTCCACATTGTATGGCTAGATGATACAGAGAATCTTGACTTTGTGTCATAGGCTAACCTCTACTAGCCTTATCAAGAGGCAGCGGCGTGGAGGCGTTCATTCTGTAAGAATCACTTTACAACCCCTCACTGCTAACTTGAACCACTGAACTCGATGAAAGGCCAAACAGGGCAATTTAAGGCTATTGAATGCACACATTTTCCTGAGGTCAAAAGATCACCACTTAGAATTACAGTGGATTTTGCTTTGCCTCTCATTTCTATGTGAAACCAGCCAGCAGTCTGATCTATGGTTAAGGAGTAGGTGTCAGTGTTGAAGTCAGAAAAAGTCATAACATTTTGGATGTAATTTACTGCCTTTTCGTGTTCTGATATCATAACCTCTTGCAGCACATTCTTGTCCTTACTTTTGAAATTTAGATATTTTCCTTTTCTGTAACATACAGATCTCATGTGGATTCTTAAACGCACTGCACGGTTTGCGTACAGTATACAGCACACATTCAGAATGCTCACAGAGGAATACAGAGCTGGTGAATGAGCTTTGGTATCTCTGACCTTAGCCAAACCTCCTGCACAGATGGAAAAGATCAGTGTCAACACTACGGGCATTAAGATTTGAATCCCTCTTTTTCTTTGTAGTAATATTTTTTTCCCCATGATTTCTGTGCACCTCTTGCTGGAGGGTCAAGCTCTGATTCCTTTAAATAAAATTTAAAAACATCATCCTCAATGTCACCCTTGTGTCTCACCTCTCCTGTAACAGCATCAGGCCAAGAGAAGTATACTTCTTCTAACGCCACTCCAACGCTCCTGGAGTTTATTTTGCCTACACCTGACCTCAGCAGTGATCTGTGGCCAAATTTAGTTTGGAGTGTTGCCACCTCGGGGAGAGCATTGGGTGTCATTAATCAGGAGAGGTGCTTTACTCTCAGGATCCAGGTCAGGTTGAGAGCACTGAGGAGAGAGAGCGTACATCCAAACTCAAGGACTTGTGCTCATGCTGAGTTATCAAGGATTCCAGTCAGCCCTTTTCTCTGAAGTAGCTTACCAACTTTTGAAATTTGTCTAAATAAATGTTTTTCACTTTGGTCCTTCTTAAAGAACCCAGGTCAGGCTCAGCCTGCAGTGAGATCAACTAAAACAAAGCCTGCGATTCATTATGAAGACCTCACTAAACTTCGCTACAGAACCAAAGATAATGCAAAGACAGAAGACCAGGTAAAGGATATATGTAATTATTATTTTTTTAAAAAAAATATGATACCTGTAAGTTACTAAGCATTTTTGCACCATAGAAACCCAGTACTGCTGCTGGCACACGTGCAAGGTCTAGGCACGTGGCCAGGGACTGGGATGAGGACCAGGAAGACGAATATGATCCTTTGCCACCAAGATTCCACCCCAAAACACGAGAAGGCACAAAGCAAAGGCAAAGACATGAACAAGTAATGCATGCCTCTCATAAACACAAAGAATAAACACAATGATTCCAGTTTTACGGATATATCAGTGAACAAGTATGGTTTATTAATATGTATATACACATAGAAAAGAAATCTATGTTGCATGCTTGAGGTTGGATAAATATAATCAAAGAGGAAAATCGCTCTTGTACTACCCACTATGTATGTAAAACAAATGTTGCAATGCATGAATTATTATCTACATTTTTGTAAAAGTTGATTCCAGTGCTTGGTATGAGGAGAAAATATGAGGATGGTCTGCAAAAACGGAAACAGCACAATAAGGCGGAGCGTCAGGATTTCAGCCCTGAAGTCGCTGACCACTGGGGAAGAAATGGCCACTTGTTTGAAGACTACTGCTCAAGATCCAGTGAAGACGAGGACTACTGGTACAAATCAAAATACAACTACTGGGAGGAAACTGATCATAATGGACACCAATTGAATGCTGATGTGCACAGAGAATTCTGCTTCACACACAGCAAAAGGAACGAGAGACAGAACTCAAAAGACAAGCCTTTTATACAGTGGAGCTTTAAACTGTATGCATGCATCATTACTGTTGCACTCTTCCTCTGTCTGGTTGCTTTTACTGTCTTTTGAACACACGGTGTTTGGTTTTCATATTCTAGTACTGAATATAATTTCTTGTCCTTCTGAAACATGGAAGGCATTTTACAGCTTCCTCACGGTTTTTGCATGGCCATTTTCACGGTGATGGGCTGGGGGGAAAAAAAACGTGAAATTTATTTTTTAAATAAATAAAGCATGCTCTCCTAAAATAAGTGACCATTTTATATTAACCCCTGTGTCCTGTTCACTACTCAGCGAGGGATTTACTGTTCATGGGTTATATTGACTTCAGGCAGCTGAGACACACAATAAATTTTGAAATCTTGAATACATGTATGCTTTTGGTTGGACACAAAACCAATTCTCAAGCAGTAAGATGCTCCTGCCAGCAGGTGAGTGCAAATAAGATACGGAGGAAATGCAGTTCACCTATTGTTTTTGTAATGTTCCCATGTTCCGTAATTCTGAAGTTTCATGTTGGGGAAAAAAAAAATTTTTTTTTTTTTTTTAGTATGGTTCCTCTTGGTATAAAAATTTCAATGGATCTTTTGACCCAAACAGAACACAAGGGTTAAATAAATAAATTTGCGTAAAATACAGTGTTCTGAGTAATAGCGAGTAGAAATAACATGGCACTAATACCTTGCTGCAGTAAGGACATTCTCCAAACACAATGCTGAAGCTCTGGCGACTGGTGGGCAAACCTCTCAGCCACTGAGATGACAATAATGTGAATTCGGTCGATAATGTGAGAGAGAAATAACCACATCCAGATCATTTGTGCTCATTAGTAATGGTATGGGATGAGTAATGATAGGTTAAAAGGATGTACTAGTGATAAATCACGGTGTATTCACCTCATAGAGACAGGCCTGATGAAAAGGCTGCCCGCAGCGTGGATCGTTGCACACCTGGTCTGGAATGGCAGAGTCCAGCCGATACGAATAGCAGATGCCGCACTCCACACTAAAACTCTGACATAAAGCAAACAATGATATTGTTTAGATGATGATTATTTAAGGACATGTTAAGAAGTATTTCAAAACCAGCTACACAGAACAGAACAGCATATAAAATCATTGTTTCTTGTTTAGAACTGTTCTGGGCAGGATAAAAAAAAAAAAAAAAAGAATGCCAGCTTCCATCTCAAAATCTGCATCTACTTATCACCCTTCCCCCCTCATCCCTCTTCCCCTGCTGGCTGTAATTCATGGAGGTTCATATTTGTTTCCACTAGGGTGAGAAGACTCAGGTGGGCTTATCAACCCTGTGTATACTTGACCTCCACTTCACAGAATCCTCCTCTTTTGCAAGACGCCAAACTGAGTCTGGAGAGCCTTCATACATCTTCCCCTTATTCCCCCTCTTTTTTTCTGTTCTCCTCTACTCCTCTCCACTCTCCACTCGGTGTTTGCATATTGCTTTTCCGATAATTAGAGTTTTTTTTTTCCCCCCCCTCCCCAAGCAATCCATTAAAAAGGATGGCAGGTAAAATTTAAACATCTGGTCAAGTAAACTTTTCACTCTTTCGAATGTTAATGATGGCCAAGCATTAATCAGTGGTGCAGACTGTGAATAAACACAGCGCCCTTTCAACCCACCAGCAGTCACACACGCTGAGGTGCGGGGAAAGATAATTTGTGAATCTATGATTAAACAGCTCTTGATAGTGCTGAGGATTCTGCCACCTTTGTTATTGTAATGATCTTATCTGTAAACAAGCCAATTAAAGGAATTCTGTATCCACCTCTACCGTTTTTTTTTTTTTTTTTTTTAAAAAGGAAAAAAAAAAAAATCTTGCAAAACCCCAAATGTTACAGAGATGTGCGACTAATTATACGTGGTGGTGTGACATGAAAATGCAACGTACAGATTTTTCGTGGGTGGCAGGTGACGGGAATTCTATCTCCATAACATCCTTCATGTTCTGCAGGACGCTGCAGTCGGGGTTCCTGTGAAAACGGGAGACCTATATTCACTCGTAAAACACAAAAGCATGGATGGGGTAGTGTAATGTCTGTGGAGATCAGGACAAAGAAGCAATTAATTACTGTCTCCTTACCATAAATGCATGTTAGCGTTCAGCTTGCTCCTCAAGGGGGTTACCACTGCAAAACAACAAGGCTGATTTGCACCATACAGCTGTAGCACTTTCAGTTAATACTAAATATTTGTACGTTGAAAAGAAACGAGCTTGCAATGATAAGAAATGTCCCACTCAAACAGGAGTAGCAAAACAAGCCTGAGGGAATGTTCTATATGAAAGGGCTCGCTTTGTAGTATACCAGAGCAGTTTCAATTAACTGCACCTCATCTTTCATTCAATGCCTGTCAACCTGATTGTAGCTCACTGACAGACAATGCACAGCCGTGCCATTTCTTACCACTAATCTCTCCTCTCTCTTAGAAATGCCATAGCAGAGCCGGGTACTTCCTACTGTGACAAACATTCTGACAGGGAGGGAAATATTCAAATAATTCACATAAAACGTGCTCATCATGGCTGCTCCACCCTGAGAGATCAATCTGGGAGGAATGTGAGTCACTCGCTCTGTTTGTCATTTGTAAATGCAAAAAGCAATATTTCTGTCTGACCCCTCGCTCGGAGGGTCTGCGTCTGCCACTGTCTTGACTATCGAAGTGTGGATTTAATATCAATGAATAACATTGCTAGGCAACCAACAATATGTTCTGTGCGCCACTGTCAGCCAAGCATGACCTTGGATTTAAAGAAACAATCACAGAGGCTTAAATAGTGCAAACTGACCTCCATTCTGCAAAATCTCTCTTTAAATCTAGAAGGACATTACATATTGTAGCTTGCCAGCCAATCCTGTTGTAGAAATCCTGGGTTAAATGTAATAAAACCTTCATGGGATGTACACTTACGAAGAGAGGTAATTGGAAAAACAAGACGATAAATGAAATTGATGGATATGGACTTTTCATATGTGAAATGCCATTCAAGAACAAACAGGTCATTTTAACCGTATGAGCAAATTTAAGTCGGGGAGATCTGCAGACAATAAAAATACCCACCATGCTCAGCTCCAAGCAGGCAGCATTCTGGCAACATCTTCGGGTGCCGGGGGTCGACCTCAACCTTTATGGAGACGTTGTTTCCTAGGCACAATAAGGCCGAGGTCAGCTGCTGTAATATGGCATAGGTTTATTAAACCACAGACAGTTAGGATTGTAAGAGTTTACCAATAGCGATCCTTCTCATCGTGTCTGCTCTGCTAGGTTTTTCAGGTTCTAGCACCCAGGTGCGCTCATCAATCTCATCCATCACTGCCCAGAATTCAGCCAAAGCCTCCACAATCAGCAGGAACTGGCTATGTACGTGGGCTAAATTGCTCTGTGTGTAACAGAGGGTGGTAATATTTACGTTTGTTATGTAATCAAATACACTGCTCATATGTTAAATTCACAATCATGCTTGCATGCATTACAGCTTCCATCGCAAAATCAGCCACAGATCAAGCACTGAAAATTGGATCGGAACGAGAGGCTCTCCTAGCCATACATGACACAGCTACACCTCAAACCTCAATTTCTTGGGTACATTCAAGTGGAGATTTTAAAATAGTTAAAGCCTCACAATGTTGTATATGAAATCTGAAACCTACAAATGTGCTGGAAAAGCATTCGCTGAAACTGGGTAAATGAATAAACCGACACAGTCAGGTTTTAGATTATCGTTTCTGTAGATCACCCAAGAAGAAGCACAACGAACAGAACAAGGAAACCTTTTTGCCTTAAACAGATGCCAACAGAGTGGGAGAAAGTGGAGGTGGGGATCAGTCTGTCCATTTGTCTGTAGTCATAGGTTATCACACAATTCTCTGCTTGCCTTCAGTATGTTTGCTGGATAAATACAATTAATCCTATGTTATTTGTGTTGTACCATTTTTGCTTAGGTGTACAGAATGTGTCAGTAAGGCAGTAATTCAAATGACAAGCTGTCGTTCACAAACAAGTCCTTTCCACACTCTGCTCATGTAAACAATTTTTAAATGTAAATTTTGCTACCTTTTTGCTAAATTTCTTCAAATGATCATAAGTGAGAATAGTTATCTCAATGGTAAGCAAAAACATTGTACATCCTATTTCATTTCATTTCAACTAATCTGCCTTACCTTAAACACTAAAGCAGAAATATGAAGTGTTATAAAGTCTGTGTTGAATCAGAGACATTACAAAAGGAGGTTAAACATGGATGACAACCCCGAATGTAATACCATACATACACCAATCACTAGTATACTCTAGGGAGAACAAAAACATCCAGCCTAGAGCTTCTGTTTAAAAGAAGCAAGCTGAAACAGAAATGAGAGTGAGAACAATCTAAAATGAGGACAGATACTGGAATATTAGTTTTACAGCTACACTTCTGTAGTACTAACTAGCATGTGTCTCTTGAGTTTACAAATCCTTTTAGATTTTTTGCATCACTGTACCCGAAGCTGCACATTTTTTCTATGGATTAGACTGTCTTAAATGCAAAATATTCTCTGGATTTCAGGATACAGTGGTGCTGGAACGTTTGTGAACCCTTTAGGATTGTTTACATTTCTGCTTAAATATGACATCAGTAAATATATAAATTAAAGATGACAATAAAAATCATCAGATTTTTACACAAATCCTCAAAGTAGATAAAGAGAACCCAGATAAATAAATGAGACAAAAATAATTCACTTGGTCATTTATTAATTGACAAAAATGATCCAATATTACATATCTGTCAG
>JAOVYU010000047.1:18376078-18388597 GCA_025674565.1 Synodontis membranacea
CATTATTATTAATGTATGTGTTTATTTATTTATTTTTATTTCCACGCTTTGTAGGTTTCTTCCTGCTGCATTATTTCCAGGCAGGCTCTGAGAATGCCCGGCAGCGCTGAGAATCCCGAGAGGTTTCCATTTTCACATCGCTCCCATTATCCAAAACACAGTATTTAACCTGCGAGCATTTAAAGCAAAACTGAGAACAGCTGTCACATTGGAGGCAGACAATACTGGCTGTAATAGCCAAAATACTGTAATTGATGCTGCCATGTAATGCGAGCATGGGTAGTATAAACAATATTCTGCCTTCTGTTTGTTTTCCTAAACAGTTAAACTGTGGTGGGTTTTCCCTATAGGTAGCCGGCAGAGATACACTACGCAACAGTAGGCTGGGTTCTTGAGGAATTTAGTCTGTTTCCTAATAATCATAAAACTGGATTGCACTACCAGCATGTGTCCTCTCCCTCTTTCTATCTTTCCGTCTCTCTCTCTCTCTCTCTCTCTCTCTCTCTCTCTCTGCAGTCTTTAAGCTGTAGCAGAGGGTTGGTGTCATATCCTATTGTGTGTGTTACTGTGTAAAGGAGGGGGTGGATGTGTGGGGGCCATGCAGCATGTGAAAGCAGCAGGGGGCACTGCCAGTGCGTGAGCTCTCTGTAACAAGGACAGAATGTTCAACGTCCCATCACCATATACATGGAGCTTTATGATTACCTTGGTGCTCATTCTATATACGGCCACCCCAAACTTAAACTATCATCATCATCTCATAATGTATTAAACCACATGGCTACAGTCTACATCGAATATCATTCAGAATATTAGAATTGTTTTTAGCATATACTGTGTCATCCATAAAGGTCATATTCATTCATTCATTCATTCATTCATTCATTCATTCATTCGTTCATGTATTCGTTCATTCTTCAGTTAACACTTTTAGTGGTCAGGTACATGTGGAACCCAGAGCCTATCAGGGATCAGGGATTGTAAGGCAGGAATACCCCATGGACTGGACAGCAGTTCATCACAGGGCACCAAGCACAACCATTCACACACACATTACGAGTCACAAGTACGGCCAATTGAGTACTGTCCGTCCCCCCTGCTGCAAGGATTCCAAAACATTTTGGGCAAACTGTCCCAAGTGGAAATTATTTTTGTGCCAGATGGGAGGAACCTGGAGGAAACCCAAACTGACACAGGAAGAACAGTAACCCATGCTCAGTATTGAGCCAGGGACCCTGGAGCTGTGACTCTATGAATTACTCTTTTAATAGCCCCATTAATAATTATTATTATCATAATTAAGTCAAATTATATATTAGTGCATCTCAAAAAATATATATAATATTGTGAAAAAGTGCTATATTTTCCATCAGTTACTTAAGAAAATGAAATATATTCTAGACTCATTACGTATAAACTAATATGTGGTAAACTTATTTCTATTTTAATTTTGATAATTATGGCCTACAGATCAAAACATTTAGATAAAAAACATCTTCAATTATTATAATATTTCTTAAGCCATAAAATGTCATTGCTGAAGAGGGTTAATGTTCACAGAGTGCTGTATCAAAGCATATTAATAGAAGGCTGACAGGAAGGGAAAAGTGTGGTGTGGGGGAAAAAAAAAGTGTAACAGGGATGACCACAGGCTTGAGAGGATTGTCAAGAACTTGGGACAGCTTCAGAAGGAGTGGACTGAAGCTGGGGTCAGTGCATCAAGAGCAACCACATGTCACAGACTATTAAAGGGGCTACAGTACAACTGTCACATTAATATTAATAATACCAAGCCACTCCTGAGCCAGAGACGACGTCAGAAGCATCTTTCCTGGGCTAAGGAGAAAATGAACTGGACCGTTGCTCAGTGGGCCAAAGTCCTTTTTTTTCAGCTGTAAACCAAATGGTTTGCTGACCATGATATTACCGTGCTTCTGTTGATAGAGTAGGAGTATTGTCCAGAGGAAGATGAGAAACACCTGAAACAAAAATACAGACGAGTCACTATCAATGCAACCTGGTCTTCGGCAACACCTCAGCAGTGCCACGAGCTGATCACCTCCATGCCACAGCGCACTGATGCGGTAATTTGTGGTAAGGGAGCCCCAACCAAGTACTGACTGTATAAATGAACATACTGTTCAGACATATAACATTTCTGTATTGCAATCCTTTTTTTGAATGATCGAAGGAAACCTTCTAATAATTTGTGATTTTCATGAGCCGTAAGCCATAACCATCACAAAAATGAAACGAAATATATGGAATATATGAAAGTTTTCCTTTTTGAATCAAACTTTTTCAAAATATTATAATTATTTGAGATAGTAGATATCAAGTACATTAAGTATGCATCTAATGTACAATTAATTAGAATCAAATGGATAATAATTTGAACAGCACATTATATCAGCGGTAACATCCTAACTCCTCTACAACTCTGGAACTAACTGTGCTGTTTTGAAGTCAGGAAAGTGCTGATCTCTGCTTAGGGCAATCAATTCACTCCTGCCTACACTAGATCTATTGACACTGTCCATTTAAACTAGCGGGCTGCAGAAATATGGCCTACTAATTGGTGAATCATGGCTCGTTCCAGTAGCCATGATTGCCACCAAAGTGAAAAACAGTGAGATTATTAGCCACCCTGCAATGAATTTTATTATGATGTACAGGGCTGTGTGTCTGGCGACACCATTCCACCTCAGCGGGGAAGCAGCAACACCGGACTTATTAGTCATACTTCACTAGCTGTCAACAGGCACAAAGCCCACTCGTGATTAAAAATGAACATCCCGCACATCTTCAGCGTCCTCTCATGCTGAGTGTCAGAAGTGAAATGTTGGGTTATTTGTGTGCTTTATTGATGGAGTTGTTTGGAGGTGAAGGAGATGGTTTTTTTTTGATTGTCTGCTAATTCTCAGAACACAAAAGAGTCAGCATGCGAGGCAGTGAGGGGAGAGACGGCTAAAAAGAAATAAATCAGTGAATCAGGAATTCGCAGTTTCATAATTCTGTGGAAAATATGAGGAATAAAAATCCCATTACAGGGGAAATTGAAGTCCTTTGTTCTTAAGTATTTCGCTTCTTCACATATTTCCCTGGATAAAGCCGAAGATTCTGCGGGCCGGAGTTACTCAGATGAGACAAACAGGAATTAAAATGCCATATGCTCTGAAATGCTACCTTGGCACTGCTCAAATGCTTTTTGCAATTTCTCCCCCTACAAAGAGACCGTGGTTTTGAATGCCACATGGATTTATTTGTATATTTGCATACGTGCCTGTTGATATATTTTCATACCTCTGTCTGAATTGAAGAGATAAAATCTTCATTGTTTTATGGAATATTAAATTCCATTTTTTTTATAAAAATAACATCTTAATTCTTGTTTAACTGGCTGCATAGCCTGAGAGTGTGTATAGACAGGTAGCAGTTAGCAGGGGCGACCACGAGCCAGAGATGCTCAGCTCTGATTTGTAAAGCCAATGAGAAGATTCTGTTTCAGGAGCTGAGCTCAATCTCAATCTAGTAGCACATAAGAGGTCCTGTTCCCCTATGCCCCACCTAGCTCAGTTAATTGTGTGTTTTCAACCCACTGTCGGAGGCTAATTTAGCTATAGATTGAAATGAAACAGCCCTGGCCTCACATTTTCTGGCAATCAAGAGTCCAATTTGACTGTGTTTTCTCAGCAGACATTAATGATTCCAAAGCTAATATTCATTGTTTGAAGTGACATAGCAGCCCTGGCATTTACTTAACCTTTTGTCTTATGTACAAGTCTGAGTCAATGCAGAATTTACTCTTAATTAATATCTTTTCTTCCCCCTGCCGACATTCATTTCTTGAATATTCAGGGACAGTCAAACTAGACAAAGGCAAAGAGTTCTTAGATAAAGAATTCTTTTTTCTTTTTTTTTTTATTGAATGAAAAATCCTTTTTTTTTTTACCCCCTTTTTTTTCTTCCTTTGTCCATAAATGATTTTCTTTTCTGCAATAATTAACACCCATAGAATTTTTCTTTCCATCCACAGTTAAATAATGATAATAAATAATGGTTCACCTTGAATTAAAGATGCTCTTTTAAGGCCAATAACAAATAAATCATTTTCTAAAATGTGTACAATTTTCTGCAAGTCTAACCTGTTACCACATAACAATTCAAAAATTGTTGCTCACCATTTCCTTGAGATTTAGATCCTTATTTCTGGAGCTTTTGCAAAGCAGGGAAGGAAAATGCATGATCAATTGTTTTGATCAAGATCTTTTTTCTATATCCAGTTTTTGAAAAGCATTTAAAAAAAATGGCTAATTCTGTTTCCTAATTACATAATACATTAGGGTTATGTACTGGTTAGTTGCAGGTTAGAGAAACACAAATATTTTCAACATTTACATGACCCATTGTACATACTGAGACAATCATAAAGACCCCATGCTGTAATTGTTCAAATATAATATTGAATGGTTCATCACTGTTGTTGGAATTTAGGAAGAGGTGGCAAAAGGATTTTTGTGACATAACTCTGAAGATTCAAGGTTTTACTAGTAAAAAAAAAAAAAAAAATGGAAATGCAAATTGAATGGATCCAGCTATTAAACTTGTTGAATGCAGGTCAAGGTTAGTTTCAGGGCAGCGACCTAACTAAAACTAGTAAGTCTAATAAATATCAATTACATTTTCTTATGAAATTGTGGACTGCAGTCAGTGTGCACTATATTTATTGCAATGGTAGGTTAAAGATAATTGCGCTAAAAAAAAATAATAATAATAAAAAAAATTAGTTCCTGCATTTGTCCAAGAAAAGTAGTGAGAACAGGCTTTTTTAAACATTAAAAGGAAGAGTCGTAATAAACAAAGCTTTGGTTTATTAATTCTCTGCATAGTACAAGAATATCCTGCATTCATTTCACCTCTTGCTTCAGTGAATATAAATATCTCTCCTCATCCCTCTCTTTCGTTCCCATTCAAGAAAGGATCTTTTGTGTACATTAAGCAACACAGACACACTCAGTCCCAGCCATGTATTGTTTTAAATGTGCGACCGACTTTATTTATTATTCTTCAATATACAGAACAAGTAAGGATATTAGGCAGGAAGGCAATTTGAACTCAGAGTCTTGTCATCTCGCTCTCTCTTCTACCTCTTTTTTCTCTCTCTTTCGTTGAAGGCTCCCACCTGGACCAGGTTGAGGTCAACATGTGGTCAAACAGCAGCAGGCCTGTGTGGCTGTGTGAGAGAGGATGAAGTGGTCAGTACTGTGACAGGTAGTGGGGTTTCTGACAGCTCCAGCTATAGTGTGGATTAAAGGAGTGAAGGGAGCCAAGCAGGAATAGAGGAGAGAGAGAGAGAGAGAGAGAGAGAGAGAGAGAGAGAGAGAGAGAGAGACAGTCCATGCAGTTTCAGTGCTGTGGAGCATAGAAATTACAAAGCCATTGAGATCGCCCCAGTCTACTTGCTTGAATATGGTCATTTTTTCCTCAACTCTCCATGCCAAACCTGGCGCAGATACACAATCTAAGATCCATCATGTGTAATCTTGCATAAGGTTGGACGCGATTAAAATGGCGGCATAATTACGGCGGAGTGGAAGATTCCTGCTGTGTTTGCATACACGCCTGGGATTTGTAAGCAGTGCATTAGCCGCACAGAGAGAGCCGCACATTACCGGGAATGTAATTTAAGAAGAAAATTCTCTTGGATTCTCTCGCTCCAATATCATTACCGCCCATACATGCGCTATCACGCTCCCACGTAGCTAACCCCACACTATAGATGAACACCATGGCAATTAATTGTTCTGGGTTTTGGTTTTATAGCTTGTTCGTTGACCAAAGCTCAGGGAATGGTTTGTTCTAGCCACTGGTATCTAAATTAATTTGTCTTTATCTCCTTCTGGAAAAAAAAAGAGAGAGAGAGGGGAGGAAAAAATTAATTTGTTAGATCAAAAAAATATTTAATTTTTCTGCACATCAAACAAACTTTTATTCAGGGTCTACCAAGGCAGAGCTTTTTTTTTTTTTTTTTTTTTTTTTTTAATTAAGAAAGCATTCTATTATTAAACCAGATGAAAAGGAAACATCAATTCAAACAGTACAGTCATGTTCAGCTACTACTAATCTTTTGGTAATTATTTTTAATTGAATCTTTTGAACAGAAAAACCCTGAGCAGGCACTTGTAATATTTGAGTCCCTCATCACACTCAGTGCTATGTATGCAAGATGATGCTCTACCATGTGTGAGGGCAGAGGAAGGAGAAGTCAAAGAGAAAATTAAAAAGTGGAGGAGATGGAGAAAGGAGGGAGAGGGGGCCGGTCGAGAGACCCGGCGATGCTCTGAGGAGAAAGAAACTTCTGCATAAAATGAACAGCTCAGCAAAGAAACTTCTTAAATGATAACATATACACACACATACATGCACAATAGTGTTCTCACACAGAACCGTGGCAGGATTCTGCTGATATGCACATATTATTTAAACTGAGAGGTCAGGTGTTTTGAATTGAATCGAAGATCTGCACTTTTTTTTTTTCTTCTTACCTTCCACTCCTCCCTGTCTGACTTCTTCTAAACTAGAAAATGGCTGGACAAGCTTAGCCTCTCAACTTGTAGAGCACTGCAGTGATGATTTGTGGAAGTCCATGTGCTTATTTAAAAGCAATATACTTGTGTATTTACAGGACCTAGTGTAAAGTTAGAAGCTTTTTTTTTTTTTTTTTTTTTTTTTTCGGAGGGATGGAGGGACTGAAATAGGACACTTGATTTTTTTTTTTTTTCTTTTTTTTTTTTTTGACACTTGATATGATCCCTAAGTGGAAATTTCTGAACTGCGCTCAGGGGCTCTTCAAAGTACTTAAGGCGATTGGTGGAGATGAAAAGAGGGAGTTATGAAACATGGCTGTAAGAAAAGCAAGTAATAAAGAGACACCTTTAACTTTATGCGGCAGCACACATGCCTTAATCAGGCACAGCCCAGTCCTGATAAACCTGGCTAAATCACATTAATCACGCATTATGCATGTGGCTACAGGATACCGTGCCACACAGTAGCTCCTGCAGCAGCTCAGACAAACTCAGCATCTGAAGTTGTCAGCATGATTTCCCACAAACATGATTTTGTGTATTACATTATTACATCCTCTTACATACCAGAGGTCTGTCATCATTTCTTCTATTTATTTTTTTTAATCCACAAAATGGCAAACTGGCAAACACCACCCTGCAATGTCTAGGTAGGTTCCTGGGATTTTCACGCACAGCAGTCGGTAGAGTTTACACAGAAAGGTGCAAAAAGCAAAAGACATCCTGCATGCAGAGGGTCTACAGGTTGAAACGCCATGCTGTTGAGCGAGATCAGAGGAGAATGACCAGGCTAGTCTGAGATGCCCAGCTGTACATTTTGGTTGAGCTTGTGACGATGAGCCTTAGATTCCTTTTCTTTGCTGACAGGAGTGGAACCCAATGTGGTCCTCTGCAGTTGTAGCCCATCCATCTCAAGGTCTGATGCATGCTGAGATGCTTTTCTTCTCATCATGATAGTAAAGAGTGATTATATGAGGTCCTACATCCTTCCCGGCAGCTCGAACCAGTCTGGCCATTTTCCTCATCTCACCTAATTACACGGAGTTTCCACCCACAGACCTGTTGGTCTATTGGTCTTAGAGACTGTTTGAAAATTTAGAGACTGTGTGAAAATCCCAGGAGATCAGAAGTTGAGTATATATTTTTATTCTTTACTTATTCTTTTTTTTTTTCATTCTTTGCTTTACTTTATTTGTATCCTGTGGACCAATGATAATCAATGAGAATCAAAGTGTTTCTTGTGTGAGAGTAATGATAGCGGCACTTCTGAGATATTTCATGTGTGTAGTTAAAGGCCAAGTACTGAAGGAGCTTAGGCACCCTATTGCACTAATGTAATTGTATATCTGCTTCTTCTTCTTCTTCTTCTTCTTCTTATTATTATTATTATTATTATTATAGTTTGACATGGGAGTCTATGGCAGCCCATAGAATGGTTCGTATGCTTTTTATGAAATTTGGCAAGTAATAGAAGACAGTGCCAGCTACTTACACAGTAATTTTGGTGTATGTCCATAAAGCAATCTAGTGCTACCGACAAGCAAATTTGGAGAAAAACTTGGAATAATGACTTCCCGTGATTCTTTGGGTTGTTCCAAGTTCATCATATAGAAAAGATGATGTCATTTTTTTAAAGCAGTTTTTTTATTATTATTTTTTTTTTGGTTTCCTCTACAAATGTTCATCAAATTTATTGTATTACCACAATCACGGCATCATGAAACAATCCTGGAGAAAAAAAATAAAGTTATTTCTCAAATTCATGATATACTGGACGGTTAATTTATGACCCACAAACAAATATGACAGTCGCCAAACAGGAAGTGATTTCTCAGTGAAACAATGCTTGGCACATATGTATAATAACATGACCTAAAGTTAACAAATAATCTTCATGTGCAACTAATAAGGGTTACTAAAAAGGGGAAATGAGGGAATATCTCAGAAAATGGCTTTGGAACAAGCACCTGGTCTTATTCTGTCACTAAGGTACATGACCAGAATGCTTGGTCCCTTAATCACCGTTTGCAGATATATTGTTAAAATAAGTTAGATGAAATCCAAAATATGGCACAACTGTGTCCTTATTACAAGTGCTACGTACTAATCTGATTTGGTTTGGATCATTTCTAAGCAGTATCATGACATTATCTGACATTAATTATTATCTGGAATACCTACTGTATTATCTGTCGAATCTACAGAGCAGAAAAGTGACCTTTAGTTTAGTAACATGACCACTTACATTCAAATTGGACTGTAATGCTGCAGTACGATTTGTGGGTAGGGGTAAAAAGGAAACACCTTTCTTTAAGTTTCAAATTATATATTGCAGATGGATGAAAACTGAATGAAACAGAAGGGAAAAAATCAATAGGGAAGACATTGCTGGAGGCTTACATATTGCATTTTGCATAAAAGTCAGATTTAATTTGGCTTTGATCACCATTCCCAGAGATGACTCACTGGAGCCACTGTCATTAGTGAATCCTGGGAAAAAACCAGAGTCTGACTAAAAGCTTCAGATCATTCCGTCTCCCTGTTTTTCTTTTTTTCTTCTTTTTTTTTTTTTTTTTAGCTCTGTGTGTCTGGTTACAGAGGTTTTCTTGATTCACAGTGCCACACATAAGACTGTTTATGGCAGTTTATAAACATTAAAAAAAAACAAACAAACAAAAAAAAAACATTTAGAGTTATCACAAAAATCTCATGTCTCGAGGGATATCGTTGCACATTTATTTTTCTGAGCAATTAGTTAATTAAAACTGCTGTATGCTGCGGGTAGAAATGAGCAATGGTACATGCATTTCTACACAATTTAGTTACAAGAATTTTAATCAAAAGTTTACTCAAGAACGTATGCAGAAAAATTCCTTGGCCTTGCATTTCTCAACCTTTGCATGTCCGTGTCAGATCAAGACACTTTTTTTGTTCCAATTCTAAAAGCTTTAATAATATTCGTGATTAGACTTCAGAACTTACCCGCTCTGATTAAAAACTGCCATGACATGAAAAAAAAAAAAAAAAATCCGAAGAAATATCATAAAATAATGAATGAATATAATTAATAGATAGAAGAGTTCCAGAGAAAGAAGAAGGCAGAAATTTGTCTTCTCTTCCAAACACAATGCCATTGTTTCTGGGACATTCAGAAGTGACTTTATTATTAATGATACTGAGTTTGATAATGTTTTCTCTCTCTCTCTCTCTCTCTCTCTCTCTCTCTCTCCCCCCCTTTTTTCAATTTAAAATATCCTGATAATGCTGCGATCTCACCAAGCATTTGATGTTCCCCACGTGTTCTCACAGACTTAAGCCATTTTGACTGCATTTCACAGTATCACAGTATCATATTTTAAGCTTCACATTTTACTGATAATGCTGCCATAATATTTAATGTTCTCCGTACTGTTATTGTAATTGTGAACATGGGGTAGCTGTGGTCATGGAGCATGTGCTCTTGGATCGTTGAAAACAAATGCAGATTTTCCATTGGGGTTTTTTTTTTTTTTTTTTGGTTATTTTTTTTTCCCTCCACTTTCTTGGCCCCAGAAAACTAGGCATCGGTGTCACATGGCAAAATTCATGCTCATTTCTGAGTGTCTGCAAGTAAATTTCTTGTGATGGTAAGCTTCACTTTAATAGCCCAGACTGGACCCATTCCACAAAGCACGGGGCGGTCGAGGAGCGTAGCATTATAGTAAAGCCGTCATGAAGCCATCACAAACCTCCACCTCGGCCCTTTTGCTCCTGTGGTCATAAAGATGAAAGCCCCTTTATCTCCCATCATGTTGGAGCACAAATTATTATTAGAACCAGACTGCCACAGTGTTTTTGCTGGCGATCAATTCAAACATGTGGATGTAATGACATATAATCTTCAACGAACCAGTGTGTTCAGAAATGATTGGTGGAAACAAAAATAGACTTTAACTGCTATGTCACCTTACAAAAAAACATTTTAAAAAAAATCAAGCAAATTGTGCAGTCTTTAAAAAGAAAAAGAAAAGAAAAAAAAAAACACTTAACATTGCATCAAGCTCTGTTGTTTGATTCCAAAGCAGCTACTGCTGATATAACAAAAAGATCGCGTGCAAAATGAAGCACTTTTTCCCATTTAACAGACTGCTCTGTATTCCCCAAAATGTGATGATTAACAAGTGACTGTGTGAATTCTCTGCCTCCTAATGAAGAAATGAATCAAACCGCCTCCTATCAAAAGTACTTTAATCTTATTAGAGTTAACCACAATGACCAAGTACTGTTCACAGACCTGACAAAGAAGAAGAATAACATTTGAACTACAATGGACTCTGGATCTTACTTAGAGAATCGCATTAATATCAAATAACGTTATATCATGCCCTTTGTCAGACAGGACGGGAAAAGGACATTTTCATTTCGGGTCTATCAACAGCTTCATCACAAGCTAATGTGGTAAAATGAATGAAGTTATTTTTCACTCTTTTACAAGCCTGGGCTGTTACAGGCAGGGTCATGTTCTTCTGCATTGTGTGCGCTCCAAGTATGATGGTGGAAGGGCCTTTCATTTTTAATTACTTGTAGACTTTTTAGACAGTTCTTTAGTGAACAACTCCATTATAGGTTCAGGTGCTGAGCAGCACTCAGATCAACTTCAATGCAAATCAAAGTATTATGCAGTCATGGAGGATATCACAGGAATAAAAAAAAAAAAACCTTAAGAACAACTTTCAGCCAATGAAAAATGGAAATAGTTCAATGAACTATTGCATTGTAGTACAGTGACAGTACTAGATAGAAAGTGCTGTGGTATAGACCTATTGACCTATTAGATCTCTATAAGAATGCATGATACTGCAAGTGTCCCGTTGGCCAACGTGCTGCATGTTTTTTTTTTTTAATTGATGGTGGCAGCAGACAGTGTTAATCACTAGCTATAATGCTATTTGAGTTTTTTTTTTTTTTTCTTTGACTACACCTGCAAATCAATTTATATATAGAATGATCTTTAGCCATGGCAAATTTCAGGCAAAACTTTCAGAAGAGGCACGGGAATCCATTCATGTTTTTTTTTTTTTCCTTCGATTATTTAATTTTATAAATTACACATATAATTGCATATTATATACAATTGTGGTCAGAACTGTACATACATGGGTATGTCATCATTCATTGGGTGTTTCTGTGAACTGTTCGTTTTCTGAGGAAGAATGATTGAACGACATACATCTTGAATAGGAACTAAAACAAGAATGCGCACTTTGAATTTATTCTCTGAAATCGACACAGCGTTGAAGTTATACATATAAGGTCAGAATTTTGCATCTAATATTTGGCTAAATGTCCTTTAGTTAGTTTTGCCTTCACCAGGTGCTTTTGGCAGCTATTGAAAAGCTTCTGGCGGGATTCTGGTTGGATGTTTGGCCACTCTTCTTGGCAGAATTCAATTCAATTTTGTGTTTCCTGGCACAGACCTGACTTTTAAGCACAGTCCACATATTTTCGATAGGGTTCAGGTCAGGCCTTGTTTTAAGCTTACGTAACGTTAGCCTACTTTAGCCGTTGTACATCCAGCTTTGATGCGTGTTTGGGGGTCACTGTCGTGCTGGGACACCCAGTTGTGTCCAAGTTAATGTCAACCATGTAGCTGATTGCTGGAGGTTATTCCGAATAAGTCAGAGGTTCTTTATTATTCCGTCAATTTTGTGCAATGCACCAGGAAAACAGCCCCAGAGCATGATGCTACCAACGCCATGCTAAACCACAGACAACAGTGGGTTGCTACAAAGTTGGCCTTTGATCGTTCTATCAACTAGTGAGATGCAGGACAAATAAAAAAAACACAGTCGAAACCTATCTATTTATCTTCAATTTAGCCAGAGATGGGAAGTAACGAAGTACAAATACTTCGTTACTGTACTTAAGTAGAATTTTCGGGTATCTGTACTTT
>JAOVYU010000047.1:18577368-18594434 GCA_025674565.1 Synodontis membranacea
AAATGTAAGAAGTAGAAAGTACAGATACTCATGCTAAAATGTAAGAAGTAAAAGTAGAAAGTAGCCACAAAAAAAAAATAGTGAAGTAAAGTAGGCTACAGATACCCGAAAATTTTACTTAAGTACAGTAACGAAGTATTTGTACTTCGTTACTTCCCATCTCTGCTGACACCAAAAGGATAAATTACATGAGCAATTTTGGCTGCTTGCACATAGTTTTGCTGTGTTTTGGTAGCCTTTCCCTAAGCTTTCATAACTATGGTGGTTTAAGTGGAGTAAAAGTAAAAATACTACGGAACGGCTTAGCTATGGTTTTCACATCGTTGTTTTTTTGTTTCGTTGACATTCCAGCTGCTTTTGTGCAGATGAAATAATAATTCCCAAAACTATATACATATAATACTTACACAACTTGTTCATCTTGTCAGATCACTAACACTGGGTAAGCTACCTAGACAAAGCTAAACCGAATTAACAACAAGCCAATATTAATTTATCCAATCCAATTATCAATCCAATAAAATTATTAATTTAGATAATGTAGCATGCCACTGGGTAGAGCGGATTGATGCTCAAGGCATTAGCTAAAAGTGGCTCAGTGTGGGTTGTTGAATCATCAGGGATTTCCCCAAAAATGAAGTTCATCCACTCTTTTGGTATATTGCTTTCCTCTGGAAAACTATGTTGACTTCACGTCATTATGTTGGCTTTCTTTTCTTTTCTTTTTTTTTTTTTTTTTTTTTTTTGCAGAACACTTACACTTTCTCCCTGACATCTCTGCTTATAGTTTTGCTTAACAACTATTTGTAGATGTCTTCACCGCATCCTTTTGATTCAGATTGCTATGTTAATGAGTGCACTGTGCTACGTACCAACAACAGACTTAGGGTTGGCTATTTTTGTCCTATGACCATTACAGACTAGGAAAGGTATCATCCCACTTTGAAAGTATCGACATATTTCAAAAACAACATGAAAAAAACTAGCATTTTTCTGGCAGGTCTCCTTTAATGTCAAGCCCTATCAGGACAAATTATGTCTGAGCAAACACAAAGTACTTTTGTGTGTCCCACAGTAAGAACATTTTCTGCAATCTGCTCTCTATGTGAATGTAAGTCCTAGATGCACTGAGTGATTTTATCTTAATTGGGGCCAGTTACTAATATAAAGGTCTTGGCAAGGTTTGCACTCAAGGGACAAGAGGGGAAAGATTTTGTGCAAAAATATATATTATAAAAAAAAAAATTCAACAGTCAAAATATTTTTTTCAAATGCATTAAAGATGAATAAACAGAAAGGAATTTAAAGCTGAATTGCATCATGTTCATTACATTGACAGTAAAATGACTTCTAATACAATTTTGTAAGCTATCAAAGAGTTGATTTACTTAGTGATTAACATCTTAGTGTAACCAGTAGGCAGAAACACCTTATAAATCTTATGATCCTAACATCATTAAATGCTCTTAATTCCTTAAGTCTACTTAAGTCTTATATAATCACAATACAGTAATTCAATTGAATTCTTTCAAAGAAGGTTTGGAGAAGTGACAGTAGTTGTTGGTCTGTAGATCATGAGCTGTAAATATACCAAACTTGTAAAACTAGCTGTTGCCATCTAGAGCTTTTTTTCCACCAGTCCTGTAACCACTAGCAGAATGGCTAGCTTGGAGTTTAATGATCATACTGGCTTCCTGGTTATCCAGCATATAGAAATATGTTGACATTGCTTAAATCTCTTGCAATTTTATGTAACTGTACTGCATATTTTGTGGATAGTGCAAAGCGTTGAATGTTAATTTCCATACTGAGACTATTTAAAAAAAAAATAATAATAATAATAATAATAAAAACAGCCATGTTTGTTGCTGCTTTCCATAGTGCTGTGCAAGCTAGAGTCTGTATTTAGCCTTTCAAAGTTTTTATTTATTTATGTATTTATTTATTTATTTGAGGGATTTACCTAAAGTTGGTTTGTTTTCAAAGTTGATTGTTTTATCTAAAATTACTCATTTTTTTAGATTTAAATAATTAATCTTTTAAAGATCAATAAAATTGCCTGTTTGCAGTTAAATGCAAGCATCTTTTTTACTGTGTTGAGTTTGATTGTGTTTAAGACTCTAATCTCTCTTTTATTTAAAAATTTCTTCTTTTGATAAACTTTTTTTTTGTGCAAAATCAGTCATATTTTTAAAGTTTGACCTATATATATTATTTGCTTTATTTAGAATTGTTTCTGTTTTATAGGGGCAGTTAGGATCTTGTTTTTAGGTTGACTGATTTTATACAAAAGCTGTTGCTCTTTTGTAAAAGTTGATTACTTTTCTTTGCTATTGCTTTTTTGGGGGGGTGGGGGGTTGTTGCTTTTTTAAAGCAGACATTTTATTTCAAGTAGATTTGCTTTCATTTGAAGTTGGTCCTTTTTTGCTTTTAATATATTTTTTTGCTACTTAAATTAATTTAAAGGTAGCTCTCTTTTTGAAAAGTTGACTTGCCTTTCAAGGTCATCATATTCAAGAGATAAATTTAACAGTTTGTCCCTCTGCAGTAGTTGTTCAACTCTTGAGTTCATGTAACCCTTTATAAATCTCAGTCTCATTTTAACTGATGTTTTGGAACTTAGCCTTGAGTTGATCTGCTTTAGTAGACCACTTTAATCCCGGACACAATTAGCCCTACACAGCCATGTAGCTGCCTCAGGACAGGCTCAAGCCCTAGGCAAACTCACTGGGTTCTCCTACTGCCCACGCTGTAGATTACAGAGGACCAAAAAGACCACTTTAGCTTCACCACACACCCTCTAATACGTGTTCTGTAGTCAGCAGTGTGAAAAATCTGTTTGTCATAAAGTCTTAAGATGGTTCTCATGCTAGTTGATGCAGAAGTTCACACCAGACAAGCATTGCACATGGAATTGAGGTGTGCTACTTGGATGTTTCTTGTAGGGTTAGGGTTAGGGTTGGTAAATGGTAAAATGGTAAAATTGCCCCCCCAGGATTTTTTCTCTGTTTAGGGCAGAATAGCTGACGTATATTAATGTACTTAGGACACATGTGTATGTATGCACTGTGTGTGGCTTCACATGTGTGGATGTGCGCCTGCACACTCACATTCATCTTGCACATAGCCACGATGTCTGCAGGCCCCAAATGTCAGTATTATCAGACGGCTGTTTCGGTCAAATTTGCATCTGTTAGCATCAGTGTGGGTGCAGTTCTAAAGAGCAGGAGTTCAGAGCAGTCATGGCTTAGCACTCATATCGATAAGGCTGTGCTCAAAGCAGGGAAGAAATGCATTTGTGATGTCAAAGCTGAACAAATTCCTTGCTACCTGCTATGAGCTCATCTTCCTCTGTGCTTCAAAGTGAGAGATGAAAAAGGGAAAGAACAGACTGTTTGGCTGTTTACTGCTGTAGGAAGTATGGCCTGTTTAGATGGATGGAAAGATAGCTCTATGCTCATCGTGTTTCTCTCTAAGTTAAATGCTCAATACACTATGCTTAATACACCACATTCAAAATTTCAAGTTTTTTTTAGTCAGAGCCAGTCACCGTCCTGTTCAGGACCACTGCTGCCACAGCACCCACCGTCTGCATACCCACAATGCCACTGGGCGTCAACATCATATTGTAAGGCCCCAGAGTCATGTGCGGCATCACGGAGAGCCAGCACAGATGCTCTGCTGTTGTTTACAGCAAGGAGGCCTACTGTGATCCAGTCCTCCTACTCATGCCAATCCACAGTCCGAACCACCTTTAGAGCTAAGAAGGAGCACAGCCAAAGTAAGCAAGCACCACATACAGACCACACCAGAAAATCCTGAGCTTGAACTTGGTCCTAAGAGGACTGGAGAATATGCAGACAACTATCCATGAACTAACACAACACAAATAAGTAATTGTAAAAAAAAAAAAAAAAAAAAAAAGCAGCAGACCAGGTACAAGCCACAATATAGATTGTAATTTTTAGGAAAGTGACAAACAACTCATGCTATATGCATGTACCTTATGAGTGCTGTCTAAAATGAGCCAACACTCTTGTCAGATGCAGGATTTCTCAACACTAGTGAGTACTAGAGAGCAGTAGTGTTGGAGGGAAGGTCAGCTTACGCCAGGGGGCATGCTGGGGATAATTGGCTGACCGGCATATTGAGAACGAGGAACTGCTTAGGGGGGTCAATGCTCTGCACACACAGTGAGTCATTAGTGACCAGTTCTGAATGGAATATTGAGCTATGCTGAGAAAAAAAAAAAAAACTATTAAAATTTGAGCCAGGCAGCTGTGCCAATATTACAGAAGCAGGTTGATCGAGGGAGATTAAAACTTTATAGGGCCGATTAGCAACAGTGGCCTCTGTCCACCCGAGTAGGGCACAGTGGTGGAGCAGAACAACAGTAGACAATGAGGGAAGCATTTTAGACTTGGTAAATGCAGTGGCTCTGAGAGGCTCAGTAAAGTCACATTGACTATAGCAACAATGAAACTCTCAGGCCCTGGTAATGAATTCAGCACAGGCCTTGTGTGTGGAATTGCCGGCTATTTTTTTGCAATGAGAGAGTAGTGTGGTCTGTGTTTGTAGGTGGCTGTGATAGTGTAAAGACAAACCCCCCCCCCAAAAAAAAACAGAAGAGCAGAGACTGCCAAGCAGAGAAGTGCTTGGCAGCCTTGTGTTGATGAGATACTGAATGAAAAAACTAATAGAGTCCCAGGGACAGCTTAGAGAGGATGGTACACCTAAAGGGAGAAGTAAAATGCTCCACCAAAACATAGCAAAATGACCAACAACCTTCTCTTTGAAACAAAAGAATCTATGATCTGAGAGTAGGCAAGTAGTCAGAAAAAAAACATCGCCTCGGCATCTCCTTTTATCGGCTGCATTAATTTGCTCTCGAGAACAACAAATGATTTTTTCAGCCCTTTTGAGATTTTTTTTGCTTTTATGTGCTTCTCAGACATTAATTATATATTTATATATAGAATATGCAAAAAGAAATCACAATGTTGGAAGGCATAGTGATTAAATATTAAACAATGCAGAAATTTTGTTACCTAAAGGGATGCTATTTCTTTTTTCTTCTTTTCCCCCACTTCAGCCTCTTTTTTTTCCCTCATCTGTTTCTCTTTGTGCTGAAAGTTCCTTTATAGCAAGCTGTGCTCCGAAGGCATGCATAGCAGGCTCAGATGAAGTTCGTCTCAGTTGTGAGGCAGCCTGGGTCATTTTGCAAAACTAATGTGTCAATACTTGCCGGCTGAGGCACTGACCAATATGTTTGCAATATGCATTAAGTTTGAATTATTTCTTATCCCCTTGGCATGGAGAGTTGGAGCAAGAGAGAGGGGGCACTCTGCACACACTTTGGCCCTGATCCTCGGGGAAGCATTAGCAAACCTTTGAAGGGGGAAAAAGGCATCTGCACCATAACCGAGACGCTGTAGGGTGAAGAGGTCACAGTCCATTCCACTACAGTACTATTTTAGCTGCTTAGCTGAGGTGAAATAAGGGGAGGGTGAAAGAAGGTGGAGAAAGAGGCCTGCACTGCCACTGCTCTCACATTAAAATGGAGCCTTTTCCAATAAAAGCTTTTTCCAGTGACTGTCAGCTTCTGTGAAACTGAAGACGAGCACTGATGAAGCACCAGTATACGTTTCCTTTTGGAATGGAGCTCAACAGTCTGATATGGGCAGGGAGATGAGCCAGGAGACCAGTTCGGTGTGTGTCCAGTTCATTAATTCATAAACTGTCATTTACTCTTGTACAGAAATGCAGCTTTGCACTTTTGTAGAAATTACTTTTAGCTTTGATTTGCCTTGGATATGTTTCTAGTAGTTGCACTTTCTGATCTTGCCATTTTCTCTTGGTGTAGCAGTTTTCAGGTCATGCCATAGATTGGATTTAAGTCTAGGCTTTGACTCAGCTATTCCAAAACACAAATGTCCAGATCCCCCAAGCCATTCCTTTGTAGTTCTTGCTCTATGTGTCGGCTCATTGTCCTGCTGAAGCATGTATTTTTAACCCTAAATGCAGATGTCTGTCTGACTGGAACCAGGTTGCTTATATTTAGCTCCATCCATGTTTCTTGCGATAGCAACAAGCTTTCCATTTCCTCCTTCTGAAAAGCAATCCTAGAGCATGACGCTTCCACCGCCATCCTTGATCACAGAAAGTATGTTACCTGAGTGTCAGGCTGTATTTGTATTGTGCAAAAATTATGACCTGGCTTTAGAGCAAATGGCTCAAATTTAGTCTCAGCAGACCACAAAAGCTTTTTCCAGAAACTCTCAGATTTTCTAACATGGCTGTTCTCAGAAGTGGTTTCCTTCTGGCTGCTATCCCATGGAGGCCGGTTCTGTATATAGCTGATGATATTTGTGAGGTATACACAAGTTCTCCTATTTCAGCAAGTGCGCTCTGTTGCACCTTCATTGTTGTGGCTGGACTCTAGGACCCTGCTCTTCAAATTGCCTTTCTTTGCCCCAGCGCTCAGTTTTCAACGATATTAGTAGTGTCTGTTTTATTTATTTTTTTCTATTTCGTTATTAACTTTTTCAGAGTGCTCCTAAGAAAGATCAAAGATTTGTCAATGTTTTAATAATCTTATCCATCTTTTTTCATCCTAACAACCTCATCTTATAGCTTCATGGTCAGTTCCTTGTCTTGGTGACAGCAGGACTAATTTGATTTGCCATGTCCGCTGAGAAGTCCGCTGAGTCCGCTGAGAAGTCAGTGATATATATTGTGCAAGCATGCAGCTGGACACAGGTGGATATAAAATTAGCACGGGTGTTTAACATATTTCATGAAAAAATTAAATACTAGTCAAAATTAAGATTCCTAAAACAAAGAGGAGGTGTATATACACATTTTTTTAATTCTGTGGGGGAAAAAAAACTTTTGGCACATGTAAAGAAATGGCTTAAAAATAATTAAATTAAATGTTTATAATGAACAGTAAACAGTAATAAATTAAACATAAAAGTCATTTGATGTGAAAAATCTTTGCCTTTAAAAATCAATCAGTAATCTATGGTACATCTTCTGTGCAGTTTTCTAAGGAAATGATCTCGTAAGTTTGACTAAGCAGTTTGGAGAATCTGCCTCAGACCTTCTGGAGACTTTGACTGTCACACTTGCTTTGGTTTGCAAGTAAATCCTTGCAGCCTTCATTATGTTTTTTTTTTTTTTTTTTGTCTGAAATTGCATAATATGTTACTTTCTTTACTGACATGCAAACTTTTTTGAATAACACAATCAGATAGACGGCTCTTCAGGTCTCACAGTTTTTTAAAGGCCTCGCAGTAATAGGGTTTCAATGGTGAAATAAGTCCTCTCACTCCTTCTCGAAATGTAAGCCTTGTGTCATTGAGCTAGCAAGGACTGTTATAAACTAAAGATTAAAACAGCCATGATTTGTTCTGACATAATTTGAATGCCTCCGAAAATGAACTATGAAGAGAAATAGTCATATAATTGGGCTATAAAAACATTGCTGGGGAAAAAAAAAGAAGAGACACTAAGAAAGGACTTGCTACTTACTTCTGATATTACAGAGTAAATCTGGACATCACACACGCACACACACACACACACACACACACACACACACATACTTGCATATTTGCATGTGCCTTTTGGGCGTTTTTCGAAGTCAAATTCAAAGGCTCCATATAGGTCACTCCAGAACCAATCAAAAGTTAGGTAAAAGCTTTTCAACCAAGGACGAGATTACAGTCTGCTGGAGTATTTTAAGGGCAAAACTGATTGCAAAAAAAAAAAAAAAAACATATTAAAATGCATCATTTTGCATCAGACAGGAACAAACAAGTATGAACAAAAGAGGTGGAGTTAGATTGCTAAAGCTTCCCCTTTGGAGAGGCCTGCTCTGGCCCTGGGCAGAGGAGTGATTGGCAGGTGGGGGAAGCAGGAGTGAGACCCTGAGGGTAGTGTGCGCAGCAGGGATTTAGGTTTCACTATGGCCTTCCTCTCCCTGCGCGTTTGAAATCTAAGAATAAACAGTGATAAGGCTTAAAACTTTTCACCCCTGTTTAATTTTGCCCGCTTCACTACCTCGCCAGGGACCCTACCTCAGAAGGACTCTGAGGTGTGTAAGTGGCTGAGTGAGGGAGAAGGTGAGTGGAAAAAAGTGTGAGCAAGGGACTACTTACATATTTTTGTTATCCGGCCTGCACAGGCTGGCCTGCACGAGCCGGTCTGACTGTTACACTAATCACCTTTACCTGAAAGCCTTTTTTTTTTCCCTCATCCTCCTTGCGTGGAATTATGAAATACCTAAAGTTTGGAAAAAGGACCACACAAGCTCAAATTGTATAAATTGCTTTCTAATCCTTTTTCTTCATTTGATAGAACTTTGACACCCATAAACTCCTTGTCTCCTCTGTACTGCTCAGTGACTCCTACTTGAACAACCCAGAACTTCAGCTCAAGTTCTCAGAGTTCTTGTATTTTTACATATCCACAAGCACTCCATAATACACAGTTGAGCGTGTGGTCTGTACTTGCAAATTGCCATTCCTGCAAGGAAGGGTAACCCCCATACAAGGACTTTTCTCCCTGTCCTGGATCCCATTAGATGTTCATCATGCAATCTATTAGCTTCCTTCTCTTCTTACCTTCCTTAGTTTGTTTTCACATCACAAATCCACCATCTGCCTTGTGTCTATCATATACTGTATGATGTACTTGCAAATAAGAGAAGAAGACAGTGCCTTCATTACTTTCCCAATCTGGTCTCTAGGCATGATGAGGTTGCTGTTGTACAATAAGAATGTGTTTAAAGTGGGTTTGTAAGTATAACAAGCACATGTGTTGAAAATAAACGCTCCAGGAAGAATCCATTAATACCAAGGCCCCTGCTTGGTTTGGCTTTGTTTTCACTTTGATTTGCTGCTGTTCACTTCTGTGAGGTCCAGGGAACAAATTCATGAACTAAGCAGCTGAACATGATCTTTGATTTCCGATTCCTTTTCTTACTAACCGTAGCTGGGAAAATACATTGCCACACACACATATGTAGAAAATTCCTTTCCAAACATATGTACAGAGTCAATGTCTCATCTGATCTTTGCATTATAAACATAGAATCACTCTTCTTCCATATGGCTTTCAGATTTGTGCGATTAATTTGTAAGAAATAATGAGCTATGTTATATAGTGCACCGGCCTTGAAATTGCAGCTGGAATACTGGCCACCGTGCATAAGTTTGTACCCTTGAACTTTTCTAGATTTTGCAGTGCTACAACCTAGAGGTGAAACACCTTGATTGGGATTTTACATAATTGGGGGAAATATACCATAATATTGAAGTAGGAGTCAATATTGTTTGCAAAGAGATTTACAAATTAAAAAAAACATGAAAGTTGTGATTGTGTGTATATCCTCACGATGTACCGCTGCTGCTGTGAAACCCCTGAATTAGTTCTTGTGCAATCAGCTTCCATCAGAAGTCACATGATTAGCTGAATGCAGTTCACCTGTTTGTAATTAAAGAGTCACGTGATCTCAATATAGATACACATTTCTATTGAGATACACCAAATTCCCCAACAGTAGTTGTGAGCAGACTCTTGATTGGGTTGACTGTATGGAAAATTAATATAATTGAATGATTGCTTTTATTCTCAGTAATATATCTCAATGGTGTAAATACTAATGCTTCACTGTTATTATTCACTGCATTGCCAGAAAGCTAACCTGTGACATTCAGGCCAACAGATTTAGTGAACTGAACTTGAGAGAGAGAAAGTGAGTCAGGACTGAACTTGAGAGAGAAACGAGCCAGGGAAGGAGAGAGAGAGAGAGAGAGAGAGAGAGAGAGAGAGAGGTGGTTAGGGTGGTTCAGTGTCATTTGACAGCCTTTAATTACAGGCCTGTCTTGCTCTCACTGGTTCACTATTCTGCTGAGCAGTTCTGATCTGTTGCATTGGCTTTGCCTCCCTGACTGACACCAAAAAGTAACTTCTAACTGAAAGCTTTTCAAACAAGTCCACCTGGCAACCCTCCAAGGACGTGTGCATTTTTTGTGAGCTTGGGCTGCTCTATTACAGCAAGTCTGTGATGTGTCTGGACTTGAGCGTGTCACTGGTGTGAATGGCTCGTTGGTGTCTGTGTTTGCCTTTGTGAGCGTTTCAGTATACCAACTTAAAAGAAAGGACGAATAGAAGTAAATGAGGAAAGTGGAGGTTTTAGACTCGACAGAAGGCACTGTCCACGGAGAAAGAGAGAGAGAGAGCAGAACTCATTTGCAAAATGCACATGGTAATTGGGCAACAGCGCAAAAGTTTGTAATGTTTGTGTGTTAGTCTCTCCTCCCTTCTGCCAAAGCAGACTGCCCTGATCCCTCAAATACCAACAAAGACATTGTAAATAAGCAGAATAAACCAGTGTGTATGTGTATGTGCAGGTTTATATACCCTCACAAGGATCGTAAGATCTGACAAATTTGGATGGTCCTCACAATTCAGTGGTCCTCACAGGATATTTCTTTGTTTGAAAAAAAAAAAAAAAAGCCAAAAGGTTTCCTTTTCATTACTGAGGTTAGGGTTACGTTTAGGTAAAGACATAGCATTAATTAGCTGCATTAATCATTTTGTCAATGGAAGGTCCTCACAAGTATAGCAAACCCAACATGTGTGTGTGTGGTGTTTGTGTGTGTGTGGCCATCATCTCCCCCCTCCTTTAAGGATTTAGACAATGCCTAAGTGCAAAAACTATCCGTTGTAATAGATAATGAATTTCCATTGCTTCTGTCTTACACTGAGTACTGTCTAAATCTAATTTTCTGTAGCTATCAGTATTCTCTAGTATCTTTCACCAGGATTCATGATTTCGTATCATTGTTTTATCATCTTCTGTCCTGACTATACAACCATCAGCATGCTTCACACAAATATGTCGCAGAGTCACTGAGACTGCAGTCAGTCCTATACCACTTACACTTCTAGCTTCATTTAAAATAACTTTTATCTTCAATATATACAGTGTTGGGAGTGCTGGGTTACTGTAATTCCACTGCTTTTGGTGTTAATGAGTAATGTAACTAATTACCTTTTCAAATTAAAAACACAATTACGAATACAAAAATTTAAATGAAGCAGAAGTAGTCTAAACTTTTACAGACACAGCTTTGCGCAGTGGGGGCACTCAGAGTGCCTCAGGGTGTGTCAGAGAGGTGCTCTGAGAGGGAGTGGGTGGAGATATCTAATAACCTTAATCTAAAAATGGTGCTTAAAAGTTTGTGACCCCTTTAGAATTTTCTATATTTCTGTACAACCATGACCTAAAACATCATGATTTTCATGATGTCCTAAAAGATGATAAAGAGTCCTAAAAGATGATAAAGAGAATCCAATTTCTTTTTTATAATTATTAATTATACCGATCATTTATTTACTGAGGAAAATGATCCTACATTAATGTATTTGAGAGTGGCAAAGGTATGTGAACCTCAAGGATTAGCAGTTAATTTGAAGGTGAAATTAGAATCAGGTGTTTGTCATCCCATCGATTGCAATCAGGTGTTGAGTGGGCACCCTGTTTTATTTAAAGAACATTCATCTATCAAAGTCTGATTTTCACAACACATGTTTGTGGAGGTGTATCATAGAATGAAGAAAGGAGATTTCCGAGGACCTCAGAAAAAGGGTAGTTGATGCATATCATGCTGGAACAATTTACAAAACCATCTTTAAAGAGTTTGTACTCCACCAAATTGAGAGTCAGACAGAATCCCCCCCCCCCCCCCCTTCCTTACCCAGGAGTGGTCAACTAACAAAGATCATTACAAGAGCAAAGTGTGTAATAGTCTGCGAGGTCTCATAGGAAGCCAGGGTAACTTCAGAGCAACTAAAGACTGCTCTCACATTTACTAATGTTAATGTTCATGAGTCCACCGTCAGAAGAACACTGAACAACTGTGGTGTACATGGCATGGTCGAGAGGAAAAGGTGTTATGTTTGGAGAAAGGAAAACACTGCATTCCAGCATAATTACCCAATCTGTGAAGCATGGAGGTGGTAGTGTCAGGGTTTGGGCCTGTATTACTGGGCCAGGACCATTTGCCATCATTAGAACAATGAATTCTGAATCATGCCAGTGAATTCTACAGGAAATATCAGGATATCTGTCCCTAAACTGAATCTCAAGAGAAAGTGGGCCTTGCAGTGAGAACGTCACTAAGCACGCAAGTCATTACAAAGAATGGTTAAAGAAGAATACAATTAATGTTTTGGAATGGATGAAGTCAAAGTCCTATCCTTAATCCAATAGAAATGTTCTGTGAGAGCAGGTCATGTGAGGAAACCCAACAAACAGCCCAGCGATGAAGCTGTTGTGTACAGAGGAATGGGGTATATTCCACCAGGCTAATTTGCAGGACTGATCGACAGTTACCGAAAATGTTTAGTTGCAGTTATTGCTGCAGGAGGAGGCCTGAAAGCAAAGGTTTGCATACTAATGCCTCTCACATATACTGTATGTATTATATCATTTTCCTCAATACATAAGTATAATGCTTTTTTGTCTCATTTGTTTAATTGGGTTTTCTTTGTCTACATTTAAGACTTAGGTGAAAATCTAATAATATTTTAGGTCACATTTATGCAGAAACATATAGAAAATTCTACAGGGTTCACACACTTTCAAGCACCACTGTAGCTTGCTGGAAGTTCAAATATTTAGTTGGAGAAATACTAAAGTACATGTCATCTAATAAATAAGGGGAAAGTATTCTGGTTTAGAGTCACTGATGATTTAGCATATGGCCCATGCACACTAGACAAGCAAAGCTTATCACATAACAAACAAGGTCCTCTAAAAGATAAGAATGGCTTAAGATTGACTCCTTAATCAATCTGATTTAATTTCATATTTGAAAAAGTTTATCAGAAAGAATGATAACATCGAGGGGAAAAAAATCCTCTCATATGCGCCTGGCATAAAAAGCATCACCTCCTTTGGTATCCGTGTGTACACTCTAAAAGAGCTGTGTGTCAGTTCACACACACCCTAGTGGACATCTTAACACATTGCACTGGCAACAGTGGAGTAAGCAACTTGCAGTGACATTCACTCTGTGAGTTTTTTATCTTGTTGGGGACCGTGACAAGGATAGGAATATCCTTGGTGTACAGATTGCTTTTTTTTTTTTCCTTTTTTTTTTTTTTTACAGAAACTTCAGTTGATGTAAAAAAATAAATAAATAAATAAATAAAAAGTTAAATAAAAAAAATAGCCAAAAGGTTAGTTTTAAGTGTAGGCATAGCATTAAATTCTTAATTATTATTCAATATGTCAATAGAAGGTTCTCACAAGCATAACAAGGCAAAAGTGTGTGTTTGTTTGTTGTGTGTTTGTTTTACTTTTTGCATTTGTGCATTGTTTTTCTTATTTGCCTGAATGTTTTTTTACATACCTAGATTATTAGAGCTGTTGAATAAATTAAAAAGCAAAGATATAAAAGAATAGATGTTTGTGCATGTGTGTGTGGGCGTGTTTGTATGTGTGCATACATGCATGCAAGTGTGTGTGTGCGTGAGTGTAATAAATGAGCAAAAACAATATAAGGTGGCCTCCTCCTGAAAGATGTGCGCTGTCAACGGGAATAAATAACTTCACACCCCATTGCCTACTGAGAGAGAGAGAAAAAAAAAAACTTTCTGCATGAATATGCAAATATATATCACCCCGTCTGTGTGTTTGTTTGGAAAGCGGCTGCTTTTGTGTTGAGCAATTAAGAGTGCAAACATTTCTTTCTTCTTACTCCTTTCTGCAGGAATACTGTTAAGTGTAGAGATGATGTGTAAAACCCATTGTTGCTTATTAATGCAACTACAGTAAAAATCCTCTGTTGTGGAAATGAGATCCGATTTGTCCTCTCATGGGCAGTGTGTTTAGCTCAGCTCTGTCCACCGCTTCAGAAGTCTTACACACACAGTCTCATCTCTGATCAAATATACAAACACACGCACACACACACACACGTCTGTCATTGTCCCAAAGAATCAGTAGAGATGACCACATCAAGCTGTCTCCATCTAAAATATGAATAATTTAAAAAAAGATGATGATGATGATGATGATGACCAGGGCAGCTTGATCTTTGCATACATTCGCCAACTGCAGGCTTATTAGAATAACCTTCTGCACCCTGGCTTCACCGTGCACACACACATTCTCACACACTCGGACATGACCATGCAAATCAGTGATGGTTGGGCCCTCAGGGGAGTTAGCAGGAGCATTCCTGTAGCCCGAGTGCTGTACTCCTGACCCGCTCATCTGGAATCTCGCGGCGCTCTCGCCTGCTCCCTCTGACCCCTTCGTCATTAGCATCGGAGCGCCATTGCGTGTTGTTTGCTTGCATTAGAATGCAACATTTCGCATGCACAATATGCAGAAAAAGGCCTCCTCCGCTGGGAGGTGGGCCAGCTTTGCTCAGAGTGCACTATGGTGTAAAGGAAGTGGTAATTATTTCGATTATATGGCAACTGTGTTCAAGTCATTTTACTTTTATGTTTTTGTGGAGAAGATGCTTTCATGCTATGCCTGTGTGTATACGTTTTTTTTTTTGTTTTGTTTTTTTTTTAAGGACAGAAGACTAATAGTGCTTTTCCAGTGGATACAGCACAATGATCCACATTTTGGCATTATTTCCACTGCCAGGTGACCCGTACTATAACTGAGAACTAAGGCTGAAAGTTGTTACCCTTCCTGTCAGTGGAGCTAGAAATATCACAGACCACTGGTCAAACACAATCATCACTCAAATCCAGCCTCCAAGTTCCAGGGTACTCTGCTGGATCCTGAGCTCTGGTTACTGTCAGTGTGGATTTTCTTGTCCTCTTCCTGTGTCTGCATGAGCTTTCTCAGTGTTCTCTGGTTTTCTCCTACATCTAAGAAACATGCCAGTAAATGCATTGCCCCTAGTTAGTTTGATTACTTTGGGTTTTGCATTCGTGTCGGACCACCTTGTATTCTGTGGTTCCCAGGATGCTCCAGATCCACCATGACCCTGACCAGTATAAAGCTGTACCTGTACATGAATGAATGCCAAAATATGCTAAACTTCATGCTGCCATATTACACATCTATCAAACTAGCACACAACAACTAATCTGACATACTTCTTATCATGTAGTATGTGATGCTGCTTAACTAACTATAATCACTATTTTGATCAGACAACATGTCACAGCAATCTTCAATACTGTCTGATAACTTTCCCATCAGGCACAAACCTGGAAAGTTCGGTTTGGTCAGCTGCACCCACATACAGCCTCCTGGCTAAAAGTCAAATCAGCCTTCATCTTCTCCATTGCTGCTACTGTTGTTATTGTCTATTGTAAACACTAGCAATGGGAGGGAAATGATCTCACTCCCCTACAGATAACTCCTCCTCAATGAGGTTGCCTCCACCTCCAAAAAACTCCTCCAATGTTTATTATGAAAAAGGAAATAGGCATACTGTAGAAATATGGATGACAATTTGTAACCGGACCATGTTGTACCACAGTGGCCATCGGGAGAGCCAGAGAAGGAGTGATTGAAAAAGTGTTTGCTTGTGTGTGTGTATCTGTGTGTGTGCATCAGCGAGTGCCCAGTTAAGTGCTATTGCTCATACTGCGAGGTAGTTCTTTGCTCCTCTCAAGATGTTTTTCTATGACTTTAGATCAATCCCTTTTTATTCCTCCTAACAGTGTGGGATCAATAGGCAGTAGCTGTGTTGTGCCGAGTATGGCCACTAAAGGATGAGAAATCAGCATTCCAGTGTCACCATAGCCCGCTCCCTCTCTCTATTTCACTCTCTTAGTGTTTGGCCATGGAATAGATTAGTGCTCAGAAACATCGCTTTAACTCCCAGCCCAGCCAGTGTGTGCCCCCACTCCACATTTGTATTTAATCTCATTTAAATGAAAGGGACTTTGGCTGGAAGGAGGTGGAGAGTGCCAGGCTCCACTTCAGAGCTGGCTGTGGTGGACGATAATACCCAGCTTGGTGGCACCGTGGTTAAGGGAGCAGGGCTTGGGGGGGAGGGGACTTTAGGGATGAAGGGTCCAATCAAACCCAGCAGGAAGCCCCAGATGTGGGGCCACTGAGCTGACAGCACTCTCTCCTGCTGGGTATGAATGTGGCCAACAGAGAGAGTGAGAGGGGCTTGTGTAATTTATTCTTGCATGATGAATTCGGCATGTAGGTGAATGCATTATATGTATAGAGGAAGTGAGAGAAAACAGCTCTCAGAGACGGCTGTCTTTCAGGATGATGGTCTGTGAATCACTAAGTGTGGAGGACAGGATGAGGGTGAAGGGTGTTTGTTTTCTTTTTAGCTGCCCTGTTCTCTCTCTCTCTCCCTCTCTTTCTCTCTCTCTCTCTCTTTCTCCCTTAGTGGGGGAAGGACAAGAGAAACGGTTCAGATGGGCAAGATATGCTGCTATATGCTCCATATCTTATCAACCTCTGGTTTCTTGAGAGTTAACAGCAAGACACACACACACACACACACACACACACTCAAACACACACAGATGGAGTCAGTGTAACCAGGGGCTGGGAGAGAGGTGGTGTGCCAGATAAGGGCTTGGAGGAGCAGCCACACTGTTCAGAGGCCAGTCTGAGGAGCAGATAACAGCAGATAAGGTTCATCCTCAAAGTGCTTATGGGCAACATCTTGCTAAGAGCGTATTTCTGACACTGCTTGTGCCTGAGGAGGGACATCTCTGCCAGGACAGAATTGTTGTGTAAGTGTTCAGGATGCTGTGTTGCGTACAGTATGTGTGTCTATATGAGAAGGTTGGTTGAACATGCAGAGCTGGGTCACTCCTGCTGTATGTCAAACTGAGACACACACACCTCAAATGATGCTTGACTGCTTGAGCCCAGGACCATATGGCAAAGACACCATTTACATAATGGCATATTTTATTTAATTAGACATACTATATGCGATCAAAATCTGATGAAGATCCTCATGTGGAAAGCTGATTGGTGATACATGATAGCACTCAGACACAAAATGCGCTTTCTGCACCCAAAGCCTGAGAGATTGAGTTTC
>JAOVYU010000047.1:18620421-18633586 GCA_025674565.1 Synodontis membranacea
TATTTAGTCCTACAAAAATCGTACCACAATGTAATACTTTGATTTATTATTTTTTTTTTTTATTAATTGGTTTCAATAAAGGGACAAAATGGGTGTGTGAACAGGATAATGCAGACAACTGCCAGAAAACACAGACAGTGGTTTCTCCAATAAAACTCAACATAGACCGGAAACAAATACAACAAAAAAAGCAAAAGTTGTAAATGACCTTAGGTCATTTTTAAAGGAAAACAATAATAACAAAAATTAAAAAAAGAAAACAAACAGATCCATTCCATGTCTCTGTTTTGAACAGAGCATTTAAGTAATAATAAATAGTGACTCCCATTGTAAAGATAAAGTTCAAGTTCAAGTTACAACAACAGCTTTCAGAACAGGAATAGAAAAGGCTGATAACAAAATATTTCGCATTGCCATTTACAAAAAAGTATGAACTCAAGCGGGCTTTTCCATTAGTTCCATTTCATTTTTAAATATGCTTTGCATACGAAAGTCATACCCAATCTAAATATAAAGCACCATAGTATTTGGCAATGAAACAAAACCTGCAAAACATTGATTATTTTTAATTTATTTATTTAAATGATGTTCATTTCTGTACGGATAATTTACTGCATATGACATTTGTTCTCTTTATGATACTGGAATGTATTCAGGTGAGAAGACAGAGAAGCACACTACAGAAGAACCCAACATTAGCTTGAATTACTGCATACAGAATGGCAGCAGAAGAGGAGAGTCTAAAAAAAGAACCGAAAAAAGATATGTACAACCACCTGTTTTAGCTAGTGTGGACATTCTCAAAAGACTCCTCAGGGAAACCATTAGATGGCCTCCTTTATACAATGCCACATACTTTAGTTTTTTTTTTTATTGATTTTTATGTAATTTTTAAACATACAAATAATTCGTACTATATTATCCTGCCAAATTAAAAAAATATACCGTGGCAGCTTGTTGTTTTTTCCACTACCAAAAAAGGTACAATGATACCTTTTGAGAGAACAAGCAACAGTTAAAAATACAAGCCTCAATATAAATACTATAGTGCCTACACTAGGTGAACATTTAATTCAAATACCATTCTAGAAATACAGAAGAAAGTAGGTCATAAATGTGTTTTAGCATAGGAATTGACCATGAGTGTGCATTTTCCTATATTTAAGTTCTCTATTATATATTTATATATAATCTTAAACCTTTCCCCAATGCAAGTTATGTTTGACCTGAAGAGCTATGAAGAGCCACGGTGGAGAAAAAAAGGAAATAAACAGAAAAATCACAGATTTTTTTTTCCCATTCTATATATATTGTGATCAATTCTTGAACACCACCAAGACAGAGAGGAAAGAGAAACAACATCCAACTTAAATACAGATTCCCTAAAAAATGATTTGCTAATTTTTTAAAAATGCTTTATATTCATATTTTAAAAAAAAAAAAAAAAAAAAAATGTTTTTGTACAAAAAAAAATCTTCTTGCAGTTAAAGCAGCAAGTTTCCATAGTCCATTGTTTGACAGGAGGTCTATGCCCCGAAGCTTGTACATTATATTGGAGTTTGAACTTTCAATAAGTGGGTGCTGGACTGGGTAAAGAGTTGGCTTCATTGTGTTCAACAATGACAGATTTTTTAAACTTAAAAGAAGTTTTCCCTTATGTTAATATCTGTAAACTGGGAAACTTTAACAGTGCACTTTACTGTCTATGCAAGCAGTTGTAATTTATACTCAACCACTATACCACCAATCAGAGCGTCAAACACAGACTGAAGGGGCCGAGTGTCAAGTGCTATCTAAAGACGGAAAACATGGTTGTCAAAATGGGCAGATGTTTATAAAAAAAATAAAATAAAAAAGTCTTCCCAAACATATTTCACGCAAAAGTAATGCGTCCTGATCATTCCCTCTCCCCTCTTTATAATTTAAGGAACACAGGAATAAGTACTCCAGTCAGTGCTAGAGAAATTTGTTTGGGGACCATGATTCATACCTGTAAGCAATTCATAGTTAATCATCACTGACAGATGAAAATATTTTTCAAAATTATTTTCAAAAACACTGCATGACATATTATAGGCTGCAAAGTGTACCTATGCATTGGATGTTCATACGACCCTATACACGCATTAGACTGCTTGCTACTTAAAACAGAACCTTCACAAACTATGAGAGAGCTTATGACTGTGGATTAAAAACCTGTACCACCGAGGACATTACCCTTAACTGGAGAGTAAACATGGTTCAATCCAACGCAATACTGGATATACCATGCACAATAAAAAATACTACAATTGAAGAGTGCATGTGTTATAGGTAGCTAATGATGATTAACTACAAATTAGCTTTTAGCTTTTTGATTATCATCATTTTCATGTAGACAGTGTCAAAGTCAGGTACTTGATGCAAGAACCTCAAGTGAGTCAAATAAATCTGGCTGAGATTCCAAGCTTAGAGCAGATAAGAAGATTAACCAATGCAGTTTCAAGATCCAAGGCACTCTTTTGTTTGTTTTACTAAATGATAGTACAAATTCAAATTTTGATGACTCCTTGTTTTTTTTTTAAAGAAATTCAAAGGCTGTCAAAACTTTATGTTCCATAATAGGGGCCAATTAATATTTTAACCCTATGTGGACAGAATATCTTTTTGAAAGATTAGTTTAAGTGCGATTCCCAGCTCCTCCGAAGAGGGTTAAGCAATAAACGGTTGTCCTCCATGTTACAACACAAAACTGTACATGATATGTTTTACAGAATGTATGCAGCATGGTTGCTTTTTTTCTCTTCTCATTTTTTGAATAAAAAACAGAACAAGAAAACAGCAACACATTTACTCAACAACTAACCAGCCAGGGACAATTCTTTTTTTTAAAAAATAGCCAAAACATATCATGCATGCTGTCTAATTATCAAAAAAGGGAAAGAAAAAGAAAAAAATACACAACATGTAAATTATTGCACAAGAGAAAGGCTCGAAGTTTGCGTCAATGCAATAGTATTGCCCCGATACAGAACATGCATTCAACGGTAAATGAAGAAAGGTGTGCTGGTGGTGCCAAGCACATTGTCTTAGCTTCCACAGGACTAGCCAAACAGGGAAAATCTACAAGGGTGGGATTTTAGGAGGTTTGCTGAAAGTGTGCCTCCACTCACCATCACTATTCAGTTTTAATTTCACTATTCAAGGCGCGATCACTGTGCCATTTTTTCATGTGTTTCTCCAGGGTGCTGTACACACTGAAAGGCATCTGACAAATTTCACATTTGTAAACGTCCTTTCCCACCTGCCCATGTGTTTTCATGTGCCGTGTGAGCTTGCTGCTTTGGGCACAGGCATAGTTGCAGAGTTCACACTTGTAGGGTCGCTCACCCGTGTGACTACGCCGATGCACTGTCAGGTTGCTGCAGTTTTTAAACACTTTGCCACAGAATTCACAGGTATCACTACGTCTGCCATCTTTTGAGCTAGGCCGGCCGGGACCGAGGTGTGGCGTGCTTCCCCCACTACCTGTACCACTGCGGCCAGAGACACCGCCATCAAGTTCTCCAGGGGGTGTAGAGAAGCGCAGACTGCCATTCTCTGAGGAGTGCTCTGAAGATGAGGCAAAAGGCGATTGTCTGGAATCCCCAAAATTCAAAAAGGGGTCCTTGAGCTGCCGTGAGGCAGCATAGCCAGCCAGCCACTGGGAATAAACATTCTCAGTGTTGGGGATGGTTGGTGTGGGAAGGTCAAAGTCCTTCTCCAACTTGATGCGTTTGGAAAGAGGGCTAAGAGAACTGGGGCTGCCCAACAGAAGCTTTTTTGACAGGCCCACAGAGGCTGACTCATTTGGAGATGAGCCCCGGCCATTGACAGTTGAGCCTTCCTGCACACGGTCTGAATCCATTGCTGAGTCCTCATCGCAGATGTCTCTGTGTGCATTGCTGTCAGAGTTGAGCACTCCTCGCTTATGTTGGTGGAAGGCCTCACTGTAGTGCTGCATGCTGGCTGCTAGCCCCATGCCCTGCATTACCTCAGGTAAAGACCGTGGGATTCCATCCTCAGTCACACATAGGCGCCCACCATTGTTTTCATGGTGTCTTGTGGCCTCCAAGTTTAAGCCAAAATGGAAGTTACGAGTCCCTTCTCGTTCCAGCTCCTCTTCTTCCTCTCCTTCTTCCTCCTCCTCTTCCTCCTCCTCTTCCTCCTCCTCTTCTTCTTCCTCTTCCTCTTCTTCTTCTCCATTCTCTGGAATCAGACGATCATTCTCACTTTTGAACTTGGCAACCACGGACTTGAGGGCATTACTGGCACTCCCCACTAGTTCACTTGTCCCAGGTTCAGGGGAACTTGCTGTGGAGAGGCCATCATCAGACTTGACTGTTGTGGGTGAGGTTTTCTGCATGTGTGTCTTCATGTGCCGTTTCAGTTTGCTGGCCTGGGTGCAGGCATGGTCACAGAGGTGGCACTTATAGGGTTTCTCGCCTGTGTGGCTGCGCCGATGTACGATAAGATTACTCTGAAATTTGAAGGTTTTCCCACAGAATTCGCAGGCCTTGGACTTCATGGGTGTGTTGGGCTGCTGGGGCACTGGTGTTGGAGTGGATTGGGAGCCAGAGGGGGACTGCATGGATGGAAGGGGGGGCGTGGAGAGGAACGGTGGCTTGGCTCCTGATTGGAATGGTTGCAGAAGCCTTTGCATGGGGCTGGGCCGGTTAGGTGAGAGGGGGGGAGTTGACCCTGAGGTGTTGCCAGCCAGCTCTCTGAGCCTGCGAGAAAAGTCCATAGCAGGGGGATCCAGGGGCAAGGGGTTGAGTCGTAGCACCCTGTCAAAGGCACTCGGGTGGTGGGTGGCTAGGGCCAACTCCTCTGGGCTCAGGTGCTCCATGCGATGGGGCTCCAGGTGATGGCGAGGTGGTGGGCTAAAGAGTGGAGGGGTTGGTGGAAAACGCCCCTCTCGGAGAGGGGGACCATCTCGTCCAGAGTTGGGAATCCGGAGCAAGTTGAAGGGGCTGCCTTCAGGCAGGTGAATGCCATGTAAGGGAGGTTGTGAGGCATGATCGGCACCCATGCCAGAAGGGGCACCAACTCGAGGTGTGAGGGGACTCCCACGTTCACTCTCCAGGTAGATGCGGAAGCCATGAGTGTTCTGGGCATGCTGCAGCAGGAACCAGGCACTGTTGAATGGTTGCTTACAGGTTGTACAGGTGTAGCTGCTAGGCTCATCTTTACCTTTAAAAAGACAGAGACAGAGATTGCAATTAGTCCACCCTGTCAGACACTGAAGATGGAAATTATAGCTAAATCTGTTGTAATATCTATTTCTGAGCACTGAAATACAACACAAAAAATTTAAATAAATATGAAAAAGGAAGCCTGTTAAACCAGATGGGGTAAAACCTTTCTGTAGTCCATTAAAATAATTAAAGGGCCACAGGTTTTAGAAAGTGCAGAAAGTGAAAATGTTAAAAAGCTGAACATAAACGTAGCTCCTTTCTGCATACTCCCACTCCCTCATCATCCCACTGGCTTTCTCTGGGCAGAAAGAGGCACTGCCGATTTGCACTTAATCATTCATGAGGTCTCCCTCCTCTGTAGCCCAGACCTCAGGCCCCAGCACCGCCGCCAGTACAAATGCTCCCCACAGCAGCCGCCCCGCCACCTAATGAAAGTATCACATAGCAGTAAACATGGTCCTTATTAAAAACATGCTCCCAAACAGCACCACGGGCCAAGGCCCAATAGAGCCCAGCTTTTCAGAAGGTCCAAACAAAGTGAGGGCAGTGCAGCTGAAGACTCCCTAGTAAGGGTTATCATGGTCTTAGAGCACAGTGGGGAATTCAAGCCTGCCTACGCCTGCACTGTGCACAGGCATTTCTACTCACACAGCTGCTCAGCAGCAGGGCTGTAAAAGCAAACAATACCGCCTTCTCAGCTGAGTGCAGTCTTTCATTCATGTACAGAAATAAGCAGGCGTGAGGCACAAACACAATATATAAACACTACAGTAGTAGGTCCATTGAAGGTTAGGGAGGGACTAGAGAAAGTAAGAATAACAGAGTGTTAATGGCTTAGTACTGCCTGTGAACAAAAATGGACACATTTAAGTGCCTTTCCAAGTCATTGGGTGGTAGTATGCTTCCATATTCTCCTCATGTGACATATGCCTACAATATTAAATAAATTAGAAATACTTAAATAAGCTAAATATGTGAAGGACTAGAAATAGACACCAGACTGTTCCAAGTTCAGTGGACAAACAAACTGAAATGGGGGACAGTTGTGACAACAAGAAAATATTTAAAACTATAATTCTATGTCAGTTGTACTTTGGCAATGACCTACAGTATTATTTGCTTCATAAATTATTATTTATTTAAATGTAGCCTAAAACAACTTGTTTTTTTATGTTTAGATAAAAAAAATATAGACAGTTACTGAGTGTTTCAAAAAACAGATGCAGGCCATAGTCTGCAGATCAGTGAAAAAAAAACATTTTTGTTTTAAATAGTGAACATAGTGGTCCACTGATGTCCTCTTTCCTACAATACATTTTACTTCCTCTTGTAATATTAACACTCTCTCCCTCAAACACACAAATCCAAATAGACCTCTTCTAAAATAAAGAAAAGAACAGCATTTCTCATTGTCCTTCTTGGACAAAAGACACTTCTGATTCCTTCTTTCCACTTAAAGTATCTATTGGAAACAAACTGAAGTTTAGTTAGTGTACATGCCCACAGCCAAAAGGCCTATTTTTTTTTTACTCACAAATAGCAAACAATTGGATATTTAATCAAACAGTAAAGAGTGATAGTTTGCACACTGCAAATTAGCAGCACTAAAGTACAATTTTTTGTTTCTCTACAGCTTTCTACCCTGTTCCCAAAAGTGTAGGGTCAGATAGTCAGAAAAAAGGGGGGAAAAAAACAGATAGGAAAAACACATGCCCAACAACAAAGAGAAAAAAATGGACAAGGGAGATGGACTGAATTTTCCTCCTAAGCCAGAGGTCTTTAAACTGCTATCATACACAGTTTTCTCCCCATCCTGCAAAAGAGAATGAGAGAGTGCGGTCAAAAGAATGGTAGATGGAGAGAGAGAGAAGTGTAGAACGGAGCCGAACAGGCAGCGCACCCTCTTTCATCTCTTCCTTTGTTTTCCTCAGAGGGGGTTTCTCTGAAGTCTTCAATAGCCAGCAAAGCATGTAACAAGGCGAGCCCGCAGTGTGGAAGGGAGGCAGGCCGGAGCCACCGAGGGCTTGTGGGATAATCCTGTTAATGCACACAAATGAGGGCGGTTCAGGAAGGCTCGGCACAGTGGCATACAGCCTCTTCCAGACACTCCCGTACTCTTTTGTGCTGTCATTGTTTTGTCCGCATCCTGGCCCTTTTTATTTCTGTGGAGGAACGTACGTACAGAGCACTCAAACTCTGCATCCACAGAAAGATCATGAGAATAAAATGAATGGCCATGTCAAACTGATAATCATTATAAGTTATTTAAGACGGGATATTTTCTAAATCAACATATACAGTATAATTGGTCAAGGTTCAGAACTGATTTGTTACCCAGATTGCATTACGTTAAATTTACAATTTTTTTTTTCTCAACTTAGGGTTCTTGGGCCAAGTGATCGAGAATATTCAGCACAATCTTGAAGGACCCTCTAGATAGAGAGAGAGGGGTCGCATTGAGCAAAGGGAAATAACAGCACAGTGCAGCTCAAATGGTTCTGCCACCCACGACTGCCTCCTGACAATCGAACTAAAGACCAACAGCTGAAAGCTCCACGCCAAATCAAGGCTGCACACGACTTTATATCAGGGGGTTGATGTGAAGGCCAGCAATGGACGGTAAATTATGGATCATTACAATCTGCAGAAATTACAGTTAATTGCTGCCACCTGCAAAGGTTTAACCTAGTATACATTTTTCTATTATCATGCAAAGGCTATTTTACACAATTTTGCATCACTGAAATTGTGATGGCTGTTTCTTGTTAACAGTTGAGGGACAGTCTGTTCCAATTCACACTCTGTGCTGATTCATTTATTCTATTGCTTCTTAATCACTTATATTGTTAGCAATATCAATTATCAATACACGTAAAGTTTGAAAATCAATAAAGCAATTATTGTAATCATTCCAAGCTTTATGTGTGGGGGATATGGTGGGGGGGGTGAGAATGGGATCATGTTGTATTTACCCCAGTGAAAAATGAATGTCTCTAAAAGGATATTAATATCTGACAGGTTTGTCCCTGTGGGGACATTTGGTTGGTCCGCAGAAGGAAAACTGCACTTTTATGAAAAGTAAAAGAAGTAAAAATTAAAAGTCAGAAAGATTTCCTTTTTTTTTTACTCTGGTTATTTTTAGGGTTAGATTTAGCTGTAGGCATAATATTTATTAATTGTATCAATAATTATGTCAATGGAATGTCCACACCAAGACAAAGATGTGCATCTGTGTTTGTATGTGTGTGTTGGATGCTGCAGTACGGAAGCTGCGCCTTCTCTGGCCACGGGCTGAGACGCAGCTGAAGGACGGCTTACTGCAGCGCCATGTTTAACAAGGGCTTGCTTCATTTGATTACACATGGCAAGGCTCGGCAGAATGTGTAATCATCTTTTTCACATGACATTTTGAGTATCCAACTAGACAAATAATTGCAGCAATAATTGATAGCTTTGTGCAGGCAGCGGCACTGCCGACTGGCACGACTCTCACAGACACCAGCCCGTGGCATGCTGCGATGCTGCCTGGCATTCTCACATCCAGCTTCTGCTCTGCTGACAAAACTGCCATAATCTGTCCTAATGACAGGAGTCACATTGGACAGGTACTCCAATAATCTGCAATTAGACCCTTGTTTTACAGAAAGGAATGAAAGGCAATGGCATGCCCAAGAAGTTGACCTGTTCCCCAATTTTATTTTCTTAAAAGACGATCCTTTGTACCGTTTTAGTATTTGAGAGCTCTGCTTTTGAGATATGTGAACAGTAAAAGCTGAGGAGTGACTGACAGCTTCCCAGCTGCTCAATATGCATGGCAGAAATGAGTGAGAAAAAGAAGGAGAGAGAAAGACTGGAAGAGAGACAGAACGAGAGAGAGAGAGAGAGAGAGAGAGAGAGAGAGAGAGATCTTCTCCATGCTATTTTTGTCTCATAGTGGCTGCTGGCTCCAGGAGTTTGTTCGGCGTAATGATAATCTGTGGCTTGACACTTTTAAGCATTTATGGGAAGTCGCAGAGCGGGCTTGCTCTAATTTGCAGATTCCTCAGTTAATTAAAAAGCCCTCCAATTTGCAGCGAATGCGGGTCAGCGTGGACAGGCTGGGAGTCTGAGGCAGCTGGTGACACACTCTGGACCGGCCTGCAGGCGCTGGCACACACAGCCAGTCTCTCTCTCTCTCTCTCTCTCTCTCTCTCTCTCTCTCTCTCTCAAACACACACACACACAAATACACACACACGAACAAGCCCACACTGCTTGCTGCCAGGTTTAACACGAGGAAATGTCAGAGCAATGTTACAGCACAGAGCCATGGCAAAACCACATCCTCAAAGGACTCACTAATCCATCTACATCTTAGAGACTCACACACACACACACACACACACATTTAACGACATTTAGATAAAGGCATGCTAAAACGATCTTCACAAAAAGGGAGGCCGTGTTACAGTGCAATGATGGCTTGGCAGAGAGCGACCGGTACCCATGGTGAAACAAGAGACTCGGAGGAAGGAAATATGCTGTGAGATACCCTCCCTCTCAACCGTACCCCTGCACCCCTACTCCTCACTTTCAGAGGCTGCAGTGCATAAAAAAGCAGAATTTATGACTGGAAAAGAAATTAATTGTCCCAAATTAGGAGAAAACTTGAACATTTTGAACATGTCATCCTTGGAATTCTTTTTATGCTGGTTACTTAGACACGCTGCCTCATGACACATAAACAGCATTCAATTCTCATTTCGTAGAAAAACACACAAAGCCTGTTTCTGAATATTTTCTAACAGCTTTTCTGAAACAAGTTTTAGCAAATGCCAAGTGTGTGTTTGTGCATTTATGTGACTCATAAAAAGGCATTGTGTACTGATAATTTTTTCTGTGAATGTGAGTGACACAGTAATTGAGTGTGTGTATATTTGGAGCCGTGTCGTAAGCTGGCCTCGCTAAGAAAGCGTGGTACGTTACTGCTTTCGCCGTCTGGATCGATAGTGGCGGCAGACTGAGATGGATGCCAGATTAAAACAGCTTGGGCAGCCATGTATCCATGACATGTAGATTCAGCCATTGTTCATCTGCCTCCAACCTCACACACCAGCCCCCTCTGGTCCCCTTTACACACACACAGAGACCCAACAAAAGCGGCGGACACATGTACACACCTATTCAAAACCCACACACATGCATAAGTGTCCAGGACATTTGGACAGTTGGTATTTAGTGTGCTGTTTTCAGTGCTGAGTCTTCCTGTGCCGAACCCAGCTGTCACTCACAGACAGAGACTCCTTTTGTTTCGTCCTTGACGGTTGTGTTAAGATTCAACAGCACTCACCGATAATAGTTATTGAGGTAATGGAACAATTCAGAAACAGGATTAGCAAATGCAGGGTGAAAAAATGACAATGTCATGTGAAATCATTTCACAATTTTATCAGTAGCTCACTCTTTGAAGAGCTTCTGCATATATTGGTGTCGGACACATATGCAAAGTCTTAAATAGATTCCTTTTTTTATTTTAAATTAACCAGTCATTATGTATGAAATTAAAAAGGAAAGGGGTAAAACAGACAAAATCGATGGTTCTCGTCGAGTTTTTCTATATTTAGAGGATGACTCATATTCCCACTGTTCCTGCTGTCAGTATTTTCTTCTACAACTATGTTCCTTAAAAACTAATGATAGAACGTGTTGGTGGCCTCCGTATCTGTGAAACTCCAGGGATCTGCCACACTGCCCCATTTTTAGGTGTGTGTGTGTGTGTGTGTGTGTGTGTGTGTGTGTGTGTGTGTGTGTGCGTGTGTGTTTGTCTTTACATATGCATGCTCATGGATCATTTGAGCAGTGCAGCGTGTGTGTGTGTGCGCGCACATGCATGCGTGCGCGCGTGTATGTGTGTGTGCATGCACGTGTGTGTGTGTGTGTGTGTGTGTGTGTGTGTGCGTGCGTGCATGTGTGTGTGTGTGACGTGCATCAGTATTCTCTGGAGCAGTATCACTCAACGACCCAGCGCAGCTCTCACACACTCAGCTCTTTGTCCAGGCCAGACTCTTTGTGGTGTGTCGAGTGACTGACCACAAACAAAGGCCTGTTTGACCAACACTTGTTCACAGACAAAGCTGGACGAAGGAAGTGCTGTAAAGACCAGTGCAAGTGTCTGAAACACTCTCTGTCTTCATCTCCAATCCAAACATTATGCATTTCTCTATTTCTCTCTCTCGCTGCCAGAAATTTCACAGTTATCACATACTGCTGCTCGGTCTCTCTCTCTCTCTCTCTCTCTCTCTCTCTCTCTATACTATGGGTATGGTTATTGTAATTGCCCTGTAAATATCCTGTACTTGTAATTGTCAACTGAACAATATTGAAACATAACAGATTTGAAATCAGTGAGTTATTTGTTAGTTTTATTTAACTTTACATCACATCATTTGTAAATGCAGCTGTTTCACTGAATCCTAAAGTGCATCAGTTGTCCGCCTGGCTAGCTGTCATGCTCAAATTCAAGTTACCAAGGTAGTGTTGATTATAACCTAATATGCTTTATATAATAAAAAGAATATTAACCAAACACTGGCTTCTCATCTGACTACATCTGAATATTGTAGTATACTTACAAAACAAAGATAATGACAAAAAAGAGAATAACCTTTAAACCTATCCCATTTAACATCATATTTAAACTATTCTGTTTCTTGAAGCCACATAAAAGGCATGGTAAAAATGGTATCCCTCTCTGTCTAGAGGAGTGCAAGTGAACAAAATGATCACATTATAGTTTTTAGTGTCCCTCGCATCAGCTTTTGAGAATTCACTCCACAGAGACACAATGGGAGAGTGAGACAAACAGATGAATAATGGATAAAGATGTGTGAGGGTAGAGACAATAATGAACATTTCATTAATTCCCTGTCAAATGCCTATATTTCTGTTATTCTGACATTTCTGGGGAAAAAAAAACAAAACAAAACAAAACCTTGTGACTCAGGGAGCATTGCCCATTGTAAACAGTACGAGTTGGCCCAGGCAGAGAATGGGGTTGAAATTGCTGGATGATCTGCGTCCTAGTGCCGTTTCTTTCCAGTCTTATGCATGTAATGCCTGCGCTAACCGAATCCTTCACATACACCCCAGTGCTCAGGCCTGCTGCAACACAAATGCAATTAAGAGTGCAGGAGATTTAGACATACCTGACTCCAATTCCTTCTCATTAGTAAGGTGAGGAAAGATCTTTCAAATCACAAATATACAAACTGCAGGCTTGTTAATGATAACCAGAGAAACCAGCAGGCTTTTGTAGATATACATACATCACTTTATGCACACAGTAGCATCAAGCCATGGATTTAGTCAGCTTACAGTTTTTGTTTTTTTTGTACCTGGCAGAAACACCATAGTATAGATTTTATAGCTGTAGAACATGTACTAAGTTACATTTTTTTTTTAATAAGAATCCGCTTTATTTTAAAATATGCTGCATAATTATCCATTCTTTACATCTGTACCACTGAAATAAAAGAGATATCAATTTGATTTTCCAAGAAGGATGGGTAAACATGTGCATGTTCCATGTTAATTTCAAAACCGCGTGTTTGACCCTCTGCTATGTTCCAAGTTATCCGGCTCTCCACTGGCTATGAGAACGGCACAAGTTACCTACAGGTCTCAATAAGAACATCCGCTCAGAGTGAAGCACTCTTTGCTCAAAATTTCTCTTAAGCATTCGCCTTACCTTCAGCTCTAATGCCATCACTGCTTTGTGCTTTTTAGATGTTGTTTTTAAATGTCAGCTGTGAGTTTCTTGTGTAATAAGTGAAGTAAAATTCAAGCTTGGTAAAAAGTGCAGTGCCCTAAGTGAGTAAAAGTGCATGCGAATACTTTCCTTAATGCAAAGGATGCTGAAGTGAAGACACCGTGTGTGTGTGTGTGTGTGTGTGTGTGTGTGTGTGTGTGTG
>JAOVYU010000047.1:18686287-18697259 GCA_025674565.1 Synodontis membranacea
TTTGATGTATAGTGCTGTTAATATAAAGTCTAAGGTCAAGATGAACTGAGACAGAATTGTCATCCTTCCAGAAGTATTGTGTGCATCTTCAGTACTTCTGTATCCGTCAGCTAACTAACTGGCAGCAGCAAATAGCTCATTGGGTTTTCATTTGTTTAAATTATTTTCCTCTGTTTGTGGTTAAATGGTTCAGCTCGATAAACTTTCAAAAGCACAGATAACCTAAAAGATTATTTTAAAAAAAATTTACTAAAAATATCTGTCCCTCAGTTGCACTTTTTTTTTTTTTTTTCTTTTTTTTTTTCTTTTTTTTTAACAGTTCGGGAAATAATATGCTTGGCGGGCAGCAGCCTCAGAAACACTATGGCATCACGTCCTCTATCAGTCTGGCCTTTCCCCGGGATATCGACCACCTATACACACAGAAACTGATGGAGGCCATGAAACCTTTTGGAGTGTTTGAGGATGAAGATGAGCTTAATCACAGGTGATTGTTGTAACTCAGTGAGAACAAATACCGCTCAGATGTTCATAATAAGTGAATATATACTGGCCAAAAAAAAAAGATCCCATGAACTTCCTGTAGTCACCTTGCATAAGTACATTTTGGACTCATAGCAGGGTTTTTTTTTCTATGTACAGTAGCACTTTCCAGTAATGTATATTAAAATGCTTGGAACTAGAGAATTAACAATTTCAGCCAGAGACACAGTTGTTGCATTTACAGTGTACTGAGTCTTAAAGTGACATGTAAACTGCTCACTACAGGCTTGCAGTTCTTGGCAAACTGAATTCATTTGTTAAAGAGTGGATTGCAGAGATCAGTGAATCAAAGGTAAACCTACCCATCCTTCCCTCTTTTGTGTTTGTCTTTGGATGAATGAGCAAATTCCCTCATCTGCAAATTTCCCACTTGTGGGACTAATAAAGGTTTATCTTATCTTATCTAAACAAATGTTTCCTATTTCAGAATCTGCCACCTTCGGCTGTAGCAAACGTTGGGGGCAAAATCTTTACCTTTGGGTCCTATAGACTGGGCGTGCACACAAAAGGTACAGTAGACCATTGCTTAATGATTTGAAAAGTCTCTTAAGTCAGACTTTCGCACAACATGCAGCTTTTGACTAGAGTTTGTATTCAGGCCTTAAACCTGTACATGTGTGTTATGCAGGAGCTGATATAGATGCCTTGTGTGTGGCACCTCGACATGTTGAAAGGAGTGATTTTTTCGCGTCTTTTTTCGAAAAACTCAAACAGCATGATGAGATCAAGGACCTACGGGTGAACCCTCCTCTTTGCGCCATCTTCATCTATTTGTCTGGACGTTATTTCCTAATATTTACAAGTTGTTGTGTGTGGTGATGTTTATCTGAGTTTTTCTGTTTCAGGCTGTAGAAGATGCATTTGTACCAGTGATCAAATTCAAGTTCGATGGGATCGAGGTAAAGTGGATAGAAAACGAGGAAATTCTTAACTGTGTGTAATGCGAAGGGTATTCTTGATTTTTAACTTCAACCTCTTCCTGCACAGATTGATCTTCTTTTTGCAAGGCTTGCCCTGCAGTCTATCCCAGATAACCTGGACCTTAGAGGAGATTCTCTGCTCAGAAACCTGGATATAAGATGTATTCGCAGTTTAAATGGTAATTATTTCCGTTCTTTTGAGCATGTCCTTTTCAGTTTCATTTTTAGTCATTCTTTTACCTAATGTCTTGTCTCCGAATGCCATGTGGTGCAGGTTGTCGTGTCACTGATGAAATCCTGTACTTGGTGCCCAACAAAGAGAACTTCAGACTTACTCTCCGGGCCATCAAACTGTGGGCTAAGCGTAAGTTCTCTAAAATTCACCTCTGTTTTTAAAACGTACTCTATAAGAGAATCTGCTCATATACTTTGTCACATTAAATATCCCACTCAATATCATTAACTAGCACCCAGAGGTGTGGTGATGCATTGTGTAAATCAGCATTCAGTGAATTATGCATCTAATGCAGTTGCACTGTTTGAGCACCAGAGGTCCCAAACGGTAATCCATAAAGTTAAAATATAAACTCGCCATCCACATTATTAGGAACACTTGTAGGTCCGCACATTCATGTAGTTATGTGTTCAGCCAATCATGTGGCAGCAGCCTAGTGCAAAACAATCATGCAGATACAAGTAAAGAGCTTCAGTTAGTGTTCACAATTAACATCAGAATGAAGAAAAAGTGTGATATCTGTGAGTTAAGAGGTGGTGGTGTTGATGCCAGATGGGCAGATTTGAGTATTTCAGAAACTTCTGATCACATGAGATTTTTGCACTCGACAGTCTGTAGAGTTTACACATAGTGGTGTGGAAAGACAATGCTCTGTGAGCAGAGGGTCTGCAGGCTGTTAACTGCATGAATGTACAGGTGTTCCTAATAAAGTGGACGGTGAGTGTAAAGAGCATTCTGGTTGCTGCCTTTTGTGGAGAGCTTGCACCTTACAGAACTGTCTATGGCACTTATGGTTACACAGACATGTTATGGATGTTAAAAAGAGCTTTTTCAGTAGCTTTCAATCAATACCATCCCTGCTCGTGTGCAGTGCCGTGCCCAGGAATGAAGCGACGAACGTGGAAGCTCTATTTTTGGTTAAGATGATGTTTCAGATGCTGTTGTGGAGTTCAGCTGATTATTTTCCCTGAATCAGAGATTTTGTTTATTCGCTTAAATTACTGTGGGAATTTGGGGAAATTTATATATACGCACACACACAAGGTACAGCTATTGAATAATGAGACCGATCCTGTAATTAAATTTTGATGAAAAAACTTGCATTTCAATTACTTTTCCCCTCTGCAACTACACACAGCTGCATTCTGGTCTTCCACTGATCTAAGAAGTGCAGTAGGTCTTTTTCAGTTAATCGTCTCAGAAGCTCAGTTATTATTTACTTTAGGAACAGCCTCAAAACGAGTTCCCATGAGTACAAACCTTGATTTTGGGTAAAAGAAAAAAGTTGTATGGCTCTGGGCCAAAAATTGCTTAACCAAGAGCACTGTGTGTGCTGGTGTGTTGTCCTGTTGTAGCAGAAAAAAATTTTCCCACAGCTATGGCTTCTCACTTCTGACTCTTTCTTGCAAAGTTTCGAGAACCTTTCTGTAGTAGTGTTGGTTAACTGTTACTTCTTCAGGAACCCAGTTCTCTATAATTACGCCCTTAATGTCAAAGAAAAGTAATGTTGCCTTTAACTTGGACATGCTTTGTCATGCTTTCTTTATCTGGCGATCCACGTGTTTTCCAGGTAGTTGACTGACTGATGTTTGTGTGAGTGTGTCTTATATACTAGTGCTTCTCAAAAAAATTTTTAGGAAAACATACTTAATATCCATTACACAGAAAGTATTTCAAGCCTGTTTATCTTAATTGTGGTGATTATGGCTTATAGCTCATGAAAATTATAAATCCAGTGTCTCAAATTAGTAAAATATTTCCTAAGATCAATCAAGAAAGGATTTTCAATACAGAAATGTGAACTTCTGAAAAGTATGTTCATTTATATAGTCAATAGTTGGTTGGATCTCCTTTACCGTGAATTACTGCATCATTGCTGTGTGGCATGGAGGTGATTAGGTGTTATTGAAACCCAATTTGCTTTGATAGCGGCCTTCAGCTCGAATGTTTCTCATCTTCCTCTCGACAATGCTCCATAGATTCTTTATCAAGAGAAGCACAGTAATACACAGAAGAACATATTAATATTATGGTCAGCAAACCATTTGGTAGTAGTTATGGCACTGTGGGCAGGTGCCAAGTCATCCCCATTTTTTATTTAGTTCATTTTGTAGTGACAGAAATTCACATTGTTTTGCATTGTTGGAGTTAGAAATACTGTTTCAGTCTTTTTCTTTTTTTCATAAAATGTTCGTCCAAATATTCAGAGCATGTAATAGAATCTTGATCCCAGTATTGTGAATCAAATCATATTTTAACTGGTTTACCTTGTCTGAAATAAATCTGTTAGGATCCACTAGGGGTCGCCAGAACACTGCTATGTACTGAAATTCTCAGGGTTACTTTACTATGGAAACTGTGGGAGTGATTTTGCATGCTTGCAGTAGACCTTTAATTTATCACAAAAAGTTGTCAAACAGTTGGCCAGTTAACATCTGTGTACTGACTGAAACATGATGTTAAATGATTGACGTACACTCACTAAAAGTTTAAGTAAGATTTTTGTAAATGTGCACATTCTAGTTTTAATTCTTGTTTTTAAATCATTTTCCAGGTCGTGGGATCTACTCCAACATGCTTGGCTTCCTGGGTGGTGTGTCTTGGGCCATGCTGGTGGCCAGAACTTGTCAGCTTTACCCAAACGCTGTGGCTGCCACACTTGTGCACAAATTCTTTCTCGTCTTCTCCAAATGGTATGCCCTTAAAAATCAGATCACCTCAAACTATCACATGATGCTTCCAAAAAGCATTCACAATACACAAAATGGATCATAATATTCAGGTTTGCTAACAGTGTTCCAGGTTGGGTTTTTTTGGTAATTAATATTTATTTACCAAGTTGGTGTCACGTCAACTACAATAAGGAATGAGTAATTATTACTTGAAGTAATAATAATGGAGTCAGTGTTCTGCATACAATTGTGCCTCACGTTGTTTACCCTGTAGTATTAATTAGGTTAGATTTGACCTGATGCCACATTCTTGGGAGAGTGAATACAGACCAGACCAGAAGACTTGTTACGTGTGCTCTGCATACTGTGTAATATAATTGCCCTGACACGATGTGTCTTACACCACTTTAATATTTAGTTACAGAAATACTCCATTTAACTGCTCTTAGAAGTACAGTTAGTTTTAAAAGCTGCTGTTCAACATGCTTTACAAACAACTTGACCTGGTTCTCTCTTTTAAAATGGTCAATAGAGATGTGTCTCTGCTTTCCAGTATTAAGTTTTAAACTTTAACTTTTATTCCTTGCAGTTTTGTACAGACCACAGCATAATTTTCAGCACATATATAGTATCAGTAGGAGTATTACTACTTGCTTACATTTTTTTAAAGTATATTCTACTAAAGTTTTAACAATACATCATGACATGCTTTATGATGCAAAACATTTGGCTATGTGCGTTGTGGAAGATGGGCCCCTTTTTGAGGTTGTACCTTTTTTTTTTTTTTTTTTTTTTTAAATTCCTCTATGAAACTCTAATTCTAGATACAAGAAGCTAGGTTGTTGAAGACTTTAATTATTCAATCAAGTTAGTAGAAAAATTTAAAATTTTGCATTTATTTAAGACATGGTGAACCTATACATTGTTTTTACAATAAACCGTATTATGAGTACTGAAATGAATCATGAGATTCCTGGTCTGTGCAGACCACTACATCAAAGAAAAGTCATTTTCTGAAACAGTTGAGTGATGTAATTCTCAGACTCTTTTTGTCTAATAAGATGCGTCGAAAGCCACTAAGGTCACTTGTTTACTCATGTAGCTAGAAATGCTGAGTTCAATGTGTAATCTGTGGGACGGAAGGGTAGGTAATGGACTTGTGTAAACTTGCAGTTTTTCTTTATGTACAATTTTGTACTTTTTTGGTCACCAGGGAGTGGCCAAATCCTGTCCTTTTAAAGCAACCTGAAGACAGTAACTTGAATCTTCCAGTGTGGGACCCGCGGGTAAGTGTGTTTTGATAAACAAGAACACCCAGAGGCTAAGAATTGGAAACTTGAACACACTTCATATTCCACCCTCTCAGATTATTACCTGTTCTGCCTTTAGGTAAACCCATCAGACAGGTACCATTTGATGCCAATTATCACACCTGCATATCCCCAGCAAAATTCTACCTACAACGTGTCCACCTCCACCCGCACCATCATGTGCGAAGAGTTCAAATATGGTTTGTTTTAAGTGAATGACACTCTACTGCAGCGGTTCTCAAACTTTTTCTAACCAGGGACCCATTAAACTAAAAGTTAAATTCCATGGACACATTTAAATAAATCTGTTTGCTGATCATTATTTATGTGTGTAAAGTAATAACGAACAGAACTAAATTTAATGATGTTTATAGGCTGATACTTAGGAATGACTAAAATTCAAGGAACCAGTCAAATAGGCCAATGATGGCTCACAACTACTCAAAACAAATGTACTAGCTTTCATAATTGTGAGTTTTGATTTCACCGCTATAGCTATATTTTTTTTTAAAAATGTGATCCTGTTGCTATCCATTACAGGCCCCTGTGGGTCCCTGGACCCCACTTTGAGAACCATTGTGCTGGAAACACTAATCCTGTTTACAAAACAGTTACATTTGTTTTCTTCTCTCAGGCCTTACAGTTACTGATGAAATCCTTCAGGGTAAGGCTGAATGGTCCAAATTGTTTGAGCCACCAAACTTTTTTCAAAAGTACAAGTAAGTATTATAATGTATAGCATAGTATATATAGCACTTAATAGCATAGTTTGTTAGCAGTGATTGGTTGTAAAATTCTGAGACTTCATGACCCATTTGTGTCTTTGTTACAGACATTATATTGTGCTTACTGCCAGTGCATCAACCGAGGATAACCACCTTGAATGGTACAAAGATATAATATTTCTGTTATTAAAACTTCAATACACTGACTACTTGAATTCATTAATTCTGTTTCTCAGTTATTAGTAATAGTGATATCAAACTGATCGGCTATAACATTTAAGCTACTAAGTGGTGAAGCAAATAACATTCATTTCTTTCAAATATCACCTGTCTTGGGGTAGGGAATAGGCATCAATTGAACAGTCAGTTCTCAACGATGATGTGTTGGAAGAAAAAAAAAATGTGCAAGTGTTAAGGACCCGAGTGACTTTGACAAGGGCCAAATTCTGATGGCTATATGAGTGGATCAGAGAATGTCCAAAGCAGCAGCATTAAATAATGTTTTCTTTTATATCATGTGGATGGCTGAGTGCGTGTGCATTACTTACATTGGGAAGAGGTGGCACCAGGATGCACAACTGGAAGAGAACAAGCCGGCGGAGGCAGTGGGATGTTCTGGATCTTACTTTGAGATTTACTACCTACCTAAACATTGTTGCAAACCAACACACCTCTTTATGGCAACAATTGTTCAGGAACAGTTTGAGGAACATAACAAAGAGTTCAAGTAGGTCTAGGCAGCATATCAAGTTTTTAGGATATCAGTATATTTTCATACGAGATATAGGACAAGACAGTATTGTTTATATCAATATAGTTAAATAAATACATTCATAGAGCTGACAGTTCATTTATTTCTCCTCTAATTGTCTCTCAGCTTCCCCCTGCAATGACTCTCTCCCTCTCTGAACATACCCCACCACTCCCCCTCACACACTTAGTATAAGTCAATATGCAGACAATTTTGCACAGTTTACTGTCTTAAATTGCAGTTAACGTATCTCCAGATATGGTGGATCCCCGATACTGTAATGAACAGTGAACTTTTTCAGAAGTGAACAGAAAAGTGAGAAGCATGAAAGAAACAGTGAACAGGGTGCAGAGCTGTGGGAAGTGAGCAGAATTCTCACCCCCCCCCCCCCCCCCCTTTTTTTTGCTCTCGATGTTGCTGTTTTTGCTCAGTTTCCTCGATTCTGCATGCTTAGTGTCCGTATTGCTTGGTTTTCACTCCACATATACAACTGTCTCCAGTGAGTGATTTTCTGCAATACAAAAAGTTGAATCATGATGAGGTAAGAGCCACTGCGAGCGAACAATGCACACAAACCTAGTGTGAGTACACCAAGATGGACATTTGCTAATTTAATTTGCTAATTTTCTGTTTGTTTACATGTTTTGGGGATTTGTTACAACAACAAAAAACAAAAAAAAGACACTAGGTGTGTGTACAAAGCTATACACAGGAGGAATCACTGGGTTTGGCAAAGAAAGATTGTCTACCTTAATGAAAAACCACTTTTTAAGCAGCCTGTTTTATTACTTTTGGGGGTGGGGGGAGTCAAGATGTATATCGGCATTCAACTAAAAATGATCAAGATACGATTTTTGGTTCACATCATTGAGCCCCATATTCAAGATGTTGACCTGGCCTCCAAATTCTCAATCCGCTCAAGAATCTGTGAGTTGTGCTGGACAAACGAGTCCAATCCATTCCCAACCTACAGGACATAAAGGATCTGCTGCTAAAGCTTTTTCTGTCAGATACCACAGCAAACCTTCAGAGGTCCTGTGAAGCACATGCCTCAACGGGTCAGAGATGTTTTGGTGGCACAACAGGAATCTATGCAATATTAGGCAGGTGCTTATAATGTTATGGCTGATTGGTGTATTTTTAAATTGCATTAACTTTTCTGTGTAATTGCAAGCAACTTGACCCATTAATCTGGTTTCAAATAGCAAGTACCAGTATACAGTCAAGGAGTATGCAGGAATTAATAATTTAAAATTTCTGGAGTAATTTTCTGTAGCCTTTATTGTAGTCCAGTCAGTACAACAAGGTGTTTGAAATTTGAGAATCAAGTCATTGTGGTTGAACATTTTTAATGTTTATGTATCCACAGTCAGAAGTGACTATAACACTGCATCCATCATCATAGTCACATGGTCCTCTTCTTTCTTTAGGGTTGGGCTGGTTGAGTCGAAGATTAGAGTTCTGGTTGGCAATTTGGAGCGAAATGAATACATCACTCTTGCTCACGTGAATCCGCAATCTTTTCCCTGGTCAAAGGAGATCCGTAATGAGTAAGTTTCTTACAAACACCACATTCAAATGCCTGCAAGGTCCTCTTGTGTAGGTATAGATCAAAGCATTGAATATATTAGCCATGTCATAGACTTAGTTGTGAGGCTTTTCTATCAATTTGTGTTTACAGCAGTGACTTTGTTTCGATGTGGTTCATTGGAATAATTTTCAAAAAGTTGGAGAACGCGGACTGTGTGAACATTGATCTGACGTATGACATACAGTCCTTTACAGACACTGGTAATTCTTTTTGTCTCCTGTTTTCTTAAAAATGTATATACTGTAGCTTACATCATTTTTTACAAAGTTATAATGCTTAAGGAATAAAGGTTTTGGTTTTGCTGACATCTGCTTTCTGTGCAGTCTACAGACAAGCCAGTAACATTAACATGCTGAAGGAAGGGATGACCATCGAAGCAACACATGTGAGGAAGAAGCAGTTACATCAATACCTGCCAGCTGAACTTGTGCACAGAGGCAAGAAGAAGGTAGAAAAAGGAATTCTCTGAAAATGAGCATGTTTGTTTTGCGAACTGGTTCATTTTGTACATCTTACTCTAAGTGATATGATTTTTAACAACTCTTCAGAGCTTGGGAGATCTGAATCGCAGTTCAAATGGTGGTGGGTCTAAACGCTGTTCACTGGATGGAAGTCAGCTGGACAGTTCCAGAGACACCGATACTGGCACCCCATTCAGCTCTCCTACCCCAGTCAGCAAAAGCTGCAAGTCAGCCTCCACACCTGATGACGGGTAATTCCAGTCGGAAGCGATTTAGTATTTGTTTTGTTTTGGCCCTTTAGTTGTCCTGTCTTGACCTCTGTTCTTTTCTGATGTGTTAAATAGTATTACCCCACCCAAGCCTTCAGTTCCCATGTTTGTGGATAGCTCTCCATCTTCTGAATTGTCGCCGCCAAAGAAAGAGCCAGGAATGTCCATTCCAGTAATTGGAGCACGTGAGTGTTTGTTCCTCTTAATTTTGTATTGAGTACATCTTTTGGTACATCAGTGGTCTTTCTGCTGCCACTTTTATAGGGTTATCATACATGTTAGGTTTTACCATTTGGTCTCACTTGGCTTACCATTTTCTCACCCTCTCTCCCACTGTAGAAACATCAGTCACTCAGGTGGCCAAGCCCACAGTTCCTGTTGCAGGGAGCACCATTCCCACAGTGGTGGGCCGAAATGTGATGCCGCGTATGAGCTCGCCCAACACCAGCTCATCTGACCTGACCAACGGCCTCAATGGATCTGCGTCTAAGAGGCCCCATTCGCCTTCACTGGAGGAGCCACACAAGAAATTGAAAGACACAGAACAGGTAAGTAGCTCACTTTCCTTTCTCCTTCTGTTCGGACTAAGTGATCCAAGGCATTCACTTTTTAGTTTTGATGTATGTTTAATTTCCCCCACTCTCCTTATTTAATCTTCTCACCTTTATGACTGTCAGATATTTCCATTTGACTATCTGCATTGTCTGCGTTTCAGGAGGTTTCTGATATGTATTCTATTGTCTTTGTACAGCAGGTGTTCTCCGATGATTATACATTTAAAGAACCATACCCACCTTCCTCTAATGGCCAGGAAACAGGAGATGGCCCATCAGGGGTAAGTTTAGCTTACATGTCATTATGTATACAGGTTTCTTATGCTTTATTTTGTTTCTGTAAACCTTTACTGTACATGTGTATGTACTTTATTTATTTATTTTTTTTTTATTATTTATTTTTTTTTTTTTTTATAAAGTACATAGGTATGTATATTTGTGGAATCTCTTCATTAAATTCTCTTCTGAGCAGGAGGATCATGCAATTACAAAGCCTATGCCGATTCCCACTATCGATACATCAAGGACACAGGTATTTAGCATGTCAGGATTGTTGTCATTATAAACCTATATAATAAAGTAGATTGTGTGATGCATACATGTGCCTTTTCAGAGACTGCCCAGTAAAGAACTGCCAGATGCTTCCTCACCAGTACCAACGAGCAACCTGCGTGTCATTAAGAATTCAATCAGGCTCACTCTTAACCGGTAGCAGTGAGCTTTCCATAAGTGATGCTTAATGTGGCAGCCATTCCAGGATTTTTTTTTTTTCCTTTTCATATTAATTTACCATCATTCAGACTCTGCCTGGAGGCTACTTAAGAAAGCCAGACAACTGTGGACAGCATCAATGATTTTAATATCAGGCTGCCACAGGTGCTCATCTGATCTTCCTCGAAACATTGTAAAACATTATCAGTATAAAGTATTAGACTACATTT
>JAOVYU010000047.1:18718293-18733249 GCA_025674565.1 Synodontis membranacea
GCTTGTAGAGCTAGCTTCCTCTATACAGCACACACTTAAAACGAAATGAATCTTTAATCCTTTCGGAAAATATAAACTTTTTATCAAGACATGGCCATGGGTGCGCACGCTCACTTCCGGCATTGCATTCCCGAGGGGGGCGTGGCGTGTGCTCCGCGCTGATATGACAACAGACTACGTCAGACATGACGTAACTCTACTGATTACTGATAGGCTGTCACCCAGGAAAAAACAATCACGTTTTAGAAAAGGGTTTAAAAAAAACATCCACTGTCAGAATTATAAGTAACAAGTAACGAAACCCTTGATACAAATGTAGTGAAGTAAAACATACGACATTAGTCTTTCAAATGTAGTTAAGTGAAAGTCATAAGTTTCCAAAAAAAATACTACTCAAGTGAAGTACAGATAGCCTACTCACAAACTCTAATTAAGTACAGTACTCAAGTAAATCTACTTCGTTACTGTCCACCTCTGTATCTAACAATCTCTCTCTCTCTCTCTCTCTCTCTCTCTCTCTCTCTAGCTGCACATGCTACCTGAGTCACCAGTTTATATATTATTGATATTGTTCTTTGAAACTGCTTTGTGACAATGTCCATTGTTAAAAGCACTATACAAATAAAATAAAATTGAATTGAATTGAATTAAATTGAAATTAATTGAATATCCTGGGAGCATTATGTGCAAGGTCAGGAGAATTCAGCCCAGATAGGATGTCAGTTCCTTCATAGGGCAGCATTCACATACACATTCACAGGTTCATTTCATTTCATACATACACTCACACCTAGGAGCAATTTTGCATTACCAGTCCTGCTTACCTTAGTAGTAGGAAACGAGAGAACCCAGAAGGAGCCCATACAGACATGGGAAGAACATGTCAAATTACACTCAGACAGTAATCTAAATAAAGATCAAACCCAGGACCCTGGAATTACGGGGTGGCAACGCTTCCTGTAGCTTCATTCATTCATCATGTCAGCTGTGGTCCATTGTATATTAGATCATTCTTAAAGGTACACTACATTCATCTTTCTAGGTGAAAGTTGCATATTAGTGTGTAGGCTAAAAGGTCTGAATACTAGTGCAAGACAGGGAGCTTTATGAATTGACAGGCAAGTAGCAACACCTCCTTGTCCTGTTTGGTTAGATGGCGGTGCTCCAGATCTTCTTTTTTATTTATTTATTTATTGTTCTGAGGTGCACAGAGAGCAGTGTTTTGTTTTTGTTTTTTTAAAACAGAACTGATATTTTATATATAAGCTGCTGAAATGCAAGGACTTCAAACGAACATATTATACAAAAGTGTTCTGACTAAAAACAAAAAAAAAATCACTGAGCTCACATTTAACAACTTGACAAATTGGATCATCTGGCTTATTGGTAACAGGAAAAACCCACAACTGTGTGGGGCAGTGGTTTGTTAGGACTGGAGTTGAGAATCCCTGTGCTAATCAGTGTTTCTTTAACGGTTTCAGAATCCAGTCATGGTGGGCCACAGCAATGCAAATTCTATTTCACATAACAGTTAACACACCTTGAAGACCTTCATGGACTGAATTCGGTGTGAGAGAGAGAGAGAGAGAGAGAGAGAGAGAGAGAGAGAGAGAGAGAGAGAGAGAGAGAACAGTTAGATATACACAAATTACCCTGTTCTGAGGCCCTCTGGGGCCAGAGTCTGACACTCCTGCATTCCTAAATATCATTTTCACATTCAGCACAGGGATGTAGGCATGCAGACCAGACAGTTCACATATTTCTCACGTGTCACATTTTCTTGTTCTTTAGTCTAAACAGACTGTTGCAAGGTCCAGAATACGACCCACAAGTTCAACATGTTTATATCTGCCCTTGCCTATCGCTGCCAGGAATTCGATGTCGGGAGTGGCACATTCCACATCCTGGGATTTAGGCTCTAACCATAAATGGTAAGCTTCAATAGGATTACGTAACGTCCCTCCCCTAAACAAACATAGGAAACGAGCTCTTATCAGCAACCAGGCCTTTAGGCTGAATCTCAAACGGTGGCCCGATCCCTACACATGTGCACTACGTGCGGTATGAAACAGTGACTTCTGTAGCCAGTGTAGTTCACTACGTGACCAATAGGGCTCCGTTTGAAATTCAGCCTTAAAATCCATTGGTCTCTTGTCTGTAGAAGCCCCGCCCCCTGTCCCCCCCTACTTTTACAAAGTTACCGCCCTGAGACTCTGAAGTTAGACCGAAAGTTACACGTTTTTGTTGCGTCTGAGAGGACTGGGTCTGTCTAGTTTGTTATAAAACATTTGTAATAATATTAGAAAGAGGTAAAAAAAAAAAATAAATAAAAAGATGCCAGTGAGGATTGTCTTGCAGGGTCCCGGACCTTGGGGATTTAGACTAGTCGGTGGTAAAGATTTCGAACAGCCCCTGACTATTTCACGGGTAAGTACCATGGGGCACGAAAGCATGCTCCATGTCGGACTGTGCGCTACAGTTATTGTTGCTGAAAAGTTTTTGTTTGTTTGTGGGGAAAACTGTACGTGAGGTGTTTCTAATGTTTTTTTTTTTTACCACCTTGGCCAAAGTGACGTCATTTGCCGTGTAGCTTATCCAGCGAGCTATAATTTGGTTACGTTTTGACTAAGAGCCTGTTTGGCTGATACTATGACTGTGTGGTCTTTAAGGTGTTAAAGGCAGGCGGCGTCCATCTGAAGGATCGATATAAACTCAGATATATGAATAAATGCTATCACTGAAATGGTCCTGTGTTCTATTCTGCTAGCATGACAGGGGTGTCAGGGATCTTACACAGCCCTCATTCTTTCCATTAGCTAACAGTGGCCGCTTCAATGGAAATTTTGCTCTAAATTCCATGTTTCTGTGTGTGTGTGTGTGTGTGTGTGTGAGAGAGAGAGAGAGAGAGAGAGAGAGTTGCACACCTTCTTTAAACAAGCCAAAGCATTAGGATGACTCGTTGTTTTGGACACTACTGATAAGGAGAGGCTTACTTCCTTTATCTTTTTTTTTTTTATTTTTTTTTTAAGAAGGAAATCCTCTTGGGACAAGTGAAATGATAACAAAGAAACTGTATGGCTTGCAGCTTTACTTTCATTGCAGCACTATTAAACTCCTTTAAATTCCTTGTTTAGGGAGCCTCATCCAGTAAATATCTCTACAAATACCTGATCTAGGTAATGCTGTGGAATCCTGATCACAAGTGTGTGTGTGTGTGTGTGTTGGGAAATAAACCGTGGACTGGCTTGAAAAACATCTGGTCTGAATTTAATGATCCACCAATCCCACTTATTCCATTTTGAGTACAGCACCAATAGAAAAGCTCTGTGTATCAGTGGATAATTTCTGCCCCGTCGTGTGACACAAAAAAAAGGGCACAGGAGATGATAAAAGTACACAGCTGAGGAAATACTTTGTCAGGGGGCCCAAAACTCCTGCAGGTACCCTTGTGTGACACTCAACGTCATGTTGGTTTGCAGCTTAAAGTGTGCCAGTGGATGAAACCAGATACCAATTGAACATTTCAGAATAGTAATAATCAGCCCTGATACTAATACTATGTGCCAGATGAGAGATAGTGCCAGATAATAGTGCCCACTTTCTCCACCAGGTAAGCCCAGGAAGTAAAGCAGCCCAGGCCAACCTCTGTATCGGTGACATGATTGTTGCCATCGATGGGGCGCCGACAGAGGGAATGACTCACTTGGAAGCCCAGAATAAGATCAAGGGTTGTGTTGAAGAAATGGAACTCTCCATAGACAGGTACATATCATAATATGATATTTTTTATCTCTACTGGGCACAGAGGGAGTGTTGAACCAGGCTATGGAATGATTGCTTGATTGCATTCTTCGATCACTTTATTCTAATTAGTTGAAATCGTTTTCTCCCAGTGACAGAGTCGAAGGTTTATTAGTAATCTTTTCATAATGTAACCAAGATTGCAATTGAAGGTTTGCTCAATGGAAAGTCATTTTGCATCTTTATGGTAACTTGAGGTTTCCTGCAATAGCATTGTGCCAAATCACAGGAAAGTCATAGAAAAGTTGAATTTTCTTCCCCCTATTGAGCCAGTGCTTTTTCCTTTCCTTAGATCAGAATCAAAAATGTGGTCTCCCCTTGTCTCAGAAGATGGGAAGTCGCATCCATACAAGATGAATCTGGCATCAGAATCGCAGGTATATACTTTGTCCTTATGGTTAACATTCCATGGCACTGAAAAGAACTTTGACCAAGCCTGGCCTTTTACAATGATCTGCAGAGAGAAAGAGATAGTCATAGAGAACAGAGCCTTTTTACATAGGAAGAAAAAAAAAAAACAAACAAAGGCAGGGTACAAAATGAAGTCATTATTTACATCCTAACAAACCATATCCATGGAGACAAAGGTTTATGAGCCAGACTAAGACGTAATGCAGGGATTCTGCCAGTTCATGCAGGCAAACCTAAAATTAAAGGTCAAAGAGTGAGCAAATGCCGGAAGTATGAACTTGCGGGAGTGTGTTAGTACTGGGAATTTTTTAAAAGTGAAAGCATATGTCATGTTGAAGAGCACTTCATGCTGTGCTGTTCATCTGATGTGCATTTGCTTCTCGCCTTTCCTGAATGCTTCATTTTTTTTTTGGTGTATTATTAGATATATTGCAGATACATCAACTGAGTTTTTAGATATATTATGCCATTAGTAGACACATTATTATTCAATGCATGCTATGAAATAATATAATCCTATGTTAAAATCATATTTTCTATAATTTGTATTTTTAGTTTAGTGCTGTTAAAGACATTTAGGATTCAGTTTTACAGATGTCATACCTTTATGACATGTAATAATGAAAAACTTGTCTACTCAGGAATTGGAAACTAATGTTTTTAAACTATTTTTCTTTTTCTATGTTAGGGATTATTGACTTATTACAAGATACACAGACACATTTAACATCTTTTCATTCGTACGTCGATAAATCTTTTTAACCCGAAACCATGAAAACCACTTTTTACGTTTAACTGTAATTTCTTGTTATGCTATACATAATGCGTGTGCCTTATCTTTATCATTTTAATGTTATTTCATTTCAAGTTTTTAAGTAACTGTATGCTGTAGCTGAAGCACTCATTGTTGCTGCTGTTGTCATGTGGTTTGTAAGCCATGCAATTCATGCTGGTTGTAATTTCTCTTGGGACACTCTGACCTCTTCCTTCACTGTCTACAGGAAGTGAAACATATAGGTTCTGCTCACAACAGGAGTGCTCTCCCGTTCAGTTCGCCAGGTTCCAAAGTGGTCACAAGCCATTATAATAATCCTGCAGGTTTATACTCTTCTGATAACATCAAGAACTTTAACAGCACTGTTGGTGGGGCCAAGACCACTGTGACATCCAGCGAATCAAGTAATAAGTAAGAATTGATCTAAAAGTCTAAATGATCCCAATTTTGACCACGTTAGTAATTAGTTTAGTGGAAACATTTAATATTCCTTGAAATTTGAACTATTTTTATGTAAACCTTTCATCTTTTCATTTGTGTGTTGTGTTTTTGGTTACATTGACAATTTACAGTTTTTGCTTTGCTTCAGTCCAGATCTGTCCAAACCTGTCCAGCCAAAACCATCAATTGCTGTTGACTCAGAAGTGTATAAAATGCTGAACGAGAACCAAGAGTCTTGTGAGCCTCCACGCCAGTCTGCATCATTCAAAGTCCTGCAGGAGATCCTTGAGACTGGTACTGTGCCTTTTTCCACTTTTATCACTTTTACCACTGATAACTCTTGGGAATGCAAGCTTTTGTAGCTGTAGCTTTTCATTTCTGAATATTTCCACAGGGGATTCTGACAAACCCTCTGGGTTTAGAAGTGTGAAGGCGCCCACTACAAAAATTGCTTCTTCTGTGGGCACTACTGAGAAACTCTCCATCTGTGACAAATGTGGCTCAGGGATTGTGTAAGTTGCTTTTTTTTTTTTAATTAAGATTGCATTTGGGAGGAGAAAAAATAATGTAATCTGAAACAAGGAGAATCCTTATTTAATAATAATAATAATAATAATAATAATAATAATAACCATATCTTGCATAAAGTGTTATTGCCACCTAGTGGGAGGTTGTGTAACTCTGTACAGCTTTTTATCTTTCAGTGTTTTCTTCATATACTTTATCTTCTCTGTTTAGTTTACTTTTTAGTTTGATATATGAAAGTGCATGTAGTTTAAAGGTTATATTGTTTCCCTTCTTTCGGTTTTTAATCTTAATACCTTTATTCTTAAACTTAGGGGCATGTTTGTCAAGCTGCGAGATAAGTACCGGCACCCTGAGTGCTACGTCTGCACTGACTGTGGAATAAACCTGAAACAGAAAGGACACTTTTTCATCGACGACAAGATTTACTGTGAGAAACATGCGCGTGAACGAGTGACGCCTCCTGAGGGATATGATGTCGTCACCGTCTTCCCAAAATAGGTGCTTCTTCGGTGATGCTTAAAAACTGCACATTTCCCTGTTTTGAGGAATTCTGTACAAATTTTAAACACTTCATGGGGATGGTTTTTCATCGTGTTCTGTCAGTGTTTGGAAAAAGTAAACAGCTACATCTATTCAACTTAATGCACTAGATATGTCCATTAGAATATTTGCTTACTCAGCTTATCAAGGAAACTCTCCTCATGAAGTGCTTCTAATATAAGATATTCCAGTTTCATAGACATTCCATATGTGAGGCAGTGGAACAGAAGTGCATTGGTGCTAAAATTCTGTCCAGGTCCTTGCAAAAATATTAATATTAAAAAGGGCAGGGTGCCACATTGCCTAAAATTTTGCACTTGCATATAAAGGATTGTGTGAATATGATACAGTGGTGAAATTTTATAGATGTTTCTGGCACATTTACTGTACAACCATAAAGGATTTTTACATTTGGGACTGTCAAAGATTTAGGGACCAATGATTTCATCTCGCTTGAAAAGTGAAAAATCTCAGTGCTTCAGCTTTCTCTGAAAGTTCCATATACAAGCAATAATACCAGAGCATTTCATAATCTAGGATTGTTTATTTTAAATAAAGTATTATGTGCTTGCTTTCAATAGCTTCTCTGCAACAATTGTAATAAATACGACTGAATCGAATAAATTCTTTTAATGCCTACTGTTTACCTTCTGTATAATCTGTTTTAAATTACAGCATAATGCATGCAATATAACACTTCTTGGACCCAACCTGCCTTGTCTCAACAGTTCAGACTGGTGTAGGGAAAGTTTTCTGCCAGACATTGCTATTAAAGGTCCCAATCTAGCATCCATGGAGGGGCAAAGCCTGTCTGAAAACTGTTACTGAGTTTGTTTTACAGCTTTATGGCAGCAACTTACTCATCTTATATAAGTCCAGCATGATAATGTGCCTAAGGTTATCTTGAAATGGTTTCATAAATATGTGAATGAGTTCAGCGTACCTCCATGGCAACTTTGCGGGGAAAAAAAGCAATATCTAAATTACCATAGAGTTGTTATTAGGTCAAATAGTGGAATATCATATTTTACATCACATGGGCTATATGTGAACAAAAAAATATATAATTCTTTATTGAAATCTCTGGACTCTGGGTCTCCTTAAAAATGATCATAGCTAAATGTATTATGGGAATGCACTCTCTCCTCACTATTTGAGACCTCATGTGCTTGACCAAGCTGCTCCAAGGAAATTCTCTTCCAGACTTTTTACCTTCATTCTAATCATTATGAATCCATCCATCCATTATCTATGCAGCTCATTCATTAGGGCAAAAGACAAACAGCCATGCACACTTATTACACCACACCATTAAAACCAAGAACCTTCTTGCTGTGAGGTGACAGTGCTAACCCTGCACCACTGTGCCTCCATTGCCGTGGATTTCAGATCAACTGAGAAATGCACTTTCAGTGCTTATCTCAATGATGCTGAAAAAAAAAACACCACTAGGCAATTCTTTTGTCAACTGCTATATGTGGTGTCTACTCCACCCTTGGTCTGACTGTTTTTTGTCTTGCATCTTGCTCACAGTTGCACCTTTAAGCATTGTGCTGATTAAGAGAATCGTTTTTCTTGGGGCAGTAGGACACGGTGCTTGGTGTCCTTGAAAGCAAAGACAGGTAAAGTCACATTCCTGGTCACCATTCCAGTGAGCTCTTTGGGAAGCTCTGGCTTGTTTTGAAAGTCATGAGCTTTCCTTCCAATTTCTTTTTCCTTCAGGAATGTTACCTGGAGGTTTTCCTTTATAGATTTGCCTTCTACATTTGCATTCTGCAAATTTTGCAGACTTGTTGTTCAACAGGCAATGATCCCACATGGCTGCCTGCTTGTCATGTTCCCATCAATGTATTCGTGGATCCCTGAGATGTCACGGGTGAGGACATTGAAAACCTTACAAGTCATTGTAACTGGAAATATTTCCCTACCAGTATCAGCATTCAAAAGGCTTGCTGATGCTGCACTTTTTCTTTTGTATACTCCTGCCCGACATAGCTGTCCAACATAGACTTGCATTGGGGTCATGAGTTTTTATCTATACACCATCTCAAGTATAATGTTTTCAACTGGAAGTGAGATGTACAACTCAAAAACAGTGATGTAGGTGGCAGCATATCTGGTGAGACCTGGAAGCAATGTAGAAAACAGTGTTTTTCACATGAGGATCGAGATCATGACAATTTTTTGTTGTTGTGAAGGTGTCTGATATACTCACTTGAGCAACAGGGTCTTGATTGGTTTCAGATCCTTTAACAGTCAACCTAAAAAATGACTCTCATATCAAAGTCCTCCACATCCTTTCAGATGCAACTTCATTACTTATACTGCTATAGAGACAGGAGCCTCAGTAACAGAAAGTATCTTACTGTCTGTAAAAAAAAAAAAAAAAAAAAGCACAGCACAGCAGAGAGAAAGAGAAATGATGAAATGACTCAGTACAATGACTCAGTACAATGTACGAGAGAAAACGTGACTCTGTACTCCCATTTTTATATTGTGCATATGTGTGTGTGAGACAGAGAGTCAGATTTTCTCTCAAGACAGAGCTTGCACTAAGTTCCCATGAAAATCTATCGAATTCAATCATGTTCTATAGCTGGGGTCTCAAACAGAATGTGAATTTCTGTAGGCGGTATATAGAATACCATATCGTTTTTTGTTTGTTTGTATGTATGTTTTTGTAAACAAAAAAATCATTCTCAGTTCCTATTAAAATACGAATGGTCATAAAGTATCAAACTGATTAAAAATGTTAAGCATTTTTTAAAATGTTGTTAAAGAGACTCAGATATCTCAGGGACATCAAGCAGCGCATAACAGCTATCTACATAATAAACATTTATAAATGTCCCAGACGATTGGCAACTGCTGCTGCCTAGGTGGTTTTAACAAGTATTGACCACAGAGGGAGATCACACATAAATGCAAGATATACCTGAAGGGTCATATTGTTTGTTTGTTTGTATGTTTCTTTGTTTAACAATAAAAGAGTGAATTTAAATTCCAAGTTGTGACCCCATTCAAAACTTTCCAAAGGGTGCAAATACTTATGAAAGGGGTATAAATGTGCCATTTAGTATTGATTCAAGTTATAAGAATTGTCTGTTGGTTTGCCTGTAGTGTGCTTCTATTGTGCTTCTAGGAGGACATCAACTTGATCATGTCAAGCTGAGTACTACAGCTTACATTATAAAGACGCAAATGATCATACTACAAGGGTTCAATTTTAGTTTTCGTTTTTTTCTATCTTAATTTGAGAGTTTCAATCTCCTTGCTCTCAAAAGGAAACAGATTCAGATAACATTAACCAACTTACAGTATGCATAAAAATTGCTTTGTTATATATTGGGAAGCTATTATGGTTATAAACCTGCAAAGAATAAGAATAAAGTGAGAATGTGGTGCTCTTGCAAGGGATGATGAGGTTAAACTCCTGAGTGAATCCATCGTTCAAATTACCCTAAATAGGTCAAAGTCCTTCTGTTCTCTCGTCGAAATTAGTCAAAGATTTTACTTTTCACCCTCATAACATCATATGATTGTTAGTGTCCTAAAATGTATTGACATTAGAAATTGGAAAAAAAAAAAAAAAAAAAACTTTCTGCACTGGCTGTTTTACTTAAAAGAATCTGATCATTACATCTGGACTAAAACGGAAGGTTATATATCTGTGGTTCTGATCCAAAGCTGTCCACAGATAAGAATGTGAACTTCAGTGCACTCAGTTCGTATATATCACATAAACCGCTGTATGAGAAGTAGACAGAAAGCAAATCACCTTGTCTTGACGTGCAGCAAGGATTGTCGACGTAAATTGACTAATATGTCTGCAAAATTGCATTGGAAAAATATTCACATATTTGAGCTCATAGGTGTTCTTTGGTTGTCCTTCTGGAGCAAGCTTTACATGTTCTATTTCAAACTCTGCACCGAGGTGTTTTGCTATCAAAGGGGAAAACCATAAATCTTCCAATTACTTTTCCAGAGAGCATGTGCATTACCTGGGTAATTAACATCAAGCATTTAAAAATTAGGTAATTTAGGAACCTTTCTAATTTTTTAGGAGTGTACAGTGAGTGTCTTGTGGTGAGAGATGATTTTGCATCATTTGTGCATTTTCACAATAGATCGATTGGCTGACATTTTCACATTTTTCCTTGAAAACGTGCAGGCAATGCAAACGCATTTCTCTGAGAGTCGGACAGACTCTGTGATGTCCACACTCGGGAGCAGTACAGAGTCCTCACTAGCTACTTCTCCATGTGTATAGGCAAAACATGATATAGCCTATCATAGCAGATATCAAACACTCTGAGCCTGCTGTGATTGACTGGCCCTAGGTACCACTTTGTCCACATTTTCTAGTATAGAAGAAACCACACAACGATTTGATTATCTCTGTTTAATCCTTGCAATAGATTGGCAACCTGTCCAGACTCACGCCCGAAGTCAGCTGAAGTCGCCTCCTGCTTCCCCATTTTCTAATAAGTGGAATAGAAAATGGATGGATGGATGGACTAACTAATAGACAAATAGACAGTGGTCAAAACTAGCATACTAAAAGTTAATATATGGGGGGAAATGTGTTATTTTGCAACAGGCATTTGCAAAATAACACATGCACTGAGCATGCATACAGTGAATAATTCCAGTGCAGCTTTAATCTCCTCTAAGAAGCATTACATAATAAAATGCATTTTAAAAATGCCTTACAAATAAAATGTGACAAGGTGATACATTCTATTACAAATTAAGAATCTTATATAGTGGTCAATTGTGTTAATACGTTTCTTGTTTACTGTATGCTACACTGTGGTCCTAGTCTATAGGCTATAGCAATTATGCAATAGTTATGGAATATTTGATCATATAATGTATTCCATAATTGACCTATTAATTCCCTTAAATTGTATAAGGGTGTAAAGGGCAAGCAATAAAAAGATGGGTGTGATGGGCGCAGGGAGGAAAACGTCTCCCTACTTCAAATAATAAAAAAACTAAAGCATTATTATTTCACCTCATATTTTATTGGAATGTGGATAGAAAAGGCATCTTACAAGAATAAACACAAAACACTGAATATTACGCGTCATGGAAACAGTGCAGCACAAATGTCCATTTTAGGGTTATTTCCGTCAAATCACTGGAGTTTCACAAAGTGCAGCTACTAATGCTAGAGCTCTGTGGGTGTGAAAAAAGATCTAATCCTTTACTCATAAATACATCATCTTTTTCGCATCCAAATGTGAGATGTTGAATAAAAGTGCAGTCAAATTCTTCCAGTAACAGATCTGTGTAGTAACTTTGCGCTCCGGTCCAGCTGGCTGAAGAGCTGCTTGCTAAGCTGCAGTGCGCATGTGGATGTTCATAAGTCATCTCCAGACCTGGTGTGTGTCCAACGTGCTCGGTAATTCTGAGCGTTTCCATCAGTGCCCAGATATAATTGTGTGCGAATCTCAAGGTTTCTATTTTTGTTAATTTGGCGTCATCCGGGAAAGTGGGAAGCACTCTCCTCAGTGCGTCTAGGGCGGAATTTAAGTTGTGCATGCGATGCCTTTCCCTGTCGTTCGCTTTCGCCCTGCGATTTCCATACGCTGATAGCTTTGCCTTCAGGTGAGTTTTTACTGATTTTCTCCTGCACGTGAGTGAAAATGCATTGTTCCTTGGCGCTCTCCCCTCCTGGCCAGGTTCATTGACGGGCGTGATGAGTGCTCTGTCCCTTTTCATGCTTAAAAGGCGTTAAAAGATAAAACCCCTGTCAAGAGAACGTCTGATGCACGTGCTCCGGTTCTCTCCACTGACGCGCGCGTCGACTTGGGAAACACACTGTAAAGTTAAACAATGCATGAATATTTTCGGGAAGAAAAAAACAAACAAACACATAACATCAGAATGAAAATCTATTCCAACAGAGATCCATCTTACCTTATGAAGAGTAGCAAGTCCGCTTTAATAAAGAGGTTTTTTTCGCACTTGAAGTCTTACTGGACTGAGTGAGTGTAGAGTAAATACAGATCGTATCCTCTGTATATAAATGCACATGGACAATAGGGACGTGACGCGCCCTCAGGTTCAGTTGTGATCCTGTTATCCAATCTGCACGTGTGGATTGTGTGTAGAGAGCGAGTGACCAATCAGACTTGCCCGAGCACTTAATATCTTAGTTTTGTATTTTTTCAAAAGCACACCTTTTCTGACACAAAGGTTCGCGTCATTTCAAAGTTCATATAATTTCAAACGAGCATCAGTGCAAATACATTAGCCTTTACTCTAAAAATGAAAAACCACGTTGACTCTTTTTTGCTCAGTGTCAATTGTTTGTCAAGATTATATATATTTATGATAAACATACATAGCCTATATATCATACGATCAGTAAAGTCTTTCCAGGCTAGTTAGTCTCTAGTCATGACAGTCTCCAAATCAGAGCGCAATCGACCCCTGCGTTGTTTTACACTTTTGCTTTAAGTTATTATCTACATACATTAGCATTCATCGAACTGACTACTAATAAAAGGGTTCTACTTTAAGATTACCTGAACAACAAATAAGTTTTATTCACGTTTAACTACAGTCAAATCTTTTTTTATAGAGTGACTGTGCTCGTGCGCAAAACAAAATAAATACATTTTAAAACCTTCACTGTGCGCATAGTTAGTTTTATATTAATCAAAAAAGTTATAGAAATATCTTTGGGTGAAGATGTTTTTAAAGTGATTGTGTCTCTTACCCATGCATTACTGATTAACACAATAGATACACTTCATTTCTAAATGCGTGGTATAAATTGGCGTGCGCCACGTGGTCTCCAAATTGCTCCAAATTGTGTACTAAGGCCAATGCGCAGTTTGTCTCTACACGCAGTTGAGGATAAAAGACCTTTAAATGTGAATGACTGTCCTAAGTTTACTCTTTCCTACAAGTCTTGATAAATCTTAGTTTATTGGATAGACGTCGGTGTGTTACTGTGGACAAAAAATATTTGCCGTTGTAGGCGACATCTCCGCAAAAGCACTCGTCTACAGTCTAACTAAATATGTATTTTGTAGGGTATCTGATAACCATATGCTTTCAATAAACTAGACAAATAAGTCAGGGAGATAGGGGATGTTGTCGTGCTGTTATAAAAAGCCTTGAAATAATCCAAAGTAAACCAAATCTCACCGCTTTACAAATAGCACCTGATGCCAGATCCGTGTTCGGATAACGCAGACAGGTGTGAGTTTGGGGCTGTCAGATTTGTCCTCCGATTTTTTTTATCAGTGTCGTGTAATATCCTGCTTGTTATGCAAAGTATAGGCAAACACAGGCGAGCAGTTGCTGTGGAAATCGGAGATATCGGCTAAAGACTTGGTCCGAACGCGATTTAACAATATTTAACAATAAACGAGACTTACTCGAGAGCAGGTGATACCTGCCCTCAGCTCCTTGATTAATACTTCCTCAACTACTCCACTTTGCAATCTGTTGTAATTCTATATTAAATCTATTTATTATTATTTTAGCAAACAGAAGTACCAGGTGGGGCTTTATTTTCATCCTCAGCTTTTGTTTGAAGGAGGCCAATGAAGAGGCCAATGAAAGACTGAAAACTCGCTGACCAGCTTTTTGCCATCCATTTGTCCTAAACTGGCAGACAAGCTATTGAAATCTTCCCTCTTGTTCAGACACAGGGAAAGGCTGCATATAAAGAAGAAAAGGAAACTTCGCTCTGGAGGAAAAAAACACACACACAACTTAAAACATTTAATTGCAACCCGGATGCCATATGTACACCACTTGTACAAAAACTCTTACAATGTCAACTCTTTTGTGAGCTAAAACGTGCGCTTTTGGAGACGTGTGCGCTTTTGGAAAGGTGTGCGCATGGAGATCAGAATGACCTTGAGTACACTTCTTGGAAGAACTAATGCTAGTTTAATGTGCTGTCGAGGTTCCTTTTAGAGTCGTTCTATTGTACTATAACGCATATGCTTGTGATGACCGAATACACCAATTATAAGTGAATAGCTAAGAGCACTTTGGTAAACCTCTGTTTCGTTTAAGCACTTGAGGCTACACAGATTAATCAAGCTTTAAGGTTGCGAATGATTGTTTATTCAGACTAAGGAGTTTCGACATCGGGCCCCATTTGAGCAGCACATAGTGCCTCTAATTAATTTGTATTTTCAAAATATTTATATTCTTATTGGGATTTGCTTTTCATTTACAAATTTTATTCTACTGTATGCGCATGGAGCAGAGAGGAACTCAGACATACACCAAGGACAGAACTTAAGCACATAATCATTAAAAGTTATCCACTTAAATCATTGATTACGTTTGTTAATTTATGGGGTTTTTTTTTCCTTCTTTTCACTTTTAGCTTTAAATGTTCGTGGGGAAAAATATACAAACAGAATCCGTCGTCTTAAAATAAATAAATTATATAATTATATTAATTATTTACTACTACTACTA
>JAOVYU010000047.1:18764263-18774560 GCA_025674565.1 Synodontis membranacea
AAGTGATGTACCTTTTGCTCTTGAGTACGAGATCCTTTTCCATTTGGATGGATTACTTAACATCAACATCCCTGTCTATAAATCACCGTCCATATGGACAGGCTCATTCCATTTATGTGGGCTGAAGCACCTTGACATGGACTAAATATACAGTCTTAATAGCAGAAGATTCCATTTGCAATCTCGCAACCTATATAGACCACAGTGTGTCAGCATTTGACCTGACTTTAGGTCCTAGGTGCTGGCCTTTGGAGGATATCTCACATGCTATTGATCTTGCTGCCATTTGAGGTTAATAGGAGCAAACATTTAAAATAAAGAAAAGAACCATTAAGACATCAACACTACAAGAACCCACAGAAATCCCACCTGGGATGTTAAGCACAAAGATTCAGTAGCCATATTTATATAAGATGCCTGGCCTTAGAGTCGCCAGAAACGAAGCATTCCATTTGGGCTTGTTATTAAAAGGGTGGTGGGATATTAAACAGGTATCCGGTTGCACAAGATGAGGTGCTGTTCCTTTACTGCATTGCCCTGGGCTGGGGTCTAGTCTTGTGCTTCTTAAAGATCAATAGTGAGGTCCCTTTCCAGATGGAGCCACTATCGATTGACCCTCCCCCTCCGCTGAACACGGCGGCTGGTATGTCATCCAAAGAATGATCAATGAATGCTTGAAACACACATTTTGGAATGAAACAGAAGATGGTAGAGTGTGGTCAAGAAGTGCATTTCTGACTGCCATGCTCTAGGTGGCTCTCTCAAACCTCATAAATGCCGAGCCTTATCTTTTCACCATACAACAAAATAAGAGCTTTCCTTACTTGTCGTCTTAGGGTTCAGAGGTTTATATGTGAGTTTATGAATAACAATTGTGATTCCTCTTTACAAATATGTGAAATGATATGTTATGCATAATGCATAATAATGACATAAGACACTGTATGTAATCAAAAATGTATTGTATAAATTATAGTTGTTGCCAAATAATGTTTTAAGTTGAATGGATTAAACACTGCCAGGTTGTTAGCCTTACAATATAAAGGAATTATTTGATTTAACAATTAATTTTTTAAGACAGACCAAAGTTTATTTCATAATATTGCACACAGTACAGCCATAAGTATGTGGAGACCTCAACATCACAGCTCTATGTGGCGCTTCCCTAAACTGTTGCCACAAGGTTGGAAGCACACAATTGTCTAGATTGTTTTTGAATGCTTTAAATTAACTTTTCCAATTTATTGGAATTATGGAACCTACCAGAATCGTGTTCTAGCATGACAGTGCTTCTGTGCACAAAGTGAGACATGGTTTGCCAAGGCTGGTGTCCTGACATCAACTCCACTGAATACCTTTTGGATGAATTGAAATGTCTTCTGTGTGCCAGGTCTCTTTACCTGACATCAGTGTTTGTCTTCACTGATGCTCTTGCAGCTGAATGGGCAGAAATTCCCACACACGTTTCATAATCTAATAGAAAGCCTTCCCTGAAGAGTGGAAGCTTTTATAGCAGCAAAGAGGGGAATAAATCAGATGTTCAACATGCACATTTGGGTGACTGGTTAGGTGTCCACATACTTTTGGCCATATAGTGTATACAGTATATTGGACGTTTAGTATTAGTATTAATGATGAATAATGACAGTTAATTACTTGCATGTCTGTAAGACATAATTCTCACAGTAAAGTTCTGGATGAGTCATGTATCGTAGTTATTGTTATCATTTTCCACTGTTCCAGCTTAAGCTATCAATTTGAAGAGGCGGGGCATTATTCTCTTTGGGTCACACCTGGAGATGCACTTGATGTAACCTGCTATATTTCTTTGGATAAGATTCCACATAGCACGTATGAACGTAAGTATACACTATGTAATAATTACTGTATAAAAGAAGAGATGTACACCTGTGTCTTCTTTTTGTCAGTTCCGTTTCTATCAGTATAAATAGCAGACAGGCTTCTACTGCAATAGCAAAAGTCTCTCCTTCTCCTATGCCAACACACACATCATCTCAGATTATATGATTTGCATGTCTGTAGTTGTATAGCAGATGTACAATAACATATAAACATATCTTACAGTGTAACACTTTGACCATTGATAGCTATGATTTAATAAAAATCTAAGATTCTCTTTGATCTGTTTAAAGTTTGATTGTGTCAGCAGATTGGAAACCTGCATCTTGTGATCTAGACTTCTACAGAGAAGTGCTTTTTTGCATCCCAGGGGCCGGATCCGTGCAATATTGATTCAATAAGCTGCCCCTTTCTTCAAAAACAGCTCAAAGAAAAGCTTTTCTGCCATGTTTGTTTTGGAAAATGCCCCATGAGAGGAGCATTGTGGGAAATACATTAGAGGAGCAAGGAGGATTAAGACATAATGGGATTTTGAAAGCACCATGCTCCATAATGCAGAGTCTATTTTACAATAGTGCAGATTATGTTGTAGATCAGGCTTTAAGGGTAAGTAACCATTATCTGCTAGATATATGGCCAGTGTTGCTAAACTCTGGGCCGCATGATGAGCTTCCATTAGCTGCACTGTCCAGTGATTATATGCAGGCTCCGGTAAGCTCTCACAGCTTAAGTAATCGGCCTGGTGATCAGCAGGCTGAGGGAGAGCACAGGAAGAAGCTGACCATTGCACACTGGTGCTTGGAACAGAACAACGCCAGAGCCATTCATATGAGGCGTATTCATTCATGTATTTATTCATTCATCTTCAGTTACCTGGTCAGGGTCACTCAGAGGTTTAGCTAATGAATGTACAGTATGTACCTTTAGTGTCATTGGACACCATTATGCCATCACCAAATATTAAAAGGGAATTTCAGTGTTTGTTCAAAACCTCCATAATAAAAGTAAGCAGTCATGCAGAGTCTCCAGACTTAATATTGTAATAAGAAACAATTTTGTTTTTTAAATGGCAATAATACAGTATATGAGTATGTTTAGAATGCCGTAAAAGCCTATAATGGTTTTGAGGTTTGGGTTGTTTGTAGCATGCAATAATTGTAGTCAGAAAGAAATAAAAGTGACCAGAATATTTATTTTATGCCAAAAATTGTACTTTATTGTACAATTTTATATTAAAAACATTGACGATCTCTGACACACCAACAGATATTTTCATTTCACTGTTTTGTGTAATGACTTTCTGTGAAGTAGCTGTTAGAGGCTTTAAATGCTGTCTATTGCTATCATTATGATCAATTCTTGTTAAGTGTATTTAGAAGAATTATTTAAAAGCCTATTTAAGTGTAATTGGCTTATTGTTTAGGATCAGTACAGGATTTGACATTACAAGTGCTTCAGTTGTTTGTTTTTTTTTCCAGGCCCTTATAGACTTTAATAAAGTATTCTAATAAAATATAATAATAAAATAAAATAATAAAAATATATGTCTGACAATAATTTCAGTGATTTTCTTAATTAAAAAAGCATTAATTAATTAATTAATTAATTAAAACACTTAGATAAAAAATAATCTAAACATGACAAGTTTTTATGCACAACAATGGATTGACAATTAATTTCTATTTATTTGTAGATGTATTAGAAGTAGTTACAGTTTAAGAAATGCAGTTAATGTTGATTAATTTCCTGGTCATGGCATAGTAGTCCTTCAGGTCAATCATCACAACAGAGTTTCAGTACATCATTGCTTTTGTGTCATGGTGTGTATTCACTTGCTGATTAAATGGCCAGTTCAGTGTTTGTTTTTCCAGATAAACGCCTCCCCTTGTACCTTTGGTGGTTGCCAGTGTTTCACTTTTTCTTCTGAAACCTTTATCATAGTTGATACCTTCTGCCAGACCATGTCATGTGTTCTATCATGTTCTGAAAAAATATTCCTCTGCACATTCTCTTACTGGTGATCCAGGGTTTCGATTGCACAGATTGATTTTGCAGTGACAAGTTGGGTTTTTTGTGTGCTATGCAACAGGAAACTGTTGGGCTCTTGAGAGTCTCCCTGTGATACAGAGTGATTGAGTTTCAGTCCTGCCAGTAAGAATCATGCAATCATGTAAGCATGTAAAGGCTCAATGGCATGTAATTATTTCACTCCAAATACTTTCTTTCTTTTTTTCTTTTATTTTTACAATTCAGTAATTAAAACATCTTAGTGTTTTAAAGGTGTTTTTCTGTAGCTAAGTGGCTTTGTGTAGGAAGAATCAGTGCCAAAACCTAGCTGTAAAATACACTGTTTGTGGCACAGTGCTGAATATCATATCTTTTGCATTGTGAATGAGAATGGTTTGTTTTGCAGGTATTGATTCTTGTATGGGCTAACAGACCCCGGAGTCTATCAACATGCAAGATTCCTTTTAAACTACAGCTTGAGATAATTCCTTCATATGAATTTTGAATCTTAATAAACTACACATTTAATAACAATTTTAACTTGTAAGTTATTAGCATACTTATACTTAAGTGAAATTAAAGATAAAATTAAAATTTTACTCTATTCTAAGTAGAAGTATCCAATCAAAAACGTACTCATGTGAAAACAAAATAATATTTGTTTTAAAGCAATTGCACAATTTTGCCTGGAAATATCATTCAGTATTTGCAAACTGGTCAAATGCATGCCTAACATTATGTAGTTTTTAAGGAATTAATCAGAAGTAAAATATCCTGTAAAGGATTTTAGTTGCTGTCTGAACAAGTTAAGCTAGCTACTGAAATTGATGCTAGTCTAATTTGGCATTAGTAAAGAAAACAGACCTACGTAGTTAACTATCACCAGTTATGCTTATCTTCAAGTTTGACCAGTCTGGTGAAGTATCCATCTTCAAATGCACCCACATAACTAACTACATTAATTAGCATGAGAAGGTCACCGCAGGTGAGAAATTGGCATTGTTGTTGATAGGTTTTTATTTTTATTTTTTTTATGAACATAGGCTCCTAAACTGAAATGATTGGATGCTAATGTGAGCCCATTCAGTTGATATACAGCAGGACCCAAAAGTCTGATCACTGCCGATCTACTTTCGTTTTGCATCCTTTTCTAATTGAATACAACAATTTTCATTGCAAATTATATTACTGACAACAGCGGGCATGAAAAGTTGAATCTATGGAATACAGAATTCCTTATAGTTTGGATGCCTCCTTTTTAATTTACAGTGTGCACTCAAGTTGGCATGGACTCCACAAGTTTGTGCAAAACCTTATGATCCATTCTCAAGCAAATCCATCAGAATGTCTTCTGAACCCTAGCTTCAGTAGAGATTAGGTGTGATTAAAATCTGGCCTTTTGTCCAAATCAGTTAAGTTGGTCAATATCACAAATATTTTTTACATTTAAATCAGGACCTAGAAATAGTGCAGAATCTAAATATTAATTATTTCAGTTATTGATGATTTACCTTCTTTGTTTAAAACATTGTAACATTTCTGAAATATTCTATACATTGTAAATGAAAACATCCAGAATTTCAATGTGGTCTCTTATATTTTTTTTTTTTTACCCCACTGCACACCATACTGTCTGGTTGGATGAGAGAAGAAGAGACTTTTGTCATTTGTAATGAGTACATTGAAGGTTTATATAAAATAGTAAATGAGTTAATAAATGTATAATTTGAGCTGTCAGTCTGTTCTGTCTTATAAAAGAATCCCAAAAATTTAATGAATCAGGTTTGCAACTGAGATAAGGAATATTTATGAATTTACTTTCACAGCTTTGTGGGTAGCAGCTCTTGTTCTAGTCCTTTTGGCTTTTATTTGGGCCTCTATACCTTTTCTGTCCAGGTAATATCTTTTAATCAACACTCTTAGTTTGACCAACAATGCTGTTGGTTATATTGAATCAATTAATACTTCATAACTATAAGTGCATTGTCTTAATCATAAGGCTCATTGTCAGTTAATTACAGCTATTATTTTTCTCTTATATTATCCAAATTGTGCCAGATTTTTGAGTCTGATTGAGTGCTAAGTTTGGAGTGCCTTACAAGTCCATACAGTTTAACTTAGAAAATTGAATAAATTGCATCGAATAGCAAACTCTTTTCTTTATTGTTTTGCTTGTATAATTTCTAACAGTGGGTGTGCTATATTGTGTACTATGTTGATTTGTTGAACTGCTGTAATAACTTTATTATTCAGGAAAACTTTAGAATTTAGTGTGAATGCATGATGCAGATGCTAGCAGTCAGGCATATTGGAAAATATCATTGATTATAAATTCCTTGCAAATAATAATCAGATGATTTACATTATGATTTGGAGTCCATTGCATGATCTGGAGACTATACAGTCATATTAACTAATAACTAATAATTTCATATATCATAGATGCAGCTGCACATTAAGGCTGAAAAATCTCATTTGCTGCTGTGGGACTAAATATTCTATGGATAGCGTAAGTATGGTAGCAGACTATTTAACTAAGACATAGCTCTAGTGGTTAAATGCAGTTTCAAAAATTGAAGAGTAAAAAACACAATTACTGTCTAATACCAGGTATATTAGAAAAAAATAAATACCAGATGTCAGATACATTGTTTGGCGTCTCTTGTGATTTTGTCTGTTCAATGTAGAATAGTTTGATTTGCCTGGTCTAAGGCTCCTAGTTTGATTAGCCTGGTCTGTAGCATTGCATTCAGTGAATGAAAGAGCCAGAGCAGGAAGATGTTTGTGCTAATTCCTTTGTGATGGATCTCTCTGCCAGCACAAAGCCATATGGGAAATGGGAAACTCTTCTTTGTGAAATGAGAGAAACTGTTCATGCTCACCAAACGTATTCATCTAGTTCACTATTTTAACAAAGACGACCGTTTATACCACAGATATGCAGACTGTTGCATATTTGCTCAAAGGTTTATCCACTTTATCTCTCAAATTTTACAACCGGTGTTTTCTTTGCAGAGATGTACTGAGTTGATTCAGCAATAATAATATTCATTGTTGTTTGCTATATTAAAAGTTGTGTCAATACAGTATACACTATTCTCATACAGTACACATTGCATTTGTTCCTTTGCCATTTATTGTTTGCTTCTTGTGTAGGAAGAGGCTACAAATCGAGCCGGCATGGACCAAAGTCAACCAAAATCATCCCGTTTGAAATCATTAGACACATTTCGAGGGTATGTTCTGTAAAATTACTGTAAATTTCTTTTGATGTTCAGCAGTTGCTTACTACTAGATCTTTTTTTTTTCTGGGAGATTGCTATCAATTCTGTCATAATTGTTTTCAAATCAAAACTATGTTTGCTAAGAAGAGTCTGTTGGATATGTACAGCCAAGATAGCTGAAAGGTCATGGTCTGGACACATGCTCACTTGAGCCATTGTTATCTAGCGGTTGCTTGAGGCATCATCTCTAATGTCTTATGTGTCTGTGGTAGGGAACAGTGGATTGCTGTTGGCTAGGGGTGATGCGATTTAATCGGGAGGCCCAGCAGGATGTAATAGTGGCTGGAGGGCAGACACAAAGCATGTCTCTCTTGAAACAGGAAACTGCCATGGCTTTGACCTCCCTGTTGCCTAAAATTTGATGTAATAATACTGGCAGCATATCAGCACATATTTAACAGCCTGTGATTTTAGAGCTGGATAAGATATGAGTTCTCAGAACAGTACCTGAGTAAAAGAGATCAAATGTCATTTCGCTGGAAATATCTGCCAACAGTCATTAATGGTAATTTATTTTCCAGAGAACATCAAACCAAATTTGAATCATATTTCATGTAACTGGTACTTTAGATCCAGCCATCCGTGTGTAGGTTAAAACAGCGGGTTAAAAGCAGGGTAATCTGCTTTTTAATGAAGGAAAACAGCATTTCTCTATATTGTTTGACAAAGTCTGATGAAGTGGGCCGAGAATGGCTTCCCCAGTGGATAACCGCTATAGAAAATGAATGAATGTCAGACAGACAATTAAAAATAAAGACAATTTTCCTAACGAAATTATTTTTGTAAGCAGAAATGAATATTTTTTGCATTCATGAAATATAGCTATGTGGGTTTTTTTTTTTTTTTTTTTTTTTAAAAAGTTAATTTGCTATTTAATGTTTCAGTAACTTCTGCCATATTTCTCATAAATGGAGTGCTTATAAAAACAGATGTTTTAATCTGTCTGCACCTGCTTTGGCTTTTCGAAATGCAGCAGCCCATTTTCTTATTAAGCCTAATGGTTTTCTCTGTGCCAAGCAAGGCACTGTCTTTGTCTCTTGTGTGTCTACTGTATAATGCCTGTGTAGTTACACATTAACTATACATGCAACTTTAATGTAACAACAGTTACAGATGAGCATCTTATGTGAATCCCTTCTATTTTATTAACATCAGTTTTGGCTTGTGCATCCTGACATTTGACAGCTGTAGCATGATATTCTCCTGTTCCTGTGACACTGCATTGTGGGTATTGCCAAAATATGTTCTAGGCTTTTCTTGTGTCTTTTTTGTAAGATAGAGTGGCTTGTTAGGATGGTATAATGACACACTTGTGTACTTGCAAGAGCCAGAACTTGATACACATTTGTATTTACATAAGATGTACTTCTGTAATCCATCTCTAACAGTAAATACATAGTTACATCATAGTTGCAGGTACGTTCATGTTTTATATAATTATGTTCTGTTGTTTGTATACACGGACATGAATGCCACCATGGACATGAATGTAATCTTAATATTAGGCTTTCAATGATTTCTTAGAACTGTTCTTTCAGGGGAAGAATGATTGTACTCGCCTAATATTTGGTTAAATGTCCCTAAGCAAGTTCCACCTTGACCAGATTCTCATGGTGGCCATCAACAAACTGGTAGAATTCTGGTTGAATATTTGGCCATTCTTCTTGGTAGAATTAGTAGAGTTCAATTAAATTTGTGTATTTATTGGTACGGACACAACTTTTAAGTATAATCCACATATTTTCAATAGATTTGAGGACAGGACTTGTTTAAGATTAATGTTAGCCTGCTTGGGGTCATTGTCCTATTGGAACACCCAACTTTGCTCAAGTTTTAACCATCTAGCTAGTGGTTTGAAGTTGTACTGAAGAATTCTGAGGTTCTTCATTACTCCACTGGCAAAAAAAAAAACAGCCCCAGAGCGTGATGCTACCACCTTCATGCTTCACAGCTGGTATTGTGTTAATCTGCACCTCTGTTCACTTTTTTCCTCCAGAAGACTTTAGTCAGGCTTGAAGGTGTGGATTTTGGAGCAGGGGCTCCTTTCTTGGACGGCCACCAAATTCTTGGGTTTGTCTTATCCATTAAAGATGTATGTTGTACAATCATAATTCTGCCACAATAAACTAGCTCAAAGAAGTCAATGAAGGTCCAGTATTGCCTTCTGACCACAACTGTATATTCATTCATTCATTAGTTTATTCACTCGCATGTATTATGACTAATGTAGTATGTTAGCATAATGATATAGCAACATGAGTTCTGTAGCAAAATTGCCTTACCTGATTTAAACACATAATTTCAATTCAAGTTCCAAAACATCAAAAATATACAGTGGCTTAACAACCTGAAATGAGAGAGAGAGAGAGAGAGAGAGAGAGAGAGAGAGAGAGAGAGAGAGAGAGAAATAATGAAAAAAAGAAAGAAAGAGAAATATTTTTGGCAGACCTGTTCAAGTCATTGTGCTCCCTGTTAAGGTTTTATATTATTTCTGTTTTCGAGTCATATTCAGAAGCCAAAGAGCAGATTATTTATGACTATAACATTTACATAAGGAAGATTCTGCTATTCATATTCTAGGTGATCAAGAGGTTTAGTGGTATCTACAGATACCCTTAAATTAAAAATATAATAAATATGATGCTTTGCCTAATTTTTTTTCACTTCCTGGCTGATTAATATAATGCCTGTTTAGCAATAAGTTAAAACTTTCTGCTGAAGACATAAGCATCTGTCATCTGAGCAGAGAAGCGCTGCAGTCAATTTGCTAGATGCCATTGACATGATGTTGATATAGTATGGTATAACTGGAGACTTTGCTGCCGTTTTAATTTTTTAAAAAGGATCTGGGTTTTAATCTTGCCAGTAGAAAGCCTGTTGCCAGATTTCTCATAATTGTGATTAACTGGTTCCCTGGGTTTATACTAGATACCAGAGAAACAAGATTAGACTGTTAGTTTAGCATATTCACTTTTAAAAATCTGTAACGTTTAAAATATGAAAAATCACATTTTTGTTAATTAGGAGAAATGTTTGAGATGCAGATGTGTTGTAGCTAGTGTTGTAGTATCTCGAGACCGGTTTTTGAAGGTCTTGGTCTCGTCTCGGACTTGGCCGCATTTGTACTCGGTCTTGTCATGGACTCG
>JAOVYU010000047.1:18785597-18800189 GCA_025674565.1 Synodontis membranacea
TCTTCCTCTATTTTCCTTTATGTTTTTATCTTTTTTTTTTTTTTTTTTTAATTCAACAATTTATGTATGCTATTTTTTTTTTTTGCTCATCTACTCTTCTTCCTTTTATGCACATTCTCATACTGTCTGACCCTATAAAGGCATTGACACACATGCAAACAGCTTAGTATCTTCAGAAATGGATACATGTTTTCTGTATCTGCTTTTTTTTTTTTAATCCAGAATATAATACATACATTTTCAGCCACTACTCTTCAAGTAACGGAGCTTAATTGAGAGAGTGAGAAATGAAAGTTCAGTTTTAGTGTGGTCCGGGACTGAAATCATATACTTATATCCTACAGTGGGTATTTAGGAGCTGGAGGTATAGGAGATAATGGTCTGTACCCAAACTGCACAGGAGGGGCTGCTGCATATATAGATAGGTGGTTATTAGGAGACAATATCTACTGGCATCCAACATGCAAGGTAAGAATGAGAGCCAGCAAAAACGAGGACACCCAACTACTCTGTATGCTCTACAGAATTGTAGACTTGATAGAATTTCAGAACCTTTATGTTTTACTGCTATTATTTTATATTTTATTTCTCACAGGCCATGTATCACACAACTCAGCCTTTTGACCCAGAAGGAGTCCTAGGTACTATTAATTCTGTTGTTATGGGATTCATTGGGATGCAAGTAAGTTACATTCACAGATTACTTACAGAAACTACATCTTAGATTGCATACTGTACATATGTACTTAATCTTCCCAATTTGCAAGTATACTCTGCACTGCAGTGGCAGCTCTTCTTTTTTTTTTTTGTACAAATCTGTCCCATCATGCACTACTAATGTATTGAGTTTGTCTGCATAAAATATAATTATTTATGAACTGTACATTAAAATGATCAATTGAAACACTTTAATATCAGATATCAGGTAGCACAAAACTCAACCCAGCACTATTGTTTTTGCCACATTTGTTTCCAACGTCAATTCCCTTAATCACAAAACAGTTAGCATATGAATTTAATTAACCTCTCATTTACAAACTAGTTGTTGTTGTTTTTTTTACATGCAGATGTTCAGCACATAGTCTTTACTTTTAAATGTTAGGTCCTACTATACCATTTGAAGCACCTTTATTAGTTTAGCTCTGAATTGCTTTGTCTTCTGTAAAGACTTGGTCAATATTTGTGAATAACATCTTCAATTTCCTGTTCATACCCCACCACATGAAAGAGACTAATATTGTTATTACAGGTGACCGGGGCTGGACTACTTCCCCTGATGCACAGCTGCTTCCTCTCAGGGACACCGAGCAGTGTGTAGTGTAGTATAGTGTCCTATACTATAGTGCTGTCTATCAGAGGACCAAAACTTTTCTCACCCCTTGGTAGTGGCATTGCTCTTGAGGGGTGAGAACTTGCCGTGCAAACCTGGACACATCGCTCTCTTCCCTGAGGGCGGAGATGAAAAACAGTTAGAGGCAAGCCCGTCAGTCAACGCGCCTTAGAGAACACGGCAGGTGTCGGCCCTGGGCGTTTGTGTCCGTCCACTAGTGCGTCCTCAGCTGAGCCACATTCGTCATCACTGGCTTAATCAGTAAGCGTGGAGAGCAGTGAAACCCGACCTCAGTGTCAGGGACATAACCAGCACATCCGCTAGAGCCTTGCCAGATCCACCATTATGCAAGTGGAGTAAGCATTCAGTAAGCCCTGTAGTCCAGCATTCAGGACTGTGGTATGGAATTCTGTTTTTTAGTGGAATTTAGATTTACATTGCGTGAGCTTTAGTGTGCACCAAACAAATGGTGTCTTAATTGCATATCAGTTGATATTTTGGATTCAAGTGAACGGTTTAATAAAGTCACAGCAGAAACCCCAGCATCGAATTAACACCTACACGGTTCATTTGTATCCATCTGGAATGAAATAAATGCGGTAGATGTACAGTACCTATGAGCATTTATTTAAGGTATTTTTGATAAGCTATAATGTGCATTTTATTTCTCCAGGCAGGAAAAATTTTCCTCTTTTACCGAAGATTGAACAACAAGATCATGATACGATTCACAGTCTGGGCTGTCATCCTGGTACGTTGTTGACAAAACACATAGCATAAATTCAGCGTTGCATCTTTGCAGTATACAAGTAAAGAAAACATACTGTATTATGTAGTAGTAAAATATTTCAGCTCCTAATTTAAAAATAATTTCATGAAAATGGGATACATTGTGTCCTTTCGAGTCTGGGTGCAATGCTGAGTTTATACCTTTTATAAGCTTTCCTTATTTCCTTTTTTTTTTTATTTCAACGCTATATTCACCCTTTTGATAGACAATAGCGTAGCATTTAAAAAAATGTCAAAAATAGTTGATGGATCAGTGTAAATTTTGAAACTAGGAGCAGAGAAGAGGAAGAGTTGGAAAGGCTACTATATATCTACGGAAAGATAAGAGAAATATGCCCAATATCTAAATTGTACTATGAGGCCTTAGTGGCATACAAGTGTTATATTGCATGTAGTTGCAGACAGTTAACGAAATAGGTAGGTGTCATATGATCTGACTCTACATGCACGGAATGGGTTCCCAGGCAGAGACTGGTATCCGAGCTCTCTCGGGACTGTACCGGATGACTCGTGTAGCTTGTGAATCTCTGGCATATTAACTGTTAGTGTTACATATTAATTACACGGCATGTAAAGAAGACAATCCTATCTCTGACCATTTTATTGTTCCCAACAGTTGGACACTTACTCAGATAATGAACTGTTATCCTACATGTCAGGCAGATATATATTTTAATGAATACATTTGAATTATATCCAAACAATTGTGCTCTAACATTTAAGACGTTCAAGGAAGTACATTTATAGCAGATAGGGCACGTGGTGCGACTTACTTTGTTTATGAAAAATAATTAGATGGACTTAATTATGGGAAGAAGATTGGGGCTTTGGGATTGAAAGCTCCGTTTGGGTGGTCTGGATGGAGAAGGGGACATAAGCCAGGGTGGTGGTGTGGTGTGGGAGGGCATTTAAACCTCTGTTCCCTGGGGGTTATGTGAGATGTCCTCTTCTCAGAGAGCCTCCTGGACAGAGATGAGAGCAGGGTTCACACAATAATGTTTGGCTGTAATTTGGTTCATTCAGGGGCATCTGGGCATATTATTACGTGTATACAAGGTATGTCTTTCTCATGCGTATTGTACTTATTTATTGTTTCAGGCACCAGCTCAAACACCCAAGTTTGAAATCAGTAAATGAGCAGGACATTTTTGTGTGCACTTGAGTCTCTAATTAAGGCCCATGGAATATTGGGTTGTATGTTGCAGGAAAATCCTGCTGCTGACTTGTTTTGGGGGTCTGGTAGCAGAGTTTCTGGAATGGCCTCTCCAGAGAGCACATGTGCTGATTGAAGGCTTTTGTCTGGCAGACTCAAGACATTAAGCTCAACAGCACAATGACCAGAGGGAGCCTCAGCCAACAGCATTCTTTGTGTTCTAGTTATATGAACAATATCGAATTGTATTTTTATGAAATGCGGGGACCAATGAAATCTCTGTTTGTATTTTTCTGTAATTGTTTTACCATCTACCATCGAGAAAGGGCATTTTCAGTTATACAAAATTATTTTCAACAAAATTTCCCAGTCTTTGTCATCCATTGTTCATTTGAGATTTTACCTTACTGTCATTTACGTAGGGATCACCAGGAAAGTGATTGTGAAACGCTGTCTCCAAGATTCAGCAAAGTTGTTTTGACCAGAATCTTGGCTGGTACACTCTTAGGACAATGGTTAATCAGTCTCAGGATTTAGCAATCCAGATTGTTCCTGGACACATTATTTTCTTTGCACTGTAAACAGCAGTAGGTCCAAAATTCAGATATTAATATTTCATCAGGATTGTAAAGTGCGAGATGCAGTATTATCTGCAGCTGTAAATGAAACAAGATGATGTGATGTAAGACAGCAGAGCAAATCATGACTCAAAAGGTACACAAGTGATTTTTTTTTTTTTTTTTTAAAAGAAAGAAAGAAAGAAAAAAAAAACATTTATTCATGAATAAGTGTCCTTCCATGTTTCTGTCACTGCTATCTTGTGACATTAAGATGCTCAAGCATTGTATTAATTACATTTGTTGTAATTAATACAATATTTTATTACTTTTCTTTTTTTCTTGTTTCTATTACTTTTCCATCACTTACATATTTTATTTGCATTAATACATTTGTAAATTAAAAGGTAGAATACGTATTTTTCACTTTTCATGGAAAGAAAGGGGAGAGGGAGGGAGCACTTGTTGTGTTAGAAGATGCCTGATTCCAGTATTTTAAATTTTATTATCCTCAGCTTCTATGACAGATTGGCCCATTACAGCCTCCATGTTGAATCACACAGGCCATTATGGCAGAGGGATATTGCTCAGAGTGCTGAAATAAATGAAGGGAGATCTGTTACACTTCACCTGGAGGCACAGCGTGATGAAATAAACTAGCCAAGAGTAAAACATTATGTTGATAAAATAAAACTAAAGCGTTATATTCCCACTTTTCATTTCTGTTCAAGCCTGTATTGAGAAACTTATGGCTAAGTCTCAAGATTTGCCTCAGGGTTGTCTTTACAATGTTTTCACTATTCCAAGCAGAGAGGATTTTCATAGTTTTTGGCAATGACTGTCTAGATTTATACATATACAGCATGAAGTAGTGGTACTCTTAGAATGTTTTTGTTGTGGGCTATGAGGAGTAGGATCTAGACAGGACTTTTGAGGAGTTTAATGTGAAATGCAGCTCTTACTATACTCCAGGTTACGCTGAAATATTTATTGACACACTGATCATAGCAGCCAACACGTAGAGCATAACATACACCATAGCCAGCACCAGAGCAACTATCACTTATCACTGACATCTCTGGAGAGCAGTACAATTTAAAAGGACAAGCAGCAGGTTGAACAGACTGTTCTTTGGTTAATGCATTCTTGACACAAGGGGTTATATTCTGGTTAAGCAAGCATAATTTTCTCCCACCACATGAACAAAGTAATAAACCATACACTGAGAGAGTGAGGCTGGCAGCTGTGATTTGAATCCCGTGGCATGAGATGATCTTTTGACGCTGTTGTGCCCGTGTCCTCTTTGACAATACCCCTGGGTTAATTAGAGTTCAACGATCAGTGGTTGGCCGATGTGAGATTAAAATTGAGCGATTGCCCCACATAGCAGTGATAGTTCTGCATCCAGCCTACATAGCCTGGAGACTCAATCTAAAGCCAGCCAAGCTATTTCCACATCATTGATTTTGTCATTTATACAAATGATGGATATTCCTCTAACGAGCAGGTTTGGATGCCGATATGTCCTCCCCTGCCAAAGCAAAATACTCCCGTCCAAGTCATTGTCTGCTTTAAAAAAAGTATCAATTTTATACGTTTTAATGAGTGCACATTTTCAGAGTGCATAGGCATGAGTGTAGTAACAGAGTAAGTATGTGTAGTAACAAATGATGTAAAGCATCCAGCCTAAAGCATGTTATATGTAAGATGATATTGCATTAAAAGGTCTTCTTAGCCTATGAAAGATACCAGTGTGTTCTTTTGCGTCCAGGTATGTAGGACTTGGCTAGACTCTCTTCTTAGAAGCTCAGCTAATCTGCTTGAAACTTTATTGTGCTGCTCTAGATCTCCAGTATCCGAGAGTGCTTGCTTTATGGTTCAGCATTGATTTGAAATCTGTTTCATTTTGACCCTCAGGGAATCTTGGCGGCCATCCTTTCTAAGTGCACACGAGACTCTGGATTTATACCTGTCAATAAAAACCTTTGGTAAGTGCTTCCTGACCCCCTAAATCCAACCACTTATCTCCACAGTAAAAAAAAAAAAAGGGATGGGTCTACAGTAGGCACAAATCAAAGGCTGCTAAAACACACATTTACTTACCTCTAACTGTGGACTGGCCTGTAAATAATCACCCTTTCACATGGAAGAATGAGGCATGCCAGGTGATGCATCCTCTAACTAGATCACTCTTCTTTACAGCCAAGAAAGGAAGCAGTTTACACTTGCAGTTCTCCGTCATGTCCAGAGACTACTTCTCACTGGCACTCTTATAGGAGGCATGGTGAAGTGAACGGGCATGATGATATTCAGAGCTGAATTTGACATCATGATTATGCTATTTGTGCTGAATTGATATTGTCCAGAAAGACTTAACAGTATCATTCATATTTGTTATTATTAATATAATTAATTAAAGATCACTGTGTGATGGTGTGTGTGTAGCATGTTTTCATCTTTGAGACTTCCTTCCATCTATGCACATCTAAACCAATTACCTACCTGAGTTTTATAGACAGTTCATAATATGCAGCTTATTGAGCCCCTGAGAATGTCTGTCTTGATTCCTAAAAGTAATTAACCATGAGCCGAGATTCAGTTTTGGCTCCGCTTCAGCTGACATAAGAGATGCCTGCTGGAGCACCCTGGGATGCAGCCATTTTACATTAGATGAAAATTCCATCTAACATTCTGGTACTTAGGAACTGACAGGAATGTGATTTGTTGGCAGACCTCTAGATTTTTTTTTTATTATTATTATTATTTTTTTTGAGCAGGTGCCAAAGATTCACTTTGGATGCTAATGTTTCTCTTAGGCATGATCACAGGACAGATTCGGTGCATTGTAAATTATTTATCTGTTTCTCTTGTATTATGTTGTCTTTACCATTGTTAGTTCTTCCGTCAATTGCAGCCCTGTTTAGTAGACTGTAAAATGCTGATGTATGTCCTTTCTGCATGTGTGAAAAGTTCATTACAGGTCAACATTATTAAAATTCTGCCATTCAGATGAACTAAATCAGGAATTGTACTGTCCATAGGATCCTGGAACTTGAAATGTGAAAAGTGAAAAGAAGCTTAATCAATGAGTGTTCAGAAATAAACCAAAAATAAAAGAAGAATGGTAAAAAAAAAAAAAAAAAAGAGAGAAAAAAAAAAAAAAAAGAACAAAAGGAAACTGTAACTATTATATATACTCTTACAATACTGGACTACTACATATGAAAGGTTCCACCAGAGGGACAACAAAAAATCCAATTAGGGTTTTAAATTATCTTAATATTTAATTTATTTCTGCATTTAAAAAAAATGAACAACATATAATTTGAGCACTAACAAGAAACAGCAAAAAAAAAAAAAAAAAGCACAAGGGTTTATTAAGGGTTCCTCCTCTTCGATAAGGAAACATTCAGGTTCTGCCAGGAGTATACTCTTATTCCACAGTTTCTACAAATTTACTAGGATTCTACATTTAACTTTTTTTGTTTGTTTGTTTGTTTCACTCATTTTCTAGGTCTCTGTCCTATGTGGGCTGCATGGGCTCCATGTCCTTTGTGCTGCTGGGTATGATGTATTTTGTTGTGGACATGAAGGGATGGTGGGGTGGCCAGCCTTTCATTTATCCTGGTGCGAACACGCAGGAAACTCATGCATAACCATTTTTTTTCACATTACAATGCACTTGTATCCTCATATGTTGCCCTGGAAGACCTTTATTGAGTGTGTTTAGTATGATACACAGTACCTACACAGTTTCTAATGTCTGACTATATTTAATGTACAAACCAATTTGTTAATTTAATGTGAACTGGTTTTCAGGAATGAACTCCATCTTGGTATATGTGGGCCATTCTCTCCTGGGCTTTTACTTTCCTTTCAGCTGGGAGATGCGCTACCAGGACAGTCACTGGGAGCCACTGTTCCAGAGCATGTGGGGAACTGCACTTTGGATCTTTATCACCTATCTGCTCTACCGCAAACATTTTTTCCTCAAAATCTAAGTCTGTCTACTGTCTTTTTTTTTTATTATTTAAATTAAACCTTGGTGTATTAGTTTAATCCATAAAACTGAATGTAGAATGTTCCAGTTTTCAATTAGTAAATAGGTATCTCTGCTGAAACCTGCCTGTCTGATTTACTGTCTTCTGAAGACACCTGGGATTTTTTATTTGTTGTCAGTTGCATAAGACACTGAATGTAGTGATTAAATCAGCGGGGGCTGAAGTAGTACTTAACAAATTACAAGAAGAGATTCTGCCACTTCAGGGGTGACCATTTTGAAGCGGTTGCCATAGTCACCCCCTTCAGGGCTGTAAGACAGAGAGTGAGTACCATCTGCTCTTCAGCTGACAGTCTTTTAATAGGGGTCAAGCTGGACTGCACACCAAGGAATAGCTCTAATAAGGGCAACACTTTTCAGTCTCACTAATGCAAAATCAGGGAAATTATACTGCTGGTTCTAAGGTTTGTTCACATGTGGACTTTCATCAAATAAAGCAGTACAGGCTTCATTTAATAACTTTGATAAAAGAAATTTGAATAATAGATGTATAACAGCATCTCCAGCCTCTCTCCGAGCTGTGAGTGGTTATCAAGGGAGCGTTAGTCAGAATGCAGAGATTTAATTTCTCTGCATGAGAGTTCTCAGAAGCAACTATACGTGGAACACTTTCAGAAGTCGTTTCATTAACAAACTGCATAATCTCTGGACTCATGAAAAAAAAAAAAGAGGAAGTTACTGAACAGACATTTCATGATGGGACTTAAGACTATCCAGCTCCAGTTTTTTCATGTCTATAGTAAGTTTATTTGGAAAAGTGTTAATCCTATCAATTTCTTTCACTATTGTAATGAAAATCCGAGCAAAGACTTTCTTTGTCAGTTTAGGAGAAAGCTTTTCATTTGGGGCTGATCAAATTATTTATAGCAGTCCTAATAAAACTTAATTACTTAATTAATTACTTAATTAATTACTTAATAAAACTTGATTAAGTAATATGGGAAGTGGATAAATAAGCATTGATATACTACAGATAATAACAGATTGTTATGTGTCATTTTAGCTACCAGGCTAAGAGCTGAAGGACAGCACGGTGGAAGCAAGAAGGTTCTGGGTTCATATCCTGTGGCTGACTGAGGCTGATGTGTGGAGTCTGCATGTTAGTACCTTCATGGGTTTTCTCCAGGTACTCTGGTTTCCCATCACAGTCCAAAGACAAAGACATAAGGTCAACCTACTGCTATAAATTGTACATCAGTGTGAGTAGATGTTCATTTCTGTGTTAGCCCTGCAATAGATAGATGATCTGCTTGTATCCTGGATACCTGAAGATGTGTTTTAAAAACTTAATTGTCTTGCTTATTAGGGTTAGAAAATAATGTTTACGCATATTTAATCATACTATCACCAGTTACCTATGTAGTTGTGGCTCTAGGAATACAGGATAACCAGCAGAGCTGGTAAATATTAATTGGACACATTTTGCATGCAGAGAAGCCAGTGATAGGTAAAAGCAGTGCGAGTTTCTTGGAGCAGCATGTCTTCTATGTGATGCCCATGAGAACAAGACAGTACTTATAGAGTGGCATGTTGGGAGCTATAGGCTCTAGCAATGGATAGGCTAGGCTATAGCAATGGGGCCGCTAGCCTGTCTGATGGCAGGGGATGTGGTAGTTACAAAAATAACACAGAGAGAGAGAATGGTCTGGTGAGGAGAATAAAGTGGGTGACCACGTGATAGTCACTGCCCCTGGTGCTTAGAAGGAGGTGAAATAGAATCTCATTTAAATTAGCTCATTTCACAGTTGGAACTCACTGTGGTCATGTGTCATGGATCTTACTTTGTGTTTGCTTGTCCTCTATTGATTTTCATTGGCCATATGTCTCAAAATACCATGTCATGTCTTCTGTACAGTAAATCGATGTCTGTTAATATGGACCTTTTCTGTTTGCTTATGTGCCCTTTTAAGTAAAGCTATGTAAACAGCGTCTTCCTATGAGAAATCTACAGTGTGATAAATATTTCCTGCAAAGTGGAGCATCTTTAACCTATGCATTCTATTAATGTTTATTATTTGTGTTTATTAGCCAATGTGTTTATTAGTCTCATTTGAGAGAAAAAAATCATTATTTGGGGCTAAAAGAAATAAGTAGTTTAAGTATCCTGTGTTAGTGCTGCAATAGATTGGTGACCTGCCCAGGGTGTACACTGCCTTTCACCAGAAGTCGGATGGGATTGGCTCCAGCATCCCCACAACTATTTACAGATAAGCGGTACGGATAATGGATGGATGGAATATTCCAAGGAAGGGTTAGGCATTTGCTCAGTTGTATTGAGTGCAGAATCTGGCTTTAACAAAAAGCCTTAATATTATTTTTTAAAATATATGCACTACCACTACTGCACCAAACCCAACTTTTAATGAAGCATAATATTTTGTTGTTTTTTTTCTGTGCTTATTTAAGGCTACTGTTGACTGAGAACCAACTACTACTACTACTGCTACTATGACTGCTACTACTACTACTAATAATAATAATAATAATAATAATAATAATAATAATAATAATAATAATTGGAATAATCTGTTCATTTTTTTGTCCTTATTATTGCAAGGCAATACTGGAGATACAACTGTCACTTATTCTTTTTTTTTTCTTTTTTTTTCATCCATCACTGAAATGTAAGAAGGTTATCTAGACTATGCTCTTGTTTTAGTGAAATGATCATGGAATAAACATTCATCTCTATCCAGTACATGGGATGAAGGTTGTTTATATTCAACCTCCTAACTAAATTTCTATTCAGCACCCATCTCCCTTGGTCTGTCTTGTTCTGCTGACTAAATATAAATGTGATCAGTGCAGCATCTTGTTTTCCCTGTTTTCTGCCCATGTTGACTGTCCTAGTCTTTTTCTCTTTGTTCTGCTCCTAAGTTTGTGTAAGACTGATTGCATCTTGCCTTAAAAAAAAAAAAAAAAAAAAAAAAGCCATCACAAGCATTCTTTATTGGGACAGTAGCCTAAAAAACATTTCCAGAGTTCAAAGAAAATCTATTCTTTGGTTACAAGAACTGTCCGACTAACTCATAGCAGAATAATGGATCCTCGGTGTCATCCAAGCAACCAGCACTATTTGCTCAGCTTATCATACCCTACAGAACTGCAGACTGAAACCTGTGACCACTGTATGAGTAAATCCACGATGCATGTGTTAATTCAGCCATGGAGAATTTAATCTCTTTATGTCGCATATGTTAAATATAAATGGCATTTAATTAGCTTTTGAGACTTTGTTCAAGGAATCCGAGAATGTTGGTGATGCTGGAAGTGCGTGTGCGCTCGACATTGTGCTTGGGTCGATCCTCCCCCTGCGTGTCGCCACACACTCGCACACGCACACACACACACGCACACTCTCAGCAGCCCGTCAATGGGATACTCAGTCAGCACACGGACTTCTTTGGACTCATGCATAAAACGTTTTAGCTTTGAATATTTTGGGTCTGTTTTTCCTACGAAACAAAAGCGCTTCACGTGTGATCGGGCTGATTTAAGTGCGTTGTTGTGAAATTGCCCTTATGACTGTGCGGCATGGGTAGGACGCGGGCTTTTACGCTGTGGGGAGACACCGTCCTGGTCCTCTTGTTCCTCTGGAAAGGTAAGTCTGAGCCCTAAGCTTCGCAGAACAGGACTTCACTGACAACATTTTATTCAAACTAATTGCCTAAATGATACGTTTGTATCTGCCACCTCTTATACCATGGCGCATTTCCACTTGTTCCATTTGGAGTTGCGCAAGTCCTGCTTAAAGACCTTATATGACTTTACTAATCTAAGGTTCTGTCTGGATTCAGGCTGAATGTCAGATAGGACCTTCTTATTACTGAGGTCACAATTTTGCAGTATGCTAATAGATACTTTAGATACTTCATTGTCCATTTCTGGCTTCCTAATAGCCACACCAAAACCCAGACCACATCCAGCCACACACAAGGAGACATGCTTCAATTATCAGAACATAAAGAAGAGACATAAGAACATAAAGAAGCTTCAGTCTGTGAAGCTCTGTTATAAAGTGCAGGGAGTAATTAGGTAGGAATAAATATGTTGTTTAAAAATCAAATTCCCATAGAGCAACATTTAATTTAGGAATTCAGCAAGCAACAGCTTTTTTTGCTTGTCTTTTTTTGTTTTGTTTTGTTTTGTTATTATGCACTCTTAATACAAGGGTTCTTAAATTGTTCTTTACATAGTGTTTTTACTTTCCTTAAAAAAAAAATTAATAATAATAATAATAATATTCTAGTTTGGAGCTCTTACTTGTCAGGTTTTGCATAGAATCCTTAACGGCTCCCCCAGAGAGACAACAGAAGTCCTGTTAAGGGTTCTAGAATTTACCTTTTTTTTTTTTTTCTTTTCTTTTTTTTCTCGAGGTCTTTGCAGTGATGCACTGGAATCACAGGGTGCTTACTTATATATAGAATTTGGTAGCCTAAAAAAGAATAAGACACATTTTAGCACATTATAAATACCATGTGAGAAATTAGTCATGAGCCACAGAAAATGTACATTTATGTTTCCTTTTTACAACGTACAGAATATTCTAAATCCTGTACGTTTGCATGTGTCCTAGAGCTTCTCTCTTCTTGTTTTTGCTCTAAGTGAATGTGCCTCTTCCTTTTTATTCCTTTAAGTGGAAAGCTGCATTGTGGCCACAGAATTAGGGCACATGCTTTGCACAAGCCATATATACACTGTTATATTTCATAATCCCATTTAAAACCATCTGTACAACTGAACTAACACTACCTTGTGAAAAACAACTATATATAAATTCGAACTCATGGCTCAGATGTTTGGATATGTAGATAGTTGCATTAAGAGGCAGTAATCACATTGGTGCAGTTTAAATGCAGGCAAATGTGGTACATAGCAGTGGTTTTATTGCTATTTTGGTCATCCAGAAAGCTTATAGCTTTATGCGTCTGCCTATGAGCACTGCGTTTCTATATTTGCTCATTATTCTATGCAATGGAGAGCAGAGGCTGAACTGTGACACTCTGAACAGTAAATGATACATTAAGAATCAAAAGAATCTTAATAAAATATCCTAAATTGAAATAAGAGTCATTTAAATATAGGTATAAAATATTATTTGTTTTAATTTAGGATGTTTAGTTCAATGTGTGTAATCCAATGCCCAGTAATATACTGCCCAACTTAAATGTAAATGTTCCCTATTTGCTTGAACAAAGTATTTAATTTACAAAAGTATTCTAATGTAAATCTCTTATGTTTTTTGTTTTGTTGTTTATACTCATTTTTAAATGGTCCAATGATAGTTCCATTTCAGCAGAATGTGAGTTGAAACTATTTATTTGATCTGTTCATCATTTGTTTGATGCATAATTTTTGTAAGAGGCTTACTTGAAAGGAAAAAAAAATCTAACTGAGATTTATTACTGCTTGTGGTGAAATACGCCTAATGCCCTATAAGATGAGGTTTGGAAAAACTGACTGATGAAGATTACTGCATTCAGTTCATTAAGTTCTGAAATGGCCTTGTGGAAGTTACTGTGCATTTTTTGTTGAACCTCTTATTTCAAGGACTTACTTCATAAAGCAAGGTGCTTCTTTTTCCCAACCTGTTTTAAATATGGTTTAACTCTTATGTTTTTTAATATCATTGTCAGGAAATGTAAAACGTAATGCAATTCCATATTTTCCTATTTCATATATGCTTAAGTAATGGGACGTACAGTACGTGTGCATGAGATGCCATCCTGCTGTGAGCTTTCTTTTTTTGTTGTTGTTTTGTGAAAAAGCCGATGTTGATAATGGTACAGTGCCCTGTTTCCTGACTGTTAGGAAAACAAAGGCTGAGTGGCCGTCAGAGGGCAGGTGTGCAGCAGGTGGGCCGAACTCTCGACAAACATGGTGTGTTTGTCTTCTGAAGGGAAAATCCTGCCAGTAAAACAATAGAGCACACAGCTCTGATAACAGATGAGGCTTAAAATCCCTCATTAACGACACGAGATGGTTGGCAACTCCTCCTACAAAATGGAACTCATTTATTTTATGACAAGTCATCCAATGAAAATGGATGGTGCAAAAGTTATGAGTTTTTGTCCACACTGGGTGTGAATCCAAAATCGCTGTCTGACGTCACGGCTCAGGATATCTCTTTGACATTTGCACTGTAGCTAGATTACTGGAATTTTTATGTGCTTTGATTACTCATCCTTTCTTTTATAGAGCCATTTTATGTTGATGTGATGTATTTGCATCACAAGAGCGTAAGTCTTACGTTGGTGGCGAGGCTGGGCTTAGTGTTTCAGTCTCTCTCTCTCTTTTGCTCCGTTGTTTTTATTCATCTTTAGATTTATGTTCTCTCCCTGAAAACACATTGGGTGGGGCAGTCTGGTCTCTAGGACACTTCATATATTACTGTCCCCCGAGTCAGGACCTGAAAGGACTAACCTTGTAGTAGACCCGAGAAACACTGTTTACTGGAGGATGGAACTGATACCAGGGTGTTATCTCACAATACTGTCATATCAGAATGAGCTCATGTTTAATACCATACACCACACATTAAATATTCAACAATATTTCGTCCTGAACATTGTTAGAAATCACTGTACAATGATGCAGTTTTACTCTGAACTTAAGGGTTATTTTTTTCCTTGGTGATTTATGGTTGTTTCCTACTTTGATAAATAAATAAATAAATAAATAAATAAATAAATAAATAAATAAA
>JAOVYU010000047.1:18800289-18817633 GCA_025674565.1 Synodontis membranacea
TCCTTGGTGATTTATGGTTGTTTCCTACTTTGATAAATAAATAAATAAATAAATAAATAAATAAATAAATAAATAAATAAATAAATAAATAAAAAGAATTTTTTTGGTATGGTTTATTTCAAAGGTTGTATACATTTATGATATTATATGCCATTACTGGAAGTTTTATCACAAAACTATGCCAGATTTGTTATTGGAATGAATATATACTCCTTTGGCATGCTAAAATTATGTCAATAGGTGTGCACACTTTGTTAATAATGTGGTCAGCTAGACTTGATTTTCAGTTCATTGCACGTTATTATCACTTTATGATCTGTAAAAAACTGTGTACAATAATGATTTATGTGAAGAAGAAATCCATGTTTTAGGATTTTGCTATAATATCACAACAATCATAACTCAACCAGTTATAATATGCATTTTTACACATGCAGGAATGTTGCATTTTCCCTATAGAACTGTATACTGTTTGATCAAAATCCCACTATCTAGAGTCTCCTAGCAGAAGTTGGTTTCCCTTTTGAGACTGTTTCTAAGTTTCTTCCTCACATCATCTCTGAGAGTTTTTCCTTGCTTGCTCATTAGGGTTTTAGAGATAAATTGAAAACAGAGGCATAATCATTAAGGTGGTAAATATTGTGCAAGTGCACTCAGAATAATTTATTCACAGCAAAACTCAACTCGACTCGATTGCATGTGTGATGTACACAGATCATAATGAAGGCTATTTTCGTTCATTCTGTAGTCAGTCGCTATATGTGCTCATTCTTCTGCATCACAGAAAAGCTGGTTTGAAGACATACAGTATGTGTGTCAGTAACCACAAAATCCCAAATCCTTTTGTGTTTTGGTTGTGTGAAACATTGATTTGTGGATCCATGGTTCTGACCCTGTTACTTTGTCTGTTGAACTGGGGTGACTTCTGACCTTTTACATTCTCACCCAAGTGGTAATCTCTTATGATCAGGCCACTGGAGATTGCTCACTGCAAAGGAAGTAGTCCACGTCTGCATTAGCACAATCATTTTCATCAGCAGCCACTGCTTTTGAGACAGAGCAGGCCAATAAATCTTATTTGATGCATGACACTATTTGATTTAGCCACTTATTACATTATATGATTTAGTTTATCTTGTGTCTTGAGTTCCTTTCAGTGAGCTTGTAAATCTTGCTGATTTTCTTGCTATCGTCACCACTTTGTTAAGTTTGCGCAAATACAGAGTTGATTAGACTGCATGTAGAAGAAGAGACTTCACTTTTATACTGTATGCATTTACGTTGACAACATTGTTTTAACATCACTCAAGTTTGGAAATGGCCTTCATTGAAACCATGATTGTGACTACCTTTAAATATTTCTGTAATATGTAACATTTAATTATAATGTGTGCATTAATTAATGCATTTTAATGTAATGCTCACATTAAGGGTGTTACAGGCCCTGTTGTTGTTGTTGCTACTTGCCCAAACTAGTGTTCCAGCTAAAGTTTGTTCCAGATCATACCTCGGTTTGAATATTTTTACTAAGCCAGGGGTAATTTGAAGAATCCACTATTTACCATGTATTCTACTGATTTAATAGTCCTTATGTTTGTGTTGTAATGTGGTTTTCTACAAAAACTTTAGATAGAACTTCTAAAAGGTAAAGCAATGTGAATTTTTAGGAAAACAGTTGAAAGGACTTAAATTTCTAACAATTCACATTCAACATTCACCTACAAACCCCCGAGCTAGGAGATCAGCTTTTTATTTAACCGATATACTTTATAGATGGTTGTGTACTAAGCTTCACAAACACTATGGATTCTGTGCTCTGACTGTATGCTTGGATTGTGTGTTGTCTACTGTATGTCTCTTAGTCTGCCTCTGTTAGTCCTGCACAGTTCGATTGAGATCATAATGAGTAATATAATATAATGTTAAGTTTCAGATATTTGATAAATCAATATGCGCTGAGATTATAAGGAAAACTTCATGGCTTCTTTTTTACTCCAAAACCATCACGTCTAGATTAAAACCTGTGGGTCCTTGAAATGATTGAAAGCGCCTTAATATGGGATGAATCTGTCATGTAGCATTGTGTCTGAGTGAACTATGTGGTGCATGTGGGCTGTTATACCTTTTGGAGCTCCATCCCTGATCTTTCAGTTAGTTAAGGGTCACATTTCCATCCCATGCATCAGTGGAATCTAATTTGCTCTGGTGTAGGCACAAGGAGACATTGATTGAAATTATGTCCCAAGGGCATTTGGAGCTCTTGTTCTCTACATGAATCTTTACACGTTATGTTCCAGTGGTTGGTGAGGCATTTGAGTGACCGTTTACAACAATGAACAACAATCACAACGGCTTTGCCGATGTTATCTCTGTCCAGTTAATTAAAAAGTACTAAGCATTGATTGACCTTTTTTAGAATGTCCGCTTGTCTGTGATTTTTTTTTTAAATACTGAAACAAAATGAAACTATTTATATAACTATTTATACTCTTTCCACTTTTTTTAAATGCAAGAAATGAGGACTCTTTATTGGCCTAATCTCTCAGAGTTATTATCTCATGCAAATTTATCTTGAGGACAATTTCATCCATGGAATCAGGAAATGAAAGCTCAGCAGGTGCTCAGGGTAAAATGCACCGGCAAGCCACAGGTTGGTGCAGAAGGGGTAATTATCACAGTAATCTAGACGTGTCTTTCATTTGGACAGTAATGGATTATCACTTAGATCACAGCCTCAGAAAGTCTAATTTGTGCTGTTTGTTTGTGTCTATGTTGCCCTTTTATCTTTGAGTCCATCTTAAATCCAATTTTTAAACTCTAGATTAGATTTGCTGGTAATTGGCCTGATAATCATGGCATCGAATAGAACATGTTGTGTAAAGGTTTCTCATTTGTGAGTCCTAATGTCCAAGGCAATCCCAAGAGAGCTTACAAACCAAATTTAAATGTAGAGCCCAATCCAAGAGCAGACTTTAAATTAGATTTTTCTAATGAGTGATGTCTTTTCCTGATGCATTTCATTCCTTGCGTAACTTGATGGTGATGGTGGTTACACTGGTTGTACATTAAGATGCTTGCCTGTTTTTATTTAGAAAAACATGACTGGTTAATAATTATTTTTTAATGCAGTCCTTTGCTTGTAAATGATTCTAAAGCCCCTGAATCAGGTTAAAAAATTTGAAATGAAACATCACAAACACTATTTAACCATTATGAATTTTTGGAAAAGAGCTCTGGCATGCCTAGAATATGGTGAAGGGAAATTGGAACATAATGATCAATAATAGCTAGCCTTTATTGAATTGTAGCCTAATTGGCAGCCTTTTAGTTAATTAAATCGTTGCAGTGGCAGAGTAATGATTTCTTTTGCCATATTATACACATATTATACACAGTCATCATCATTTCCTTTAACAGTATTTAGTAACACTGATGTGTTTTCATTTTTGAATTATGCTAAATTTTCAGTTTGAGTTGAGATAAAAAAAAGGAATCTCCAGTTTCTTATTTTATAATTGTTTCCAGTTTCACATTTTGTTTGCTGTATGGCTGATAAGGTAATGTGCATTTGGTTGAGGGGAAGGAGAGTTTTCGGTTTTGCCGGTCTTGATTATTATAGCTATTGATTGACCAGCTGTCAGTCTAACTATTTGACTTTCAGTTAGCCACTGTTTGACGACATTGGCTGCGTATGCTGACCTTGAATGAAAGGGCATAGGCTATGTTTTCCCATAGGTCAGTACTTTGTCTCATGATATCCACTGCTTATATACTGCAAATACCCTGTCCTTTTATACTCAGCTGTTGTGTTTCAGTAAGGAACGAACATGGAGTTATGATTATGATTGCTACATAAATGTAGTAATTTTGAGTAATTCCAGCTGCAGCTATGTTGCTTTAACGGAACGACAAGTAATTGCAGTAAATGCATCTCAGTACTTACACATAACATCACATGAATAGCACTCTTTCACTGGTAAGTGGATTATGGGATGGTAGGCTAGGTTCCTCGGACTGTTTGCCTGCTTCCGCTTTCTGTAGAGTTCAAGAGAATGGCAAGTAAGAACCCCTCTCTCTGTAACAGCCATGATGTCATAGATGCTAAATCTCTGTGGTGGAGCGTACATTGAGCTAATCAAGTTCGTGTCTTTGTCCTGACCGATCCAGAGGGCGTTCCTCATTATTCGGCTGACTCGCTGAGCAGCCAAAACACCAGTCTCACTGTCCTTTAGGGAGATCACACGTCTATGATGAGGTTTGTCCGAGGTTTTCAGGCTGCTGTTCTGGAACGGGTATCAGTATGCACTGGGCATAGTAGATTTTTTTTTAGATTTTTTAAAAATCTTTAAAATCTTAATAGATTTTTTTTTTTTTTTTTTTTACTTAAGAATGCGGCCTCATTCATAACAAAGAAAACATGTAAACTTTCAAGCAGCAAAGTTTTAAACACCGTAGGCTGACATATCAGTATTAGAAGATTTACCTCTATTAAGTGTTTTAAGTGCAAATTATATAGATTATCTTTTTGATATTGCTTTTGCTTATGTGTGTGAGTGTGTGTACACATACAGTAAGTTGGCATGGGAGCTGAAATCAATACAATAGGCTGCACCGTAGTGCTTTATGTTCATGATTCAGGCTGTGGCTATAAAAGGTCATGTCAGTGAATCCATTGCATATTGAAGATCAACTGGCAATACAAATGCACTTACAGTATATTTAATCTTATTAATCTATTACTTACCTGAATGTTCTTCTTTAAATGTGAATGGTTAAGCTTGCTCTTTTTGTAATACTAAAAATATTTAATTTAAGACCTTCAGACAAGCAGTAATTCTCTCACTGCACTATGTTGGTGTAGTTGATGCTGGTTTTAATGTCAAATTAATTAATTATCCTGATATAAAGTACCTACACTCAGTCACCTTTTGTCCTGGAAATAATAAATAATAATTTAGGAAATGAGCAGCTAATGTAAGTAAATATGTCTCAATATTTCCAACCTAAAAATAAACTTAACTAAAACAAGTTAAACAACAGGAAAAAAAATAATTATATATCAACTCTTATACACTCATATAATAGTGCATCTCCAAAAATTCTAATAAGATGGAAGCATGTCATCTCCTGGTAGAAGGCTATGTTGGCTTTGGACTTAAAACACAGTGGACCATCACCAGCAGATGACATGGCACCCCAAATTATCACAGACTGTAGAAACACTGGACTTCAGTCACCTTGGTATCTTTATCTCTCCACTCTTCCTCCAGACTCTAGGACCCTGATTTCCAACTTTTACTTTCATCTGAAAAGCGAACTTTGGAGCACTGAGCAACAGTCTCTGTACTTTCCACAATTTTCCACACTCAAAGTTTTTTTGAGATGCACTAGTATCTACAACTCAGTGATTTTTTTTTTTTTCATGATTGTGTTTATCTGAATATTAATTATAAAAATGACACAAGCCACAATATTTTTCATTAAAAAAAAAAAACATTAGAAAATTGACATACACAAAGAAAAAAGCAAGTCAGTTTGCGTAGAAAAATTATGATGTTCTCATGCTGCGTGTCATACTTGAAAGCCTATAATGGTAATAACACCACAACTGCACAATTTTTAAATGCTCAGCTACGATGATACCGTTGTGACAATGTCAGTCTGTTGAAACACGTACTGAGCCCGAGACATCACAAATGACAATGACAAGTCTGTGTCATAGTCATGAAAAATAGTTAGCTTTAACTAGCTAACTAACATTCACCGGCTAGTTTGCTAACTTGTCTGAATGGCTTGACGCACTCAAGCTTAGCCGTGTCTTCCAAGAATGACTAAATCTTAGTTCTCCACTTTGTTATTAGCTAGCTATTTAATGTTAGCCAGCTAGTTCACTACAGCAATCTGTACAACCATAGACAATTTACTCTGTTGACAATTTCTATTTTTCATCTCTTTTAAACAAATCAAAGACCTCAGGTCTGAGACTAAATAATTCTTTTTTTGATAGCCTAGCTAGGTGCTATTCTCCAGAGCTTCATACTGTTTTGTAATATGCTGCAATTACAGTGCATTCCTCCAGCTAAGTGCTCAGAGTAACTAACCTAGAAAGCACAAATAATTTGCCGAAACCTGCATAATTTATGTCTCAGTGAAAAAAAAAACTGTAGGTACAAAGTGTTTTTTTGAAAATCTGCACTTTTTCCAGCCATCTTTCAGTGTAATTTGTGATTTAAACCCACTAGTGTTGTAAGACAGCAACCCCTCTTGAGGATTGATGATTATTTAATCTCCACACAGAAGCAGATTCCGCTCAGGTTCCCTTTACCATGAATAATCAACAAAATCTGCTTCTTTACTCCATCCTTCAGCAATACTTCAATCAGCAACTTAATAAATATTCCTAAACTTGTCTAAAGCTGTTAAAGAGGTATAATGAATGTGAAGTGACCCAAAATAATGCTATGTTGTCATCTACCCAGTTAGCATGTTGTTGAGATGTAAAATTTATTTTTTACAGTTACTTTCTTTTTTTGAACAATCTTATTTTTTATTGTTTTTTTTGGTGAAGGAGTGCTAATCTAAGTATTTGCAAAATAGGAAGGTCTTTAGTCTTCATTCCACCATCTAGGTGCCCAAACAGAGAGATACGATGCACTAGTTGGCTGCTCTGTCTTGACGTTTCTGTCCCGTTCTGAGACTATGGTGGCCAGGTCATGTGTTTCAGCTTGTCTTTTTATTCTTTCCTTTTTAAATAGTTCTGTTTGGGGTCATTGTCCTGTTGCATACATCTGATGTTTAAGAAATAAACTGAAAAGTAGAAAAAACCTGTGATGTGCAAAAACCTTTGACCAGTAGTGTATGCTTGTATGAAGTTTAGGGAACACTGGATACACTAGTGGTATTTAATTGGTATCATGTTCCAAGAATATTTTTACTTTATTTTAATTTATCTTCTGAATTCACATAGCTATGCAAATTTCAAACTCTATTTCCCTAGAAATGAAAGGAAATGCTTCTTTCTGGGGATCACCATGAAATACTAAAGAAAACTTGGCCTTTTCTTTTCTGAATCATTTACTACAGTCTGTGTAATGGAGTGAATTTCCCTTCGAGTGGTTCTCTAAATTCAGGATCTTTAGTCTGCTTAATTGGCAAATCCACAATCTTTCTTTTTTTTCTTTTTTTTTCTTTTTTTTTAACATTTTTCTCTGTAAAAACATAATACACTGCTTTGGAAATGCATGAAAGGTATATTGATATCTCACCATCCTCTTATGTGACAAATATAACTGAACAGGTGTATGAGATAAACAATTAAATATAGTGAGGCAACTACCTTGAGCAATGATACAAAGCTTGCAAAGTAACTGCATTCCATTTGATGTTTGTCTGTGACTAAGCAAGGCTTTTAATAAAAGAGGCTGGAGTGTGCCTGGGAGTATTTCCATTCTTCAGGAAGGTACGCCTTGTATCCATCAATCTGACCTCCTGTCATCCCAGCACAGTTAAATCAAATCAGTGTCTGAAACCAGAGCCAATGCCTAAACTACAACAACAGAAATAGAAAATCTAGTTTCTATGTCTGCTAATGATATTACTACGTTCCTAAGTGGCTGCCCACAGCCGTCAGACAGGAACACAAGGGGGATATAATTACAGGCCGAACACTCGCCTCTCCAATTTCCAGTAAAACGCATGGGGCTGTTATGGTGTTTTATAGATTACCCATCCCCCAATACTCACAGTCCCACTGTAGGTAATGATTCATTTCTTCACAGTATTATGTTATCCACCATAATTAAACTTCCCAAGGTGAGTACAAGGAGAAGTGGAAACCACATCATATTGACATGTGAGAAATTCATTAAGAGGCTTGTCAGTGTCATATGAGACACTGCTTTACCTGTCATTCACAAAAGCACTTGATCTACAACCTGGATGACTTTCTTGATTTCACTGAGGAACTCACTTGTTTTCATGAATGATTCTGCTGATGTAATAAACATATAAATAATTGTCTATGGAGCTTGAAAGATGACAAAAGAATATGAATATGAATATGAATATTACATGCACATCACATTCATTAAAATTTTTTGTCTTTCCATGGTGTATTTAAAGCATTTACATATTTTCCAATATATTTTGTCTTAGTTTTGAGATTTGCTGTTAGAAACATATTCAGATCTATATATCTATATTCCATCAGAAATTCTGAATAGAATCCTAAATACAACTCTCAAAACCTCATATATCAAAAATACATATTTAATGTAAATTAGGCCAACGGTTCAGCATCTCTAAGTGAAGGTAGATGCTTTCAGAATGGTCAAAAAAAAATTTATATTCTACCCATATAGCTTGACTAGGTTTCCAAAGTGATGACAAGCAATTGATGCTAATATACAGTATTGTGCAAAAGTCTTAGGCTCCAGGGTTTTGCTGCAAAAAAAGAAGCAATTGTGATAGTCAAAATCTCCAGTAGAACTGTGTCATTTTCTCCAAGATGCTCAGGAACATGTACCAGCTCATGTCCTAATAAAACTGCACAATTTGAACCTAGAACTTTTTTTTTTTTTTTTTTTTTTTTTAAAGCAATGGGTCTTCACACCAAATATTGACTTAGTTTAGTTCATCACTGTTTACTGCATGTTGTAATATTTTTATTGTAATTAGACAGATTTAATTTCACCATTACTCTATATAATTTCATTGCATGTGCCTAAGACTTTTGCAGAGTACTGTACGTGTAACACATTCTTACCCAGTGTAAGACATTCCCGCTTATTAGGCAATTATTAACACCTAACAGCCAGCCAGCAAATTACCTGCTTTATGGAAATTTAGCTGTTGAAGTACAACATAAAAACTTTAAATGCACTTGCCTCCTGAAGGTTCACATTACGTTTTGACTCAAGTCTACTCTATTAATTTATTAATACAATTTGAGAACATTAGATGATGTTCCTTAGAGATCTATCATCAAGTCCAAAAAAACTTACGACTGGCCTAAATCTGAGTCAAGTCAAGAAATGTATATGCGTTCCTGAAACATGATAGAGGGGAATATTATTTTCACCAAATCAATTTGGTGCCTGGGTGGCTCATAGCTGTTTTCTCTTGTCTGGTTCAGTTTTGTCTGATCCAGAATGCTACTTCAGGGGTCCTCCTGTCGCTCATCTAATTAATAAATGCTGTACATTTGAGCCGTAGTGCTGCTGTTTCCCTCTGGGCCTTGAGATTTTAGTGAGTGATACTAAGGAAGCATTTGACTGTATTTTCATTGGAAAGGAGAAATATTTCTTTGCAGTAATAGTATATGCAATTGTGAAATAAAAATTTATATGGTAATCAGAAGACAAACTACCAACTCCAGAAAATAAAATGCTTATAGTAATAAACAAACAAAAAAAACCTTGTTTTGCGTGACTTACCTTAATTAATAACCAACCAAAAGCTCTTTTGGTTACTGAGGGCAACAATATTGTCATCTTGGCTCTGCAAACAGCTTCATGTCTCTTTTTGTCTACATTTATTTGCCACAGGCTCCTGGGGATTGTACTTTCCTCAGACCACATACTCAGAGAGCATCTATGTTGGCCAGGCAGCAGGGACACCAGTGCTGCAGGTGCACGCCATGCAGGAGGAAGCTTCAGAGCAGCCGTATTACTGCCTGTACTGGAAGAAATTCCAGAAAGTTGCACCTCTTTATGCATCATGGTTCAATATTGACACTATCACGGGAGTGATCTACATGAACAAAACCCTGGATTGGACTGACTTTGAGTCAGTGTGTGAGTTTCGAAAAGTCTGCTTTTCCTTTTAAGGGAACTTTATAGTTTGCTTACTTCAGATTAACAGGATGATTAATCAAATCACTGGACTATACTTTTGAATATGTTTTAATGTTTGCTTTACAACAGATCTGTGTTTTGTTCAGCAATAGGTTGTCTTGGCTCTATAATATCAGAGAAGCTGATAAGAAACAGAAATCTTTTACCAGCCTGTTTTGATGGTGTGAAATGACCGTATATATCTTCTAGCCAGCAGATGGTCTGCGAACACAAAGAGGTTGATCCTAAAAGTGGCAGCAGCCCCCATGTCTCAGAAAAGGCCATGTCCTGAGTTCCCTAATGTGGAGGTCAACCTTATATTCTTCAATGCCACAGCGCCTACCTGTGGCCAGACGAAGTTTGAGAAACTGTGCTTCCCTGATCGCGAAATAAACCCCCATATCAAGGAAAACCGCATGCCTGGAGCTCTACGCCAGCTTCGTCGTTTTACCCAAGCTGACCACTGCCCCAACTACACTATCAGCTACAGGGTGGCGACAGGTACCATCAAAAATAAAGGCTGATTTTTCTGGAACATAGACACTTTCTCACATTATACCAAGCTGGTGTTATAGGGTCATATTCAAATTTAAAGTATTAACCTTTGTAATTTCAGTAAGACTGATGTCAACCAGAAAACAACTTTATACTAATACTCAATATTCAAAAAAAAAAAAAAAAAACGTGGGATGTTACATCATGGGATGTACCACGATCTTTGATTTGGAAGAATGTTTTTCTTCTCTACAGCTTACAGACTTGACCAACTGCTTCATTATCATAAGATGATTTTCATTTTACTGTTGTGTGCAGAGTCTCCAGTGCCGTTTGCAGTCAATGTCTCCACTTCTGAGCTGGTAGTCATAGCACCTGTAGACCGCGAGGAGAAGGAGGTCTATCATTTGATGATAGAATGTTTGGTACGGACAGAAAATGCATTGCGCACTTTTACCACCCCCCTGCATATCAACATATATGATGAGGATGACAGTCCCCCCTATGTGAATGGAATGGACACTGAGGATGTGCTTATAGAATTTAGCCGCAGTAAGGTGAGCACTACTTCGAAGTTTCTCTGTGTCATATTGAATTGTACAATTTTGAAGCCATTTGTGTGTTGCAGAAGATATAAAATACAAATAATGCAAGCCGCTTAAGTGTAATTTACAATATATATCGTTTTCTTTCATTGCCACCAACCTTTAACCTTCCAATGCCCCTACCCGTTTTATCAAAATCTACTACGTGTTGCTCTACCTTTGCAGGGAGCGGCGTTTGGCAATTTGTTTGTTTATGACAGAGACACAACTTCTATCTATCAGAAGGAACAGGGCCATAACAAGTATGTTTGGACACTAATGACTAATGATTCCTGGATTAAAGACACATTTACCATTCAGCAGAACTTCAGTGAGGAAAAGCCCATCTTCGGCAATGTGCGAGGGACAGTCTATAAGTACAGTAAGGATGCTTAAGTACTGTGTCTGGTTCAATCTGATTGGTCACTTTGACTTCCTCGCAGGAAACCTAATTGTTTTGCCTCTTTTGTCCCTGTGCAGAGTTGCGTCTCAACAGGAACATTTCAGTGGATGAGAAGCGTTCATTTCAGCTGGACTATCTGGTCAATGACAGTACATTTCATGGCCCTGAAGGAACTGTGATACTGCATTTCAATGTTACCATTTTGCCAGTTCTAATTAGCTTCAATAACGTCACCTACTACTTTGTGCTCTCTCGGAAGTCCATGGCCTACTCCCAGGTGCTTGTATGAAGTTGCTGCTTGTTTTTTGGTTCTTGTTTGCATCCTTTCAGTCAACATTATCTGACTGCTGAAGCAATACATATGCTTTTTGCCTGTCATAAGAGGTGCAGCTATTAAATACCAAGACTGATGCTGTAATTCAATTGTAATGAAGAAAACTTACTCTTCAATTGCTTTCCCCTTCAGTATATTCCCTTCTGCAACTACACACAGCTGCATTCTGGTCTTCCACTGATCAAAGCAGTGCAGTAGATCTTCTTCCATTAGTTGTTTCTCATTTTCTTCTTCACATCTGGAACAGACTAGAAATGTGTTCCCTTGAGTGCAGAACTTGATTTTAGGGAAAAGTAAAAAGTATTATGGTGCTAGATCAAGTGAATAGGGAGGATGGTCAAGTACCGTGACACATTTCTGGGCCAATAACTGCTTCAGTGAGAGCGCTGAGCGTGCTGGCGCGTTGTCCTGGTGAAGGAGGAAACCGTTCTCCCACAGCCGTGGCCTCTCCTGACCCTTTCTCTCAAAGTTTTGAGAACCTTTCTTAATAGTGAAAAAACCGACCCACGTTTTCCAGTGCATTGATTGCTGTTTTGTCTCTGGACCGTACTGATCTCGTCTGCTCAGTCTTGTCATTTCATAGCTGCACCATATACTGTTTACTGTCCCATTAATGAAGAAACGTTTTCAAAGTAATTTACTTACCTTTTAATCTAATTGAGGCATATATCAAAACAAAGCTTGTTAAATGATAGTGTTCCTTCTGGATAATTATTTTAGATTGGTAAAGTATGCGTGGACAACTGCCTGAAGTTCAAGGGTATTGAAATTACATACCATTTGGAGTTGGGAGACAGGAACATCTCAGCTAATGTTCAGTCCTGCTACACGGCAGTTGATGTGGCACGGAAAAAGGAGGACATGTCTGGTGTTCTCTACGTAAACGACACAGAGCCGCTGCGCAGGCCTGAATGCCAGGAGCTGCAGTATGTGCTTGTTGCGCAAGAGCAGCATAAGCAGCTTCAGGCAAAAACAATAGTCACCATCATTTTTGAAGGCGAAGGTAAGCATTGTTCTCTTTGTCAGAAAGAGTTCATAAATTACTGCTGAGTAGCTTGACTGTGCAATCAAAGTGGTTTATATGTAGTTGAATCAATATGACTATTTAGTTTTAGGCTCTTTTGTACTGTAGCTGCAGTAGACTTGAGCCCAAGAAAAGTAGGCAGGATTCTTTCTGTGAATTTTGTGTTGGTCGAGTTTAATGTTTCTGGGGTTTTGCTAACTATATGCGTATGGTTTTATTGTAGCGGATCCTTTAATGATTGAGGGACAGCGTTCACTCGCCTGTGCCGAGAAGAGACAGCATGGGGAGTGTGAGGCATTCAGAGGCTTAGGAACTCCCACTGGAAGATGTCAGTGGAGACAAGGCACAGAAAAAGGTGATAGGTCTTACTGCCCAGCTTTATACACTGCCAATCAAACATTTTTGCACACACTGTGATTTTCTACATTTTCAGTGTTACTTAATTTTTTACCCCAGAATTCTAGACACTCAGTATTCTTTTATAACAAATAATAAATTTCTATTCACTGTATAAGTAACTTTATTAGCAAGAAAATTGGTCCTATCATTGATTAAAAATAGTAGCCTTCCATTGCAGTTAGATCATCAGAGCAAATTTGAGGCATTTTTTCTACAAGGGACATTAAATACTGCTCAGTAAGTTCATTCCAACACTCCTGGAGCATTGTCCTCAGGTGTGATGCACTAGTTGGTTGCTTTGCCTTTCTGTTATGTTCATCCCAAACTAGCTCTGTGGTGTTGAGGTCAGGTGACCGTGGTGGCCAGCTTATGACTTTTGTTTATCTTCTATTTCTTTCCTTTTTTAATAGTTCCTCCACAATCTGGAGGTGTGTTTGGGGTTATTTTTCCGGTTGCATGCATCAGAAGTTTATGAAATAAATGGAAGGGTAGTAAAAACCTTTGGGTTTTGGTGTGCAAAAACTTTTGACTAGTTGTATAATTCGCTGTGCATCACTTGGTCTTGTTATTTTGGATTATGTAAGATTGTTGGTTCATTAACATTGATCTGTTTTACTTTCACATTATGTATACAAAATGTGTCTGTTTTTCTAGTCTACTGTGCTAATTTTGCAAATGCCTTCTGTTACAGTTATATCAGAAAATTACTCCACATGTTCTCCAGACCTGCGTACATGTCCAGATGGCTACTGTGATGTGATTGAAAGCAAAAATATATCCATATGTCCTCAGGATTGCACCCGTGAGCAAATTTTCAGCTTTGGGGACTGTATATTTTCTGAGATATTAATTTGCTCCTGTTGTTTGAAGGTATACACACTTAGTGCTTTTGTTGTCTAATTTAGGTGAGCCAATTATTGGAGGCCATGAGAGAGGCCTGATGCTTGGCATTAAGGCAGGACATGGAACCTGCTATTGCTATTTGGAGAAGTGCTTTTGCGAGCAGGATGATATGCAAGGTGAGCTCCCATTGTCCTTGTGTGCAGACTCTGTATCATTAATCATAAGGAAGGCTTTCGATTCCCTTAAATTCTCACAACATTCTGCTATTCTGTTTGTCGAAACTGATGCACAAGGTGTCCTATGAAATTAACATTTAGTGCTTTTGTATCTCCCATGCAGAGGCAATATGCGATGAAATGTGTAAGACTGTAATAGCCACTGCAGTCCTTCTCTCCTTCATCGTCTCCATCCTCCTCTCCTCCTACTTCATCCATCGTTATCACAAGAGCACCCCTAAACCGCCCATTGCTTCAGCTGAGATGACTTTCCGCAGGCCTGCCCAGTCCTATCCCATCAGCTACTCTGCCAACAATGTTCGACGAGGATCTCTGGACTCCATGGAAAACCAGGTGGCCATCGACACCTTCAAGATACCTGTAAGAGCTTTTTGCATAAATATTCCATTGAAATGCATTTATTATTAGTTAGTCTAGTGTTCGAAAAGGCTGGCAAAGTGTTAGACCTAAACATAATCATTCTTTCAGGCATAGATGTTTTGACTTTTTAAACAGGAGGATCCAAAGTGGGAATTCCCACGAAAGAACCTAGTCCTGGGTAAAACTCTTGGAGAGGGAGAGTTTGGGAAGGTAGTAAAAGCAACAGCATTCCGTCTTAAAGGAAAGGCAGGATACACTACAGTGGCTGTAAAAATGTTGAAAGGTAAGACAAAGAACTAAGTATGGCTTAAGACAAATGTCTACTAAATGTATTATATAATTATATAATAAAAATGTATTATATAATTATTATAAAAAAGCAGATATTTGACAGCAAGCAGGTCAAATTTAGTCTACCTTAAATTGTGTGTACCAGTAGCAAAGGTTGCTAGCAAGCTACCAAATATTAGGTTCATTATTATATTTTATAATTAAAACCAGTGTGGTGCCGCAACACGTGCAGTTTACCCACTTTTACTGTCTGACTACGCCACCCCCTAATCTGGGTGGGAGAAACCCCTTAACTCTGTAGTGTGACTGATTCAAGGCCTTCCCCGCAAAGGAACAACCCACAAGATATATATATATATATATATATATATAAGAAGTTCCAAATTAAAAAAAACGCAAACCCAACACCACACAAGCGTGCAACACAGCAAGCACTACACACACAAGGTCTGTAAATACCACTACAATATACCACAACGTGTCGGGATTACCAGTAAACCCAGACAGTGCCCCAACAGAAGGGAACAATAGCCAGGTGTGGATCCGGCCTTATACAGAGACAACCTTCCCAGGGACAAAGAGAGAACAGCCAGCGCCCAGCACAAATTTAACCAAAATTCCAACTTCAATAGAAATACAAAACAATGTCAACCAAGGCAAAGAACAGCCCAGGACTGACACAGGGTAGCTACTGAAGGACAAGCAAAGCCACCAAACAAAAGAAAGAAAACCAAACAACAAACAAAATAAATTCCAAAAAAAAAAAAAAAAAAAAAAGACTTAAGAACTAACAGTGGAACAGTAAAACAACGGCTCAGTAAAACAGTGGCTGGCCTGGTCCTTTGCAAAAGAAAACAACCCATATTAGTTTCCAGTTTCAATCACAGTACCCATACAAAAACACAAATACAAAAAAAAAAACACATGTACAACAAATATAAGCCTACTTTGCAAGAGCGTTCAATACTTCCCACCACACAGTAACACAGGAGAAGAATGGAACATTCCAGTGCTACAGAAAGAGGCATAATCAGTACATTTTAAATATCGATGTAAACCAATTTTAAAAAGTCATAAAAGTAAGACGAGTTACCAGAGCATCAACTGCTGTAGCCCAGCTACTCAATGGGAGGTTACCACTCTTAAAATAGCAGCCAGTCACCCTCTGTGTCCTCCATGAAGAGTGGAACACATGGTTCCAGCAATCACCCTGATAAAATTAAAACAAAACATAATAATTCAGTTCTTATGAATTAAAACATCTACCATCACTTTCATTACCTGCATGACACAGTCACAAGGGCAAATGGCAGCAGCAAGAGGGTGTGAGATCTCAACAGGCCAAACTTTATAACTTCCTAGTTTTTCATGTGACCTGCCTCATGTGACTCAAAACAAGCAGCCACACAAACTCAGATCCCCACACTGAATTGCCAGTACATATAGCCACACAACACAAATAAATCACGAATCCCCACACCAGTAACCAGTAGAATCTTTTAAGGATAAGCTAGTAAGATAGCCATTATATTACAGAAGAAGTACCACCCAAATTGATATCTAACTACGCAGTGAGAATTGGCATGGATGACTGTGAAGAATGAGTGCGTGAATAATTTACCTATGTGTAATTAGCCTCTGTAGAATAAATGACACTTAGAATACAAAAATGTAATTTCAGGAATGTGTTGTTATACGTGTGTTTTGTATCTCTCTGTTTGACACAGAAAACGCCTCTCACAGTGAACTTCGTGACCTTTTGTCAGAATTCACCTTGCTTAAGCAGGTCAACCATCCCCACGTAATCAAAATGTATGGAGCTTGTAGCCAGGATGGTAGGAAACATATATATTTCAACATTTCTTACTTCAAATAAAATGCAGATTCCTCAAAGTTTTAAAGTTTGATACAGCTCTTCAGTGTTTTTGTGCTGTCATTATCTGTCCACTGTTTGTTCAGGTCCCCTGTATCTGATTGTTGAATATGCCAAATATGGCTCACTGCGAAACTTCCTAAGAGAGAGCCGGAAAGTGGGACCCAGTTATATGGGCAGTGACGGCAACCGGAACTCCAGCTACCTTGAGAATCCAGATGAAAGAGCGCTGACCATGGGAGACCTGATCTCATTCGCCTGGCAGATCTCCAGAGGAATGCAGTACCTGGCTGAAATGAAGGTTCATCTGCACTTACTGAGTCTTGATCATTTAAATTGAGAGTACAGTCGACCCTCGCCACTTTGCGGTTCGAATTTCGTGGCTTCACTTTTTTTATTTTTCAAATACAGTATATTCATTAAAAAGTTGATCGAGACAGTGAAAATGCAGGTTGCGCACGGCTGTTGCGCATTTTTTATTAACTTTTTTTCAAAAAAATTGGGTGTTATTTTATGTGTAGAGGGCTATAATAATGTTACAAACCATACTTATAAGGTCGTAAACAGGTTTTCTATGCTCTAACTACGCGGAAATATTACTTCGCTGAAATTCACTTATCGCCGTAGAGTCTGGAACAGATTGACCACGATAAACGAGGGCTTACTGTA
>JAOVYU010000047.1:18823926-18837275 GCA_025674565.1 Synodontis membranacea
TTTTTTTTTTTTTTTTTTTTTTACAATAACCATATTTACAGATTACAGGGTGAAATGAATAGATGTGCAAGTAAACACATCTAAAAAGATAATAATAATTAAAAAACAAATTCTGCCTGCATGCTTTATCCTCCAGTAGAGCCTCTTAACAGACTGTATCCTTAACCTGGGATCTAGTGAACCAGTATCTGAATGTATTCACATATAGAAACTTTAAAGCACTTATGTAAGTCGCTCTGGATAAGAGCGTCTGCCAAATGCTGTAAATGTAAATGTAAATGTAAGTAAGCTTATAAGTTCTGGTTATAGTTAAAGTGCATCGTGAAATGTCTTCACAACAGTGTAGGACCTGAATAATGCAGAACGACATTAACAGTGCATTATACTGTAAGTGATCATACAACTATGAACGGGAGAGTGGCATGTCCTGATTGAGGACATTGAGGGAGCTGGAGCCAATCAGAGCTGACTTCAGGCGAGAGGCAGAGTACACCCTGTACAGATCACCAATCCATCGCAGGGCTAACACAAAGACAAACAACCAGTCACACGCACATTCAGACTAGCACCAACGTACAGGGACAACATGCAAACCCAACATAGAAAAGCCCTGGCCAACTGAGGTTAGAACCCAGAACCTACAAGCAAGACTGACAGTAAAAAGTGTCTCTTAATAAGCATTGTCTCTGTTTTCCATAATACAGTAATATTTTTTATTATTATTATGATATATTATTTCTAAAAGTTAACCTATAGCAAATGATCAACTCAACACATTCTAACACTGGTATTAACAAGAGCGCTACTTTTATTGTGAAGTGCGGCAGAATAATAATAATACTAAAAACGTGACAAAAAAAAAAAAAAAACCGGAAGCTGACTCCAGTTCTGTACTTCCGTGTTTTCTGCCCCGTGGCGTTTGGTTCGCGCGTTTGTTTTGCAGAGCTCGTGTTCCACGCGCCTTTCTAAAATAAAAGTAAAGCGTAACACAGTATCACGGTAAGTAAGTAAGTAAACAAGTAAGTGAAACAGTTTTTGTGTTTCGTTCCGCAAAAAGAAAATAACTTGAAGACCTTGAACATTTCTGGCTCACGGAACCTACTTGTGCATCATCCCTCCATCCTTTCAGCAAGAAGCTTTTCTTCACTTAGCATTCTGGCTAACAGGAGACAGCTCAGTTTATACCCTGTTATTATTCAGTACGTGATGAATTTATTTATTTATTTATGAATTAATGATAATTTGGTTTAAATGCGTCTTGTTATTAGCATTTTTTTTTTAAAATTTACTACCAAATAATTTCTCCTCTAAACATATTATGGTGCAGTTCTGTCCTGACCTTTGTGTGTTTTGGAGTCTGTCCCAGGGTCATGTTAACTTGAGGAAGCTGAGACAGATAATAATAATATTTGAAATTAAAAGCCTTGAATAGAGCAATGTTAGATAAGAGTAAAGATAAAATGACTTGGAGGTAATGTAACATAGGATGTATTCACCTTTTTTTTGTTGTTGTTTGTTTGCTTTTTGTAAAAAGCAGTCAGTTGTCATTTAATAAATAGGAATGTTTTGTACTTTGTTTCATTCTTGGGCCAAAGTGACCTGAGCATGAGCTTTGTAATATAAACATAAAAGAGAGAGAGAGAGAGAGAGAGAGAGAGTGTGTGTATATGGCATGGCAGATGCACCAAAAGTCACATTTCCATGTTCAGATAAGGAAATGAGTCAAGCTTCATTTTGGGGGAATTTTTTTTTTCTTTCTTCAAGTGAGTCATTTTTTGCCCAAACAGAACACAGTGGGTTAAACGGACCATTTTTTGTTCATTGTAATTTTCATTACTGTTTTTCCAGATGACACATTCCTGTTGGGTTTTCTCAAGATAAACATGAAGAGGCGGCTTTGTCAGCAGTATATTCACACTTTTTTGAGGAATCTGAATATGAACACTGAAATGCCTTAGGAATGCAGTGTGACTGCAGGAGTGTGACTTCACTGCACTCCCTGCTCTCGATTTAGGAATGCAGTCTTTATAAACGTGCCATGGATTAAACCTGTCTGTGCGTAAAGTGCGGTTTTGCCAGAGCAGGCCTGACCTGAAGATGTGTGGCTGATCAGGAGAACCGTGCGCCTCTCCCCGCTATGCCCAGACGAGGGCTGCCACTGCAAGGCCGGGCGCGCTGGCTCTTTCTAGGTATATTCCTGCTTCTTGTTTTCATCTTCTTTGCCTACTTGCTGGAGTGTACACCGCCTGCAGATGTGAGTCATGGGTTGCCTGGTCTCGGAGGGGAACCTTATGGGAAAGAATATTATCAGGCACTGCTCCAGGAGCAAGAGGAGCGGCACCTCAGCCGAGCGGCCAGCCTCAAGAGGCAGATTGCTCAGCTTAAACAGGAGCTGCAGGAGATGAATGACAAGCTGAAGAGTCTGCAGGAGAGAAAAGAGGGCCCTGGATTACAGGGCCTGGTTGATGGCAAAGATCAGGAACCAAGTGACCTGCTGGAATTCCTGCATTCGCAGATTGATAAGGCGGAGGTGAATACTGGAGCAAGGCTCCCCAGTGAGTATGCTTTAGTGCCCTTTGAAAGTTTCACCACTACAAAGGTTTATCAGCTGGAGATGGGTCTCACTCGGCATCCTGAGGAAAAGCCTGTACGCAAGGACCGGCGAGATGAGCTAGTGGAGGTGATTGCGGCAGGGCTGGATGTCCTAAACAACCCTGATGAAGATGATGGCCAGGAGGAGGACATCCCCATGCAGAGGCAGACTTTCACAGAGAGCCACTTTGTCGAGGGTGAGAAGTTCGAACTGGTCATATCAAGTTACTTTACGTTTGTGGGGTTTTTTGTGTACCTTTTGAGGGGTCTGCGGGACTGTTTGTATGAGCTTCACGTTGTGTGAACTTTGAACCTTTTGTGCTCTTTACGCTTTCTAGGGCTTTACAGGACTGAGCGGGACAAAGGAACACAGTACGAGCTGTACTTTGCCAAGGAAAATTCACATGAATTCCGTCATGTAACACTCTTCCGTCCTTTTGGTCCTTTAATGAAAGTGAGGAGCACATCTGTGGACACAGGCAGCACAATCATTAATATTATAGTGCCTCTCTCCGGTAGAACAGAAGCCTTTATTCAATTTCTACACAACTTCAGGTAAGCATAGTGGAATAAAACCTGTAGGCTAAGCTACCTGGGACAAATTACCTGTTACCCGAGCTCTGAAATTGTATAAATCTGGGGAGTTAAATAGGCAGATTTATATGTTCAGCAATCTCAGGCATGAGAAGTATATTGGAGGATTTAATCATGTGTGAAATGGAGCAGTCTGTATGATCTTTCCCATAATGTAGATTGGTCCCCTGCTGTGACTGGATGGTTTGTTTTTTTTTAATCTTAAGTTTGTCCTGAGTATTTACCGTATAACTGCTTACAACCACACAAAAATCTGTTTACAAAAAGTCGGATGGGATTAAAATGAGAGATACTTCAGTAATAACTACATTATGCACTTTTTCCTGTAGGGAGGTGTGTATACATCAGGACAAGCGAGTGTATCTTACAGTGGTCTACTTTGGGGAAGAGGGCTTGCAAGAAGTGACATCATCCTTACAAAAAATGTCCAGGTTTGTGTTGTACACCGTTTCTGTTTTCAGTGTAGTCAGTTAAAGGCAGCTTATCATGGGTGATATAACCAAATAATCCATAGTTCATTATTCCTCACACTTTAAAGGATGTCTGTTTGCCTCTGACATTATTTGTGTACATCTACCTGTCACTTACTTTTTTCTTAGTGAGGAGAATTTCACTAACTACACTCTTATCCCTGTGGACGAGGAGTTTTCCCGTGGCAGAGGACTGGACATTGGTGCTCATGCATGGAAGAAAGAGACTGATGTGTTGATGTTTTTCTGTGACGTCGACATTTATTTCACACTCGAATTCCTCAACACATGCCGTCTTAATACCTCCCCTGGTATGTAATTTTAGAACAAATGTGCTTGTGTCTATCACTTCTGGATAATTGGCAAGTAATACTATAGAGATTAGAGATTTAGGGTTTCTGTTGTCTGGGATTTTGAAACCTTGATTCAGTTAATCTTCTATTGCACAGCATTAGACAGCATTGTAGAAGTTCCCGTGTGTGTGGTTTTACCCTGTTTTAGTTTGTCCTCTTCTATACATGTATCCATCTTCTTTTCACTAAAGGGAAACGAGTGTTCTATCCTGTAGTGTTCAGTTTATACAATCCTGCCATAGTATATGGAAATCTTGAATTGGCTCCACCCATTGAACATCAGCTGGTATGTAGCCAGATCATTTTTTTCCAGTTGCTTTATCTTGTGGATTAAATAAACCTGTATGTGATATTATGAACACTATTGCATAATTTGCAGATTCATAAAAAAGATGCTGGATTCTGGAGGGACTTTGGATTTGGCATGACGTGTCAGTATCGCTCGGACTTCCTCACTATCGGTGAGATGCAGTGCAACTGAGTAACATTATCTGAGCTAAGTACATTTTTGTTTGTTTGTTTTTAAATGTGGCATCATATTTTCTTTTTCCTGATGAAAATTACAGGAGGATTTGATCTGGAAGTGAAGGGTTGGGGAGTGGAGGATGTCCATTTGTACAGGAAGTATCTGAGGAGTGAGCTGATAGTGATGCGCACGCCTGTTTCTGGCCTCTTCCACCTTTGGCATGAAAAGCTGTGTGCAGATGAGTTAACACCAGAACAGTACCGCATGTGCATCCAGTCCAAAGCCATGAATGAAGCTTCTCACTCTCATTTGGGCATGTTGGTGTTCCGAGAGGAGATCGAAAACCACCTCCGCAAGCAGGCCTACAAAAGTCAGAGCAGGGCAGAGGATTGAAGCTGTTACAGTAAACCTGCTTACTGCAAGCACAGTCCTGGTGCATTTCAGAAGGGCAGAATTTAGCCAGCTGAAATTTGTCCAGCTCTTGCTACATTTTAACACATTTTCTGAAACAATGCAGAAGAATTTTTATTAATTAAAATGGAGATTGCCAGGGATCAACTAAGAATAAATATGGTTGGACAACGTGTACAAAATGAACTGCTGTATGGGAACCCAATTTGTGTGAAGGCCATAGCATTGATCGTGTTATTCATATTCTGAAGGTCCATTTATTTTTTTTTATTTTTTTTTTGTTGTTGTTAATTTAAAATGACCAATTCAGTTGGTGCTTTTATGCTTGAGCACGTTCATAGCCTAACCTAGGCATGTTATCGGTTATCCATACACTTATTTTGAATGTTGTTTAACATACTGTTACATTTTAATTGTTTTTAGTTTTAAATCATTTCTGCTGTTCTAATGAGCCACAGTTGTTTAAAGGTGATGCAACTGAAAGAGAAAGTCAGTTGTAAATGGGTATAAACAAAATAACAAGAAGAATGTTACAGATAAATGGACTGAACACTTTTGTTCTATATGAGACTGTATGCCCAGTGACAATTCAGATGGTGAAAGTGAGTTGTTGAAACAGTGAGGTGTTCAGTTTTATTTGAAGTGGGTAAATGCTCATTAATCCCAGCTGGTTTTGAATATATTTAAATAATTAACTGAGCATTATTAATACCCAGTGGCCATTTAGTTTCTATTAAGGACATGTTTGTTTGTTTTTTAAATTAAACAATAGAGGCTACTTATAAAATATGGCATCTGTAGCATCTAAAACAACAGCACAATGCAAATCATGAGGACTAAACCTCAGCCTTTTTTTTAATAAAGAGGGACAGTAGTCTTTCAGCTTTGTGTTGACTCCTTTTTTGTAATTGTTTCCAATATGGAAAAACTTGTAGTACACCAGATGGACAAAATCAGTTTAATGTTTGCATTATGGGTCTTGCTTACACAGGAAAGACAGGCTTTCTTATCAATGCAGTAAAATTTCTATTACTATCATGATTCATAAAGTCTGATGAAATATAATCAGTGTTTCACAGCTCTGTAAAATGCTGATGTATGGTGGAACTTAACACCGCTCTATAATTCTTTCTTAATTTAAGATATACAGAATAATAAGTATGTATTCTTGTTTAGACAAGAAAACAAAAAATAAGAAATAAAAAAAAAGAGAGAGAGAGATTCAACTGCCAAGGCAGGCCCTCCTGGAAAGTTCAAAACTGTTTAAAATGACTTCATGTGCTTTATTTTTTTTTTATTATCACATCAGTGTGCTGTTTGCTCTGGCCTTATGTCCATAGTCTTATAAATCTCTTTAAGGAAGAACAAAGCTGTGTCCTCAGATTCCCTGGGGGAGAGAGAAAGAAATTATTGTCAGTAAAAAAAAAATTATTCCAACTTATTTCCTAAATAATAAATGGACACTGTGCTGTATGCCACATACCAGTAGCACAAGTGACTCTGGAGAGCAAAAAGGTATTCATTAAAGCTCTCAATGGGCTTCTCTTGCAGAACATAATCAATGCGACGTCCTCCATTCAGCATGCCCACCTTCACCCGAGTGTCTTCCTCCTTTGCAGGCTCAGGAGTCTCTATCACTAGCTTATTGTCAGCTACAGTAAAAAAGAAAGCCATTTATATAATAATCATTAACTAAGAATCTTGCTAAGAACAATTAATTGTACACCAATACTACAAACACTCAAAACCAGACATTGTGCAGAATTGCTCAAAACTCACCATCTTTGTTCTGCATTTCCTCTTCCTCTTTTATTTGACTGGCCACTATGGCCAGCTGTTCATGCAGCTTTGTGGAGGAGGTATGAGCACGAGCAAAATCATGCAGGGTCTGCCACGCAGTCTTTAAAGAACTGATAACGCCCTGCTTCAAGTCAGAACCCATCCTGGACAGACTCTCCTTTAATTCTGAATACAATAATATACGGAAAGTTATATTATTATTGTGACTAGATCTAGGCAATGAAACATACAAATAATTCTGTCATACATACCAAGATGAAGCCTTTTCCTGCCTTTATGATGAGGAATCAAAACCGGTTCCAGTTCCATATCTGGTAAAATCATTGGCTCGAGCCTGTATGCCACTGGATCCAACTGACAACAAAGAACATTTTTACATTTTAAGCTAATCAGATATCTGGCACAGACCCAATTTCAACAAAAGTTTAATTCCCTCTAACATAATTATAGACCAAATGAACATGACAAGTTAACCCATTGTTAGCAGTCACATACTGCACTGACTTTTTTAAAAAAAAATTTGTATTATTATTTTTTTTTTTTTACATTTTTTACATTGCTTTACTTTGTAATGACAGGGCAAAATGCATTGAGATGTGCTGAAACATACTGGATGATAAATGTTAAAAAAGCCTTTGCAGGTGGGTAGCTGATAGGTCTCCTCAAGTTTCTCCACCCCTCGCACCGTCAGAAACATGCCAATCGGAGAGCCGAGTGCAAAGAAATTGACAGGGTCAAAGTCCAGACCATGATACACCACTGATACCTACAGGGGAAAAAATATTTTAATTAAAAAAAAAAAAAAACACAAAATAAGAAATGTAATAGTCTCAGGTCATGTGTAGTTGTGGACACATGCTCCACTACAGCCCTGAAGTGTGCATAAAATAAGTGCAAATATCAAGAGCTACTCTGGAGCTGCAACACCAATTTAGAAACATCAGCTAACTTACAGTGAGTTTTTCAACCTCCAGGGAAGTAGATTTGCCAGGTCAGGTTCTTTTGTTTAATTCCTGTTCTACTCTCTCCACTTCCCTCCCAACTTCACTAGCTTTGTTCCTGGCATTGCTTTATTTCTCTAAACAGATTAATAACTACAAAAAAGTGACAAAATATCAATTGTAAAAACTGTGTGTAGGAAACACTGGCTGTTGTAACAAGGCAATAAATTTAAGGTAATATTTTACAGGAAGCTTTCAGCAGGGCTGCCAACAGGGAATTAATAATGTATAAGGATGCACTTATAACCATATAAAGGTAGGCCTAAACCTTTACCTGCCCAGTGCCAATTTCAAAGCAGTTGTAATCCACATGCATAGAGGACATCAGCCTGCCTACTGGGACTTTGGAGCTGGCAACAGTTGTGACCGATTCAGTGTGTTGAGGGGTTGATACTTCATTAATGTCTCCTTTAGCTACAACTTTCTCTCCTGCACCCTGTTGTGCAGTCTGAAAATTACAAGGAAAAATTTGGGTTTAAAACATTTGCATTAGTTAGAACTCACAAACAATATCTAAAATAGTGTTTACCTGCTTTGCTGCCTTCTCTTTAACAAACTTTGCAAGCTTCTTGCGTGGCCCCAAAGGAATACCCATTTCTTTCAAATCATCCACTGTGCACATGAGCTGCACAGAGAGAGAGAGAGAGAGAGAGAGAGAGAGAGAGAGAGAGAGAGAGAGAGAGAGAAGAGCTTAAGTTGGCTTATCAATATTAATAAACATACAAGTTAAAAAAAATAAAAAAGAAGCTTGCTCTTACCAGTGACTCAACATCAATCTTCTCCTGTTCAAAGGTGCTGAGGTACTCAGACAGGCCCAGCTGCTCCAGAACAGATGACAGATTAGCGGTCTCCTCTTCCTCATCCTTTGCTTCCTCTGCTGCACTCGGGCTAAAGACCTCATTGGCTTGGGAGACAGCAGGACTAACCTACAACAAACACAAGGCATTATATTCACTCTGGTGTTATGGAATTACACAGAGGTTTCAATAATGGAGCGAGTAAGCCTCAACCCAACATAAGCACCTCTTTCTGTGGCAGTAGTTTCAATTACAGATGAAGAAATTTAAAACACCTCAGCTACACCCCTGTGTTTAAATCACTATGTCAGTTCCATCCCATCTGCATATGTAGACACAACAGAATCTACTTTAGAATTCCAAGATGTTTTGGCATGAAGCATGCATGCATTCCAGAAGCATGCATGCAGCATGTCTAACAAAGTCCAGCTTGGCAAAATGAAGAAATTAAGGCAATCGGGTCATCTTGCCACCATGTTAGTCAATTGTGCATCATCAGTAATGACAAGAGCGATTTTTTCCTCATACTGTGCCCTTACTGAAACAGAAGTATTTGACTGGGCTTACTATGTTTGGAAAACCGTTGCATCATTTTTTCTAATTCTTTTTATTAGAATTACCTAATTAGTATGCAGTACAGATATGACTGACTGAAGCAAGACTGGTCAGACAGTTGGACGTGACAAGTGCCCACTGCCAAATATCCCAAAAGGTCCAAAGGTGCAGTTAGGTACAGCTGATGCTCAGTTCACAACACGTATAATAGCCCTTTGGAAATGGCCATAATACACTATATGAACAAAAGTTTGTGGACACCTGATCATCACACCCTTAAATGTGGTTCTTCACCAGACTATTAATACAAAGTTGGAAGCACACAAATATCTAGAATGTTGTAGCATTAAGAATTCCCTTTACTGGAACAAAAGGACTCAAACCTGTTCCAGCATGACAATGTCCCTGTGCACAAACTGAGCTCCATGAAGAAGTGGTTTGCCAAGATTGGAGTGGATGACCTCAACTGGAACATCAACTATGCCCAGACCTCCTCACCCAACATCAGTGCCTGACCCACTAATGTCCATGTGGCTGAATCGATAAATCCCTACAGTCATGCTCCAAAATCCAGTGGAAACCCTTCCCAGAAGGGTGGCAGATATTATAACAGCAAAATTGGTTTAACTCTAGAATGGGATGTTCAAAACCCACGTATAGATATTCTGGTCAGGTGTCTTCAAACGTTTGTCCATACAGTGCATTTATATACACATATCACTTTTGTCAATGAATTACACTTAAGCCTATTTTAATCATATCTTTGATGTATTCAACAAAAAGCTTATCTCCAAAGTCATACTCAGCAGTAAGTAAGGGATCTAGCTTGATAAATGACCTAATACTAATCTGAAATACCTGTTTGACTTCAGGCTGGTTGTTCCCATTTGGAGTTGAGGAAGAAGATAAATTCTTCTGATTAGACAGTAGGTCGAAAAGAATCAAAGAGCCTGCAAGCAGAACAATTATAGACTACTATAAAGCAAAAGTAACTGAAACCTGCTATACAACTACAGAATAAAAGACATCTTAAACTACTAAGAATAGGTTACTCATGCAGGGGAAGCATTTATACCTAGACTGTGACCAGCTACTGAAACACTCCCTTTGAATTCTGGGTTTCTCTGCAGGAACAGTGCATAAAGTCGGTTAATCTCAAAAGCCACAGTGTCCATGATGGTCTGGCAATAGGTTGGGCTGTTGTAGAATAGTACATCTAAGAGGGTTTCATTTGTAAAGTGTCGCAGGCGCACAGTGCTGGGCAGGGTGATCTTCTTTATCCGCCTAAACAAGAAAAAAAAAAAAAACCTATTTCAGATTTCAGTGAGCTTGGCAACAGTAATCAAATATACAACAACAGTTTTTTAGACACTAGACACCTTTTATATAAAAGGAGGTAGAAGGAAGATTAGCTTGTGCTGCATCAATGTGCTGCAAATGCTGCATCAATATCTTTATATAATTGCACAGTTTTAAGTTGCATCTGAATCAAATAATTGAACCTGTCCACTCCTGTGGCATCTCCATGCAGGGCTGTGTGCCAGTGCACAGGCAGAAACTCCACCCGGCTTATAACATGGTCATCTAGGGCCTTCTTAAAATGACTTTGCAGCAGTTTCAGGGAAACACTGCGGAAGTCATCCACTGTGTGCCATTGGGAATTCACACACACACACAGAGTTTTCATTGTTATTACATAGCAAATCCATTACAACAGCTCCAATAAAGATGTGTGTTATCTATTCTGACTAGAAAGAAGAGAAACAACAGTCCCTTTCTGACCTTTTAGAGTTACATACTATCAGCCAACTTGGCCATAAAAAATAAGTCTGCTAGACAGCTTTTGGATCTTACCACACTCCACCATGCTCCTGAAGCGCAGATCACAGACTGGGCCAATGCCGTGCACCATAAATACCAGATGGTCCACTTGTGGCATTTCACCTAATGAAGAGATTGCAGCATGGTGTACCATGTAGCTGTTTCTGACTAAGCACCAGAAGGCATACCAGCACATTGATATGTACAAAAAAAACTGCCACATTGATTTCTAGAAAGAGTTACTCTATCAACACATCAGTAAAAATGAATGCATGTGTATTTTTGAGAATAGGATAGGCTACATCACTGAAAATTACAATTATTTGAACTGAGTGATGGATAAAGGGTTCCACTCACCATCAGGGACTTCATCATGGTCGTCATCCACTCCCCTCTTCACCACTCTGGGCCGAGTCTGACCATCCTGTGTGGTGCCCCATTCATCAGGCGTGGCTGTTGGCTGAAACTGCACTATGACCTGAAATGTGCACCAATGATATTTTACTTCAACATGACAAAGCAGTTATTATTGCACAGCCCATGAAAGAAGACTACTATGAGCAGCATACCTTTGGATTGTGCATAACAATTGTTTCCCCCGAAGGAAATTCCAGCCGGCGATGCCACTGATTAGTGCAAACGGCTTTCTTATATTCCGCCTGTTAAAAGTGACAAATATTTTCATAGCCTTACACACTTCTCTTATTGCGAGTTCGATCTAATTCATGACAGAATAATCAGAGGCAGCAACAACAACAAAAAAACAAATACAGCTCATCAAGAAAGAATGTCTGTCCAGCAATGTGAAAATACCTCCAGTTTGTCACTGAACTCCTCAGAATAGGGGATAAAGCGGCTGTCAGTGTCTCCTTTGTAGAACCAGGTACAGCGGCGCACTTCAGTCGGATCCTCCTCCCAGTACACAGAGGTGCGAGTGCGTTCATAAAGCTGCACATCATAGCGTCCACCGTCTGTACTGACTATCACATTCTCCGGGTCTGGCTGGACTGAGATATCAAAATACACAAAATATATTTACCCTCGTAATACTCATGGTTAAGGCATCGAATCAATCTATATTCTATAGCATTACGTTATACTGACAATCATTTTTCCTATAATACTCTTTAACATGCTGTACAACAAATAGTTCTACCAAGCTCCCTAGCTTTATATTCAACACTGTACAATCTGTGCTCTTATAATGTGTTTTAATCATCAACGAAATACGTCCTCTTCGGACAGGATTCAATTTACATGGAACTGAAATGATTCCAGATTTTGATTCTGGATTATATTACCATCCAGATCAGCCATGTCTGTGTTTTGTTTTTTTTTTTCCTTTCTCCCTCCTCCCCTTATAAATTTGCAGACTAAATTACTTACTCGTCTGTGACTTTTAAAACTTTTTATTTTGTCATTTGCTTCATACAGTACTTAATTAAATAAATCAAAAAGCAAAAATACATTTTCTAAAACAAAAATGCTGAAGCTTGCAACTAGAAAAACTCACTTATCTGTTGTTCAGAAATACAGATATGGAAAATATAAATGAACCATTTGCATAAACACACATAAAAATAGTGAATCCAAGCACTAACAACACCAAGTCTGTGCTTAATGAATGGTTGTTTTATCATAAATATTCGTTTGAAACACCAGTGATTTTGTGAACTGTATTCAGCTTTCCTTTACAAGCCTTCGAAGCATCTAACTGAAAATATGCAGCGCTGACAAAAATAGCCCTGGATCAAGTAAATAAATGTAATATTTCAACTATGTCCTGCTTACCAGAATTGAAAGTCTCCTCCAGTTGTAAGGAATCCAGGATACTGAAGGGAAGCCAAACTTTCCTGGACTCCACTTGTTTGCAGTAGAACCAGTGCACCTGAACAGGCTCATAGACATTATAGGAGTATTGCATCATGGGGTTGGCTGGAACTACAGGTCCTGCCATGCTGGGTCCTAAAGGTGGGGGAGGAATCTGTGCAGGAGGGGGCTAGAGAGAGACATAGCAGAATACTGAGGACATGGATATAGCTCCCTGGAAAATGACGTCACGTGAAACAGAAAGGCCTTTTTATAACAGTGAAAACAGCACAACTGAGTAATGTTAAATACTCAAAGGTTGTGATCAACTCAAAGGTTCACTGTGACTCAATTCAAATGTTCACTTTTAGCATTGGGTAATACGGCAAAAAAACTTAATGACTTTTTTATGAGACACAATATATATCATGATATGTAGATTTGCCAAAACAACCTTCTGAACATCTACATTTGTTTAACCCTGACGTTTACAGGAAATGAAATGTTCCATATACAAAACCATATTTTTAAATTCCCATCAGCTTACTTAATTGTTACTGTGAGTACCAGACAGTGTTAAAGAAATACTGACAATACCCCTGATACAGGGTTCCCACACCTTGGTTAACATCAAATTCAAGGACCTTTCAAGGACTTTCCAGGACCAATATCCTCAAATT
>JAOVYU010000047.1:18841047-18858769 GCA_025674565.1 Synodontis membranacea
GTAATCTATCAGTAGTCTATCAGAGTAATGTTTCAGTAATCTGTCAGAGTAAACCGTCAGAGTAATCTGTCAGAGTAACCTATCACTAATCTATCAGTACTCTATCAGAGTAATGTTTCATTATTCTATCAGAGTAATCTATCAGAGTAATGTTTCAGAGTAATGTTTCAGAGTAATGTTTCAGAGCAACCTATCAGAGTAATCTGTCAGAGTAATGTTTCAGAGTAATCTATCAGAGTAATCAATCAAAGTAATCTATCAGTAGTCTATCAGTGTAATCTATTAGAGTAAGGTATCAGAGTAATGTTTCAGTAATCTATCAGAGTAATCTATCAGCGTAATCTATCATTGAACATTTTGTTAAAAAGGTCTCTGTAATTCCTTGAGTAAACAAAATAGAGAAATAAATTCAGGGCCTGAAACCCAGCTATTGACAAAACGCTAGAAAACCATTTTCTATGCAACGTATCCTTTGCAGTCTATGGGTGGAGCTGGAGCCAATCACAGCTGACTTCAGGCAAGAGGCGGGAACACCATGGACAGGCTACCAATCCATTACACAGAGCCAGATAACCATTCACACATATAGGTAATTTAGAGTAGCCAGTTGATCCAGTCTACATGCCACACAGGCTCTGGGAGAACATACATACTCTGCACAGAACCCAGAACCTCCACGCTGTGAGGTGACAGTGCTAATGGATACCCATAACTGGATAAAGCAATTACTGAAAGTGAGTAAATCATTTTCATATATAGTGGCTGCCCACTGTTCCGGGTATGTGTGCTCATGTCTCACTTGTGTGTGTATATGTGTGTGTTCACTGCTTGAATGGGTTAAGTGCAGAGAATAAATTCCCCCTGTGTGGCTTAAAAAACCAACCCATACTATAATTATGTCTTTTTCATAAACAATTCCAGTTAGGTCTATCATATACAGTATGATTCAAATTTAGTCAATTTCAGTTACAAGTTGTAACACCACAAAATGTGGAAAAGGGGGTGAACACGGGTTGGGGGTTGGTCTTACTTTGGAAATGACTTGCATGAATTTGGAAAGGATATTTTTGTGGGGGCTTTGGAAATAAACTGCAATCTTTTTGAGTCCTTCTGCTTCAACCTTCTCAAACCATGTCTTCATGAACATTGGTTTATATACAGGGGTATTGTCATGCTGGAACAGGTGTACTCCACTTAGTTATAGTGAAGGTAAATTATAAGACATCCTATAAAAATGTGTGCTTCCAACTTTGTTGCAAAATTCCTGAGTAGACCCAGATGCTCAGGTGTCCACAAACTTTTGGCCATATAATCGAAATAAATATATTAAGGGCGAGCTGTTGATGTGTTATTTGTCCAGCTGATTTTTTTTTTTTGTCTAGCTCACTTGACATTATATCTAAAAACAATTTTATTTCTTCCTGTAGTCGGGTTTCACTCTTGAATAACATCTAGTGATGTGTCGTTCGCGAACGATTCGTTCAAAAGAACGAATCTTTTAAAGAGAACGAACTTAACCAAATCACTTAGAACTGAGTCACGAATCACCCCCCCCCCTCCCCCCTTCGCGAAGCACTGAATGATTCGGTCAATCGGTGAACGAATCATTTGAACGAATCTTTTCCTCGTCAGTTCAGCCCCCCCCCATCGGCTCTGAACTTCGGTGATTCGGCGAACGAATCTTTTTGAACGAATCTTTTTAGTGAACTGATTCTAGTGATTCAGTTCATCTAAAAGAATTGCCGTGCTCATCACTAGTAACATCACTTCGGTACGTGAGGTGTCGCTGCCGAGCCTGCGTCCTAGGTCACGTGACTGTCGTGCGAGAGGTCTTTTTCCCGCCATGCTGAGCTACGTACGGTTCTGGGCGGAGCGTGTGAAGGCTGTGAAAGCGTGCCTGGAAGTAGTTTCGTGTCCGCAGCAGTTTTCGCCTTATTTGAGTATTCTATTTAATTTATTCACCTTTTCGAATTCCTCTGGCCATGCCTTCTGTGGAAGACTGGATCAACAACCCACTGGGTGTTGTCGAGGGCATTTTTGGTAAGAGATGGTCACTGTGTCCTGTAAAAGCTTTGCTGTGCCCCGGTGCCATTCTTACTCCTGTAACTTTTGACTAGCCGTGAAGCACTTAGCTTCTCATCTAGCTAGCTAACCACATTGGGATTTTAGTTTTTATCTTAGAGAGTGATCCATAAGAATGTGTGTACAGGGTAATTCTGTTCATTTTTAAAGGCTTAAGTAGACTTAGCATGATTAGCTAACTGCGTACTCTCTTACAGACTAGTAGCAGTGGCTAGTTAGTAGTATAGCTTACTCCAAAACCTGGAAGAGTCATGTTTATCAATTGTTGGTTTTTGTTTTATTTTTGTTTGTTGTTTTGCGTCTTTTCAGCTCAGAGCAGCTCCAGTCCAGACTGGGAGAAGAAAGTCGTGGAGTACTTCAAAGAGAAACTGAAAGTAAACGACGCACAGTCATGGGTAAATGTTCATGTTTTGTTGTTTGTGTATAATGGTTTGGCTCATCTATTAGATTAAACAATTATTAAACGGTATTAATGAAATGACTTGAACTGGGGATTAAGACAAGTGTATATTGATATGTTTGTAATTTGTGGACACCCTGTTGATCTTTAGGTTCCTTCTCTGAATGATGTGCCTGTGCACTACCTGAAGCCCAACAGCTTGGTGAAGTTCCGCTGTATGGTCCAGGATATGTTTGATCCTGAATTCTTCATGGGGGTTTATGAAACAGTGGATCCTTCAAAAAATGCAAAAGTAAGACAAACAAATTTTTTTGCCCCCCCCCCCCCCCAACAGCTGTGTTTTGTTATAGGCTTAAATGGTCAAGTCATGTCAAGTGAGGTTTATTGTCATTTCAACAATATACATGTGGTACAGTACATAGTGAAATGAAACAACATTCTGCAGGACCATTGTGCTACATATAAGACTGGGACAGATATGTGAAGTGCACGGATGCTCTATAGAAACAAAAGACTACATAAAGTGCACGTGTGCAGACTTGCAAAAACAACAAGTGGTGCAAAACATCATGGCTTACTGTTATTCGTCACAGTTAAATATTACCTTTTTGCTTTAAGGCTTGTAATTAACACATGCATTTTTTTTTTGTTCATACAAAGAATTTTATTTTGTCATCAGGATTTGTAACTTGGGCAGCACAGTGGTACAGTGGTTAGCACTGTCGCCCCACAGAAAGAAGGCTCTGAGTTCGATCTAGATGGTCCTCTGCGGCCCTTCCGTGTGGAGTTTGTGTGTTTTCCGGGTGGCGCGGTTTCCTCCCACAGCCCAGAGACATGTAGATTAGGTCAATTGGCTACTCTAAATTGCCCGTCAGTGTGAACATGAGTACGAATGGTTGCTTGTTTCTCTGTGTTAGCCCAGTGATAGATTGGCGACCTGGTCTACCCTGCTTCTCATCCAAAGTCAGCTGGCATTGGCACCAGCTTCCTCATGACCCTGATGAATAAGTGGTATAGATAATGGATGGATAGATGGCTTTGTAGCACCTAAATATTTTATTTAAATGCGTGCATTTCCAGTATATGTATTTCCAGTACTAATAGTGGCATATTATCTTTATTTTTAAGTACTTTGGAGGTTCCTGGAGGGGAGTCATGTGTGATCGCTCTTGTGTGGAAAAAACAAACATGAAGCCATTTAATACATGCTTGATAAAACCTGTTTTAACTTGGTTTTTTGTTTTTGTGTTCAACTTTAAGGTGTTGAGATGTGGAAAGTACAAAGATGTTACCGACTGTGGGGTGAGTAATCAATCTTGCCATTTTTTAGACTTGTTTATTTTAACTTCACAGCTCATTGATTAATATAAAGACTTACTAATAAATAAGGTGTTGTCATTTTATGCTTTGAATTTTTTTTCTTTTTTTCTGTTCTCATTGCTATATGGTCTAATAATAGTTAGTTTCAGTACTTTACTCTCTCTGACTATTGCATGATAAAACACAATTAGTTTTGGTTTTTCTTGGTATTGAGTACACATGGTGTTTAACTTATCAATCCAGACTGTTAAATCGAACATGTGTCAAATGTCAGCAGGTGGATTTCAACTCAAGGAAAAGTGTCACTTCGGAGAGGCAGACCTTTTATTGTGTACCTATCCCAGGAGAATCTCAGTGGGTGAAGGAAATATCCTTTTTAATGGCAAACTGCAAATTGTCAAATCTCCTTTTGAATTTACAAGCCCTCATCTGCTGTTGGGAAGTTTTTGTCTTTAACCTTTGTGAACAGCTATGCTCGTGCCAGTCAAGCTCGTGTAGTACCCTCCACATCCTACACTCCAAACAGGCACAAACGCAGCTATGAAGAGGATGAAGAGATGGACACACAGACTCAGCAGAATGAACAAGTCTCTGGTAAAAAGATTTTTTATTGTCTTGCATGGGCTTTTATTTAAAATTGTCTCAAAAATTTAGCTATTTTTTTTTTTCTTTTTTTCGGAAATTGTTTCTTCTCACAATAGGGCCACAGAATGTATCTGACTCTCACAGGAACATTGACTCAAAACGTTTGGAGACGGAAGCTCCTAGTCAGAACACATCGCCCTCGCACTGCTCATCTACCCTAGATCTCAACTTTCCTCTGCCAGGAGAGCGAGGCCCAGCCTGCCTGGTTAAGGTAGAACACTGTGAATGTTAAATTTAATTCGCAAATCGTAATGGTGAAGTTGCTGATCAGAATACAGTACGTAGTACAAGCCCTGTGTACACACTAGCAAGAACAGGTCACACCAAACCAGCAGCAGCATTTTAATTAATTTTCTGAGATCTGTGCATGGTAGTTATAATGCTGGGACAAATGTGAAAATTTGCTCCAGTACGTTTCTTGTACCTGTCACATAATGCAGGGAGTCTGATGGACTCCAAATTTACATTCACAGTATAAGTTCCTTCATGCATTTATTTGCCATACAGTCACTCTAAAATGGGAAAAAATTCCAACACGTCATGATGTATATGTTTTATGCCCTTAAAATATATTTTTTGTAAAAATTACAGTGGTTTACAGTGGACACTCAACAGAGACAAACCAGAACATCAGCAGCTTATTGCTTTTTACTGTGAATGTAGGGTACCATGGCCACTACTGACTTCATTTGACTTTTATTTTAACTTCTTATTTGGCTTGTTCATGTCGTACCGTAAGCAATTTCCTCCGGGATCAATAAAGTTTTCTGATTAATTCACTAATCAGTAGCCTGGGAGGGGTAAATTTTGTGTGCATGCTATTAGTTTTTAATTCATAAGTGTCTGAAGGACAAGCAGATTCAACAACCAGAAAAAGAACACAAACTCTACTTTATATTGCCGTTTGAAGTTTTAATATATTTTTTTTTTTGCTTAACTTTTCATTTGGTAAGTAATGTTCATATACACTTTGTGGTGTTGTGACACACCTTGATGCTGGAACTATATTGTGTGCTACTCATTCCTCTCCTTACTCATTGTTGAGTCGATCTGGTTGTCAGCAGAACAAGTTTTACTGTGCACACTAACATGCAAAGGTGTCATGGTTAAACATCTCCAGACACTAATAATGCTCAAATAATATCTTGTAAGTGTAAGTTGAGAACTCGTAACTAAAATGCTCACAAGCAAAAGCAATGTGCTACCTGATCATATACTTCATTTTTTTTCTCCCTCAGACTGTATTACTGCTCTTAACTAGGTAACATGCTTGATGCATTTCTTATGTTAGCTACCAGTTTTTAGCCTTTCAGCTAGGGCAACTAAATATGGAACTGGACAGTGCGTTGGAGCTTTTACATACCTTGGGGGGTCCAGCTAATGATTTCATGATTTGTTCATGCTTCCAATTAAATTTTATTTGTATATTGCTTTAATATATGTAATCTCTAATGTCGTGTAACATTATTACATTGATGAACTTTTTCATTTTTGAGACACAGAGCTAGGTGAGCATTGTCTCTGTCCAACCTTGGCAGGTGTACAACGAGTGGGACAGCTTCAAACTGAACGACATGCTGGAGGTCTTTGGCATTCTGTCCGTCGACCCCGCTCTCAGCTTGATAGCTGAAGAAAAGTAGGGCTTTTGGTTGTTTAAATTGATTTATTTAGAGCTTTCCATTTTGTTATGTTTTCAAGAGGACAGGTTTTACTCATAGAGAATCTTTGTTGTAGGGAAGCATCGTCTTTTCTGGACCCTACAGAGTGCATGGAGACCGTGGAGGAGCAGAGGGCTCACAGTCCTCCTGCATCACTCGTGCCTCGACTACACATGCTGTATGCCGAGCCGCTACAGCACAACAATCCACTACTGCCCTCTGCCGTTTCAGAGGACAAGGGAGCCTGTAAGACCGTGTATCAGATTTCTATTTCTCTGTAAATGCTCTGTAATTTCTCAAGATTTATAATCAGCTTTCTCTACACCTTTTTTTTTTGTTTGTTTTTAAAGTTTTAAACAGTGTCATGAGTGAGATGAGTTCAGTCAGAGCTGAGCTGCTCGCTTATCTCGCACATGTCTTCCTCGGTGACTCGCTGGCTGCTGAGTACCTCATTCTTCATCTAATCTCCAGTGTGTGAGTAGATCATAGCCCCACACACAACCTGAGTGTATTAGGCTTATAAAGGGATGTGAAAATGTATCATCACTGATTTAATCATTATTGCAGAAATTCTGTCTCGGAAGCCATATGCAAATTAGCACTAATGACAAGCTCCAGTGTTTTCTGTTCTGTGAGCATTCTGAGCAATCTCAGAGGTGCTTTTGATATTTTGTCAAATTAATGTGACGCTAATTTGTTTAATCCAATTCATGAAACTAGCCATTGTGATGAGCATGTAGCAGTATAATTTAACTGTGCAGTTTTGGTTTGTATCTGTGTATTGGAAAGAAGGGTTGATCCATGGTTACATCAGATTTCAAAGACCCAGTAAAAAAAGAACACTATGCTCTATAATCCTTTTAAAATAATTGTTACACATGCTTTATTTAGTACATTCTCTTATGTTTATGTATTAACAAAAAACAAATCCATTGGAATATGATGACAAATTAAAGTTTAGCAAATACATCGCAGCATCTATATCTATAACAGATAATATAACTGATTAGACATTAACTGATACTATACTGATTTTATACCACAGCACTTCTGAATTCTCAAATCTGACTTGTCAGATGTGTTAATGAATTTTTCTATAAAAAGGTTTATAGAAAAAGAACAGCCTCTACATTTTGATTTCCCTCTAATATGAGATGTTTTTTTTTTTTTTTTTTTTTTTAACACTTAACTTTAATGGAGAAAAAAAAGAGAGGTTGGAAAGGGCGTGACCCTTTATAGCTGATAAGAGGTAAAAGGAATTTTAAGTTTAATCATTCAAAAGTATGATATGTTGCTCATTTGTAAATTATTAAATTGTTGCATGTTCCTGTAGCTTAAGAAGGTTAACGTGCATGCTGTTATTGGAAAATTTTGGGGTGGCAACAGTAACTCAAGTTCATACCCCTTCTGGTTTTAGTCATTACTTAGTCACTGTTTTAGTACGTCATATCGGTACATTAGTCATACAGTGAGCAGCAGGTATGTGGTGAACTTATCGCAATTCATTCTGTCCACCTTACATGGACGTCTCAGACTATATATGATTACACATGAGTCATGCTGGCTTGCATTGTCTATATCTAATGTAAAGCATCCATAAGGATTGATTCCTCATGCTACATGCATAATTGCATAATTGCCTTATAGGTATGCCAGACGAGATGTTCTTCCTCTGGGAAAATTTGCTCTGAATGTCAGTGGCTGCCCCCACACTTCTCCCTACACAGAACTGCTCTACCAAATCATCCAGCAGCTTGTGCCATCTGTGAGTACTGCAGAATAGGTGTTATAGAATAATTCTTTTTTTCCCCCCCCAATGATTTCTATTTTTATTCTGTAAATAACCAAGTTGCACTCTGTGTGTAGTCATACCGGCTATGTATGAGTCTGCACAGCATGAACACACAGCGCATGGTGCCACGGAAAGACTACACTGCCAACCGGCTGGTAAGTGGAGCTCTGCAGCTGGGCAGAAACACTTCTCTGGTTCTGGATGAGACGCAGCTTGAGCAAGGTCAACTGGACGCAACAGGTCAGAACACCGTCACATCACTGTCATGTCGTGTTCGGTGTAAGATGTGCTGCTGTATTGGGGGTACAAACCCAATTTTTTTTTTAAAAGATGTGATTTAGATGGGTTTGTGTAATCGTCTGACAGGTGTGTAGTCTAGTGGTCACAGTTGTTTGATATTAAAGTGACAAAAAATGCAGCTCATTGCACCCTTAGCCTCTTCCCTTAAAAAGAAAATCAGGCTTCAAGTGGACCTATTGTATCTGGAGGGGTGGAGATTTGGAGTTTGAACATCCAAACATTGCTAATTCATATTGCTAGATTTACAGATCCATTAACTGCTACTGTTAAATGATGAACACTAATGAATGTGTAGCATGGTGATTTGCTTCGGTTTATTTGAATAGACTTTACTTCTCTTGTACTGTACTTAAAGCCTGTGTGGCATTTTAAACATCATGGAAAACAGTAGCTGCAAATTGGAGGCTGAATGGCAACCTTGATAATATTTTTTCTAGCATGCTGAGCGCACGCACAGTGCAGAGTGATGGAAGTCCGTCTGTCTGCTTTAGGTAGGGTGTTGACACTGTAGAGCTGTATGGCAAAACAATAGTGCGGTGTTCCATTACATGAGTCACTCAGACTGCCTGTGCCTCCTGTTCTAAGTCACCTACATTGCTTTCCATGCTACTTTTGTGTGTTATTAGAAATAGTACGTGCATATTGTCATATTGGCTAGACAATTCTGATTACACAGAATTTATTCAGCTGGAACAAGCAGAATTTTATCCATATTACTATTATTAAGTCATGTGGAGCAGCTCTTGCTTGTACGCATCCATATCGTAAATTCAACGAGTAGCTTCACGTTTTCATTTATGTATGCTATATCAAGCCCTATGCATGTCTGTGGTGTAGGTGTGCGGAACATCACAGCGTTGGGGAACCTGATCTCCTGGCAAAAGGTTGATTATGACTTCAACTACCACCAGATGGAATTCCCCTGCAATATTAACGTGGTCATCATGTCTGAGGGCCGATCGCTGCTCCCGGTAAGAACAGCAGGCTGTAGATCGTTCTTGCAGACACTAGAGGGCCAACAGGGAGGAGAGTTCTCTTAGTTCCTTGTTAGGAAGAGGTGGGTGGTGGTGCGCTCTCAGGAGACTGACATGCGCATTGCTGGATGTTTCCATGGGCAGCTGGAGACAGGCTGATATTTCTGTTCCGATCCACAGAGGCCTCGTCAGCCCTGTGGTTGGGGCTCTCAGTGCTGCATCACGCTGATGCTAAACACCGTATAAAATGTGCTGTGCTATTCCTGTGTGATGGCTCATGAGTTACCATGGCTGCAGCTGCACTACAAAGACAGGAAGGGGGCCAGGACAGTCTTTCCAGCTAATGACTTGACAAAGCACTGCTTAATATTAGAGTTTGAAAAGTCCAGCATTATTAAAGCATTTCAGGCTTTAGGATTGTTCTTTGTGCGACTCCCTAACTTGCTCTGTAAAAGAATTACAATTATAATGTAAACCCTGCAAGAAGGGCTGTATAGTAGTGACTAAAATGACAATCGCAATTAGTCTCCTCAGTATGAATTTAGTATCACAGTTATTCCTGAACACACACTCACTGGCCACTTTCCTAACATTCATGTAATTATCCAATCAGCAATCCATGTGGCAGCATCACAATGCATAATATCATGCAGATACAGATCAAAAGCTTCAGTTAATTTTCACATCAAACATCAGAACGGGAAAAACTGTGATCTCTGTGACTCTGAAACTGTTAATGTCAGACACCTGGTTTGAGTATTTCGGAAACAACCGATCTCCTGGAATTTTCACACAGAAAAGTGTGATACATTTTACATTACATATCGTAATACATTGATTTTGTAATGATGACAAATAAAACTGCTATACTGAAATATGTGTATCAAATTCAAATTATGAATATATATGTGTGTGTGTACATGTATATATGATAGAAAGGTGTCAGAAAACCATTCTATCAGGACCTGCATTAACTTCTTCGCAAGTTGAGCTACAGTAGCTCGTCTGTTGGATCGGACCACGTGGGCCAGCCTTCTTTTCCCATGTGCATCAGTGAACTTTGGCCATCCATGACCCTGTCGCCGGTTCACCAGTGTTCCTTGGCCCATTTTTGATGGATACTGACCACTGCAGACTTTGAACAGCCCACAAGACTTCCAGCTTTGGAGATGCTCTGACAGTAATTTCGCCCTTGCCAAACTCGCTCACATCCTTACGCTTGCACATTTTTCCTATTTCTAACACATCATCTTTGAGGACAAAATGTTCACTTGCCACCCAATATATCCCATCCACTAAAAGTTGCCATGATGAAGAGATAATCAGTGTTATTCACTTCACCTGTCAGTGGTCATAATGTTATGCCTGATCGGTATATGATGTACAGTCATTCTTCCTCAGAAAGAAAAAAACAGTTCAAATAAATAATAAAAAAAAAAGCCCAGTATTGCCGTGACGTTCATGTCCGTGATGACTGTATATAAACTTCTGACCACAACTGTGTGTGTGTGTGTGTGTGTTTAACCTAGTCTGCTACCCCATGCATATTTCCTCAACCCAACCAAAATTATTTTCTGGTTATTGTACTTCCAACACAACACATGATGTGCTTCTGAATCAATTTAGACATGAGTGTAACTTATCAAGTGCAGGCCTTGATTGTAACTGATTGCTATCACGACAGCCGTGATAGAAACCTGCAGTGCAGAAACCATCTTTGAGATAGCTACCCTACAGGTCTGCTGTAAATTCAGTGAAAATGTTGAGCTGTATATACCACAAACATATTCAGTATTGTTTTTTTCCCACATTCACATGGGCCAAATGAAATGAGGCTGTGGGCCTTGTGTTTGACACGTATACCATAATGCTTCCTTCTGATTTACCTTAACATTTTGGACTATTAAGTTCAGAAAGGCAGTAAGGTTCTCAGTTGCAAACTTCATGTTCTGTATGCTCCTAGCTCTGGTACAGAAGCCTTGTTTGTAAGAAGTGGTAGATCTCATAAGAAGAAAAATGTAAAGGAAATATCGCAGTACATGTTATGAGAAGCAAATGTGTCTCGTCAGTAATTTGTGATACTTGAGACAGTTAAATTCTGTCTCTTGCCTATTTGTGCACACTGTGAACCTGCCCACTCAAACCAGCCATCTGGCACCAACAAGCATGCCATGGTCAAAGTGATCACTGAGATCACTTATTTCCTCCTTTATTTTGATGTCTGATTACCATTAACTGAAGCTCTTGACATGTATGTGCATGGTTTTATGCACTGTGCTGCTGCCATGTGATTCTTTGATGTTATTTCTGTACATTATAATCCTGTATTAACGTTAAGTGGCTTTTTTAAACAAAATAAATTAACAGATAAATATGTGATAAAACATGAAGGACGAGTTGTGGTTTATTGCATTGACATTAACGTAGCTAGTAAGCTAGCTATGAAATTTTGATACATTTTTTGTGCAACGTTACTTGGAAATTGAATTTTCATAATTCATAGAAAGAGACTACTTCATGTGAGTTGTGAAGGATTTACATGTGTATGTTTTTTAGCTTATCAGAGTCCTGTTTTTCAGTGTGACTGTCAGGTACACCTGTGTCCCACTGTGACTCCCCCTAACCTGGAGGAGTACCTGAAGGCTGTACAACTTGCACAGCTTCCTTCTCAGCTCAACAAATACCGTGTGTACCTCACTGTGGCTCGCTCACTGGACTACAGCATCTCCGACCAAATTACCAAGGTCAGTGTGCATGTATGTTGCCCCTAATCTAAATGGAAATTGTAGATGCAAGTCGAGTAATCAGTAGTTCAGACTTGGATAACCTAAAGGAGAATGCTCATGTACTCGTAAAGGATTCATTTGTGTGGTGGTGACTGAGCAGTTTAAACTTCAATTTAGTGAGACCTAAAACTGACAACAGGTCTCAGACAGAAACAGTAGATACGTGCATATTCAAAAAAAATATTATCAGCATAAAATAAATCACCAAGAACTGACATTCATTCATTTGCACAGACATTCATTCTTTTTCAGTAAGCACTTTATCCTGGTCAAGGTTGTGGTGGATCCACGACGCCCTAAATGGACACCAGTCCGTTGCAGGGCACCGTGTTTACACTCTTATTCATACTTAGGAATGATTTAGATTAACCAGTACACCTACCAGCATGTTTTTGGGAGGTAGGAGGAAACTGGACAATCCAGAAGAAACCCACATGTTCACAGGGAAATCGTGTGCGATTCCACAAATGACAGTAATCCGGGCTCTGGATCAAACTTGGAATCCTTTAGCTGTGAGGCGGCAACATATAATCATCATCATCATAAAACAGGGGATTAAGAGTGAATATGCCTTCTGAATAAATTGGCTATTATGGGCTGCAATAAAATTCTTAGGTACATTAGTTTCAAAATAACTCACTGTAATCAGTGCTTTCTGTTCATTTACAGTTAATTTAATTAACAGAGATTTGAATTGGAGGGGTTGTCATTTATTTCTTAGCTTTTGACCCTAGCAGTTTTTTCCTTCTCTTTTTATTTATTTTTTAATGTGGCATGCAAGCAAAGGAACCCACTTCATTCAGTGCAGAAACTTATATGAATGAAAACTAAATGAAAACTATATTTAACTACATCTGTATGCACTAAGGTTTTGTGGGTGCATCCACAGGGCACAAGGGTTAACTGAAATATCTCAGGATGAAAATGATGTAAATCAATACTATGGTCCTAATGGCTATCAGATCTCAAACCAAGTGAACACCCATGGGAGATTTTGGATATTGTTTTAGACAGCTCCCCACTCAGAACAGTGCAATAAAAAAGTATCCAACGAATGTCAGATCTGTGGATGGAAAGGCATTGTTGTTGTGAGAGGTCAGCAGAGAATTGCCAGACTGGTTTGAGCAGACAAGGCTACAGTAACTCAGATAAACACTCTGTACAATTGTGGTGAGCAGAAAAAGGTGCACAACATGTTGAACCTTGAGGCCTGTGCCGATGAATCTCAATTTCTGCTGACGCACACAGATGGCAGGGTCAGAATTTGGTGCCAACTGCATGAATCCATGAACACAACCTGGTTTGTGTCAACAGTCCAGGCTGTTGGAGGTGGTGCGTGGAATGTTTTCTTGGCACACACTGGGCCCATTAATACCAGTCAGTCATAGCTTGATGCCAGTGCACTTCATGTTGGATTTTCCTTTGCAGCGCATCTGATAAACAGAACCAGTCAAAAGTTTGGACACACCTTCTAATTCTTCAAATTGGACACTTCATCTTTTAAAGTAATGATGGACTGTCATTTCTATTTACTTAGCTGAGCAGTTCTTGACATAATATGGATTACTACAGTTGTCAAATAGGGCTGTTTACTGTATATCAGAACTACCTGGACACAACACAACTGATGAATGAACTCTTGACAATCCACACCACTTAAGTAAAAACATCCCAGGTGATGAAATGGAACAGCAGTTCATCCCAGGGCACCATGCACACACATGCATGTTCACACCAATGGGAAATGGCTGCAAGGACAATTTTTAGCTACATATGCCAGTAATGTAATTCCTTGGTGTCATACCAAACCATTGATTTCACTGTCTTTTTTTTTTATTCCCAAAATGTTAGGCAGTAGAAGAAGACTTTGTTGAAATGCGTAAGGATGACCCTCAAAGCATTTCTGCCGAGGACCTGCACAGGATGTTGGTAGTCGCAAGGTGGGTTGGATTAGTTTCCTGGATAAGCTTCATCGTTAACTCCATAATCCTGACTTGACTCATCTTTTCAAATTCTAATTTAAATATTGTCTGTTTCTCTCTTCAGATTGATGTCTTTAAGTTATGGGCAGACAACTCTTTCCAGAGAAGGCTGGATGAAAGCTAAGCAACTGGAAATTCTGCGGACTAGCCGGACACAACAGCATAAATGTGTGAATGGCAATGAGCCTTAAAATTAAATTGTCTGAGTTTCTTATTAACTGCATTGGGGACATCAATTAACATGTTTATCTGTTAAGTAATATAGTGATTTCTCTCTTTGTACAGCACCAATGTTTTCTTTCTTTCTTTCTTTTTTATACTCAACCCTTTTTAAGGTGTGAGAAACAACAATAAATAAATGGGTATTTTTCAAAATATTTTTTGATAAGTCTCGAAATGTGCATTAAAGCATTTACATTGATTTCAAATGTGGCAAATCAAACGTGCAAAAGAATACATCCTTTCAGGAAAAGCTTTTAACATTCTAGCACGGAACATAGTAGAAAATTAAAATAAAGTTATCTTCGAAGAGGAAACTTCTACTGGATGCTTTGTCTTTCAAAACCTGTACTACTGGAATACACTTATTTGTAAAGAATAGCTTTTCCCACCCTTTCATCCACACCCACACACTGCCCTCTTCTCTTTTATCTATCCAGAATTTGTGTGTGGGATACGAGCTGTATCTCTCACGTAAGGATGGAATGTCTGGAATGTACTATAAATCAGGTTCCAAGAGGGATTCACACACAGTACTACTGACAATGTAGGGTATGGGTGAGGCCTTCATACACTCATGAGCTCTGTATGACTTCTGGCCTGGGGCAGGGTGTAGGATTTCACTCCATGTGAAACACCACTCTGCACACATTTATGTAATTTTAGACATTTTTCTATGAGAAAAATACAAGATCTTTCTTAGACTGAGTCTGGATTGTTTGGGCATAAAAAATGGAATATTGTCTCCTATTAAGGCCCTATGTGAAAAGAAGAACATAGAAAATATATATATTTTTAAATAAAAGTATGTTTTGATACTATCCCCTATAAAGTAATTCATTAGAAGATATCAGGATAATGTCAGTCTGCTTTGAATAATTTACTTAAAAAGCTTCCCAAATAAGACATTTTAATATACAGCAGTTTTACACAATTGTTATCAAATACAGTGGGTTAAGAGTGACTAAGCATTAGGAATAAATGGGCCATTATACAATGCAATAAAATTCTGGGTACAGAATGAAAATATCTTTCACACGTGTGAAAGAAGTCATTCATACACACACACACACAGGATGATGCTGAAAAAGGCTTAAATTATGTGTAACACGTGTTGAAAAACATTGTCAGAGATTAAAAAAAAAGTAATTCAGTTATACGTCAGTTAAATGGTAATGGCAAATTATACATGGTTTCCAGAGCACTTTGTGTGAAATTATGGTCCAACAAAGATGCACCTCTTAATGCATAGAAAATACAAAATAAACGGAACAGGAATGTTTACTTACAGAGAACTGATCCTTGAATAGGTTTATGTACCACTGCCTATACTAATATTCTAAATTACTAGAATAAATTCCAGTCCAGTGCATGCCACCTCAAATTCTTAAGAAATAACAAGCCCGCCTATAAGCAAAACCCATTTCTCAATACAGTATACTGTATTACCCATACTGTATACTTCAAATCAATCCTGTATTATAACCACCTTAAAATTTAGACAGTCAGTGGGTATCAGAATGATGCTGCGGGTATTGGGCTTGATGTCGATACCTAATTTGCATCTCAATTTACCATAATAAAAACCAGCATATGCATTAGTGGTCAACAAACAACCATTAAGCATAAAACAAGACCAAGTTCAAAAGATTCAGTTCATAAAACACTCATCCATTCTCCCTCAGGCTTGAGATGACCATGTTTCATTATACGAAATTATATATGACATTTAATATACGAGTTATATAACCTTCTCTCCTCCGTGAATCAAGAAACTGTTTTGGTGAAGGAGCTTGTGGATTTTGGTAAACCTCAGGAGTTTAATGCCCCAAGTTGACCAGATCTGAGGGGAGTGGTCTCAAAAAGAGCAATCCTAAATTAAAAGGTACAAAAAAGGACTAACAGGTCTTTAGAGGACTAGACCCCAGTTTATGCTACATGGCAGATGAACTGTATATAATGAGAATTATTGGGTTATCCACATAATTCATGTCTGCCTTTATGTACAGCAACTGGACCACTGCTTTAACTCATACTATAGCGTCTGATCCTCAAGATACAGGCTTATAAAAATACCACTCATAATCCATTCGCTTCAGCGACCTACACATCCTCAAGTATGCTGTAATTATTAGCTCTCCTCACGAGTCAGTCAAGGTGAGCCTTTAAGAAACAAAAAAAATAGATCTTCAACCTTCAGTTTCTGGCTTCCCAAACCTAGCCTTTCTATATGCATATCTTTTAAAGGAGCATTCTGGCATATTTCTATTATTTAATGTATTTGCTGTGTTACATGTCTGTAGCACAGTTTCACAACTCAGCATTTCAGCAGAATTCATAATTATGTATTAAATTTAGCAGTCAGGCCTGTTCATGTTCTGTCTCTACAAATGATAAACAGTCATTAAGAATCCCCACTGCAAGCACCGAATCCAAAAATAAATAGCAATAGCAATACAGCTCAACTGTTCTGGTTATGGTACCAGGTTATTTTCTTATGACAGATATTCAGTGCAGCTAAATACAAATAGGTGAAAACTAAAGGTGAGTGCAGAGTACCTTAGTCCTAAGTACAAAGAAACATCTGAAAACTAGTACAATATCCACCACAAAGAAGATTAGATGGAACGCCTCAATTCTATCTTAATTCCCACAAAACGCAAACTAGACTCAAATATCTTGCCCTTTCAGTCATCATTACCAACATGACCGTGGGTAGCTAGCTAGAATGTAGTCTTTTATCTTTTATCTAGCAGTATGCCTGTATTGTGTATTTCATACATATAATCCACCTATTCAAGTCCTAGCTTCATTATTTATATGTGTACAAAATATTTTATGTTGATATAATTTATAAACCTGCTGATGTCTGAGTTACTGCGGTTTGGATTAAACTCATACAATTCAACTAAGCTGTCAAATATGCTAATTACTACAATAATAACAATAAATATAATAACTTTGGATTGTGGTTCTCAGCTCTTTTGTCTAGAGAGTTAGAGCCATTATCAGGAGGTGTGGACCCTAAAACTGTTCTTACTCTGGTGACTGGATCACCACTAAAAGAGGCAAGCAGACGTGTTCAGAAGACATAGATAAATAGTTACACTTATGATTTCTTTTTTGCTGGAGTGTCCCTTTAAACTTAGATTCATGTACATAATCCTTTTGTATCAATAACTGAATAATTATATTCAAATTTCCCAGAAAATACAGCATAAATTGTAGTTGAATTTGAGGTACCACCTCAAACAGTACTGATCACCTGCTTTAGATCAATTAAAGCATGCTAATGGTCATACCTCAAGCCTGAGCATGAGCATATCAATGAACATAACATGACAAATGCAGAAACTATTACACTCAAGATGCAGCAAAATAACCTGAAAATATCTGCAAGTCATATCTGTCAAAAAATACCTGCACCTAATTATATGATAAGACTCTTGATATAAATATAAGAGTGCAAAAAGCATTTTACAGTGTTTTATGTTTGGCCTGGGTCCTTTACATCTGACCTGCATCAAATAATAGCTTAAAGCAGTCAAAGCACTGTATGTAATC
>JAOVYU010000047.1:18893751-18914003 GCA_025674565.1 Synodontis membranacea
AGAGCGACTTACATATATCACATTTTATACAACTGAGCAGTTGTGGGTTAAGGGCCTTGCTCAAGGGCCCAGTAGTGACAGTTATGGTGAGGCTGGGATTTGAACTCACGACCTTCTGATCAATAGTCCAGTGTCTTAACCACTTAACCCTACTACTCTCTGTTCATTCTTGTAATCAGTATGATTTGAATCAAGTATATACACTACATGGCCTGAAGTTTGTAGTCACATGACCATCACACCCATACGTGAGCTTTCCCCAAACTGTTGTCACAAAACTGGAAGCACACAATTGTTTAGAATACTATTGTATGCTGTAGCATTAAGATTATTTCTCGAGTGGAACTAAAGGACCCAGACCTGTTCCAGTGTAACATTGTCACTGCACACAAAGTGAAGTCCATGAAGACAGTGAAAGGAATTTAGTGCTGTGCACAGATCTCTGACCTCAACCCCACTGAACAACATTTGGGATGAAATGGAGCATACTGTGTGCTAGGCTTCCTTGCCCAATATCAGTGCTTGACCTCACTAATGCTCTTGTTGCTGAATCAGCAAATCCGCACAGCCATACTCCAGAATGTAGCAGAAAGCCTTCCCAGAAGACTGGAGGTCATTACAGTGGCAACGGAGAATCTGGAATGGGATGTTCAAACATCCCAAATCTGTATGATCGGGCAGGTTGTCCACAAACGTTTGACCATATAGTGTATTAATTTTTGTCCAGGTTTTAGAAATGGTTACATTTCTCAGTTTTAAATAATTGATTTGTTTTTGGAAAACCTTAGCCAGCCCAAAGCAGCTGAGATATGAAGATGTCGTGAACCAATCAAGTCCTCAGAACTGCACTGTCTATTGTGGCGGCATCCAGTCAGGGCTCTCGGGTAAGTCATACAGTGTTACCACTATTAAGTCTAATATTAAGTCTGTGTAGTTTGTGGATGTGGTATTAAATATCGTATAATTTTGCAATATCCTATGACAGACCACCTCATGCGACAGACGTTTTCACCTTTTGGGCAAATAATGGAAATCAGAGTTTTTCCAGAAAAAGGCTATTCTTTTATCAGGTAGGTCATATGAACAGTGCATATGAACTGTTCATATGACCATATTCATATATGGTCATATGAACTTTCCTCATCAAATATAAATGATTTGTAGGCATTTTATGACACAGAGAAATCATTTTAGGGCTTTTGATTCTAACCGATTTCTTGTATATTTATGTATAATGTTGACAGTAGTTCTCTATCCGGCATTGTGTCTTGACTTAAAACAATAACATAGTTATATTCCTTTTAGCAATTATCATGTAAAATAAACCAGGAAATCTTTGTTAAATGTAATTAGGCTGCATTCCAGCCATATTCCAAGCCTTGATTATGTGTAGCTATACTGCTTTTCCATTAGATGGCACCAAAGAAGTTATTAAGGGAGGTGGTGTTACTGGCTCTAGACTTGGCAAGTTTTACTTAGGTTGGAACATAACCAACCACACACATGTTTATGTAGCTTGCTGGCAAACATGAGATTAACTAGTTTCATGCACAACTAATTGCTTCACACAAAACTCTTTATACTTATAAAGACAGAATTCTGCCAATATTTTTCAGTCCAGTAAATATATCTTGGCTCCAGCCTTCCATTGTCTCCCGGTGTTCAAAAGTTTGTTTTCCCACTGAAAGTGGGGGCATAGAAGTGTGGAGAGCTAGTCAGATTACAACATTCTAAAGCTTGTAGAGAGAAAAGTATATAAAAGCTGAGAATGTTTGACCATTAAAGCTTAGTTGAGCTATACAAAAATGCCATTTGCTTTATCTCCAGTAGTGTCACCAACCTTAAAACCATGTATGTACTGTGAGGTTTGTTTGCTTATTGTGGGTCTCTCTCTCTTTTTTTTTTTTTTTTTTTTTTTTTTTTTTTTTAAATCTATCCACAGGTTCTCTTCCCATGAAAGTGCTGCCCATGCCATTGTGTCAGTGAATGGAACAAGCATTGAAGGCCATACTGTTAAGTGCTACTGGGGCAAAGAGTCACCTGATATGGCAAAAACTGTCCAGCCTGTAACAGAACAAGTGTGCATCATTTTATAATTCTTTACAGAAACAGTTTTAATTGTGAATGTTATCTATCATTTAAGCTCTTAAATCAAAATATTGAAAATTAGTTAAATAAAGAGTAAGGGTTTTTGCTGAAAATTGGTTATTTCCAGCAGGTGGATTATGGACAGTGGGGCCATTGGAATCAGGTGTATGGAAATCCTCAGCAGTATGGCCAGTACATGACAAACGGATGGCAAGTACCTTCCTATGGAATGTACGGACAGACATGGAATCAGCAGGGATTTGGAGTAGAGTAAGTTGGTTGAATTTTGAGTCTTGTTGTAAATGCCTGTAGATAATGTAGAAATTTGTACGTATGGGTCACTTAACATTGTTCTGTATGTGATTTGACTGTGTGGCTACATGTACATAAGCTTACATAGTGTATTCTGCATTTACAGGCATCAAAAATACTGATTATGCTTAGTTAATTAATTTGTGCTTAACTGATGTTCTAAACTTTTGTCACAAGGACACCATGCTTGCAGCTACTCTTCAGAGAATGCCAAAATGAAACCTCAAAAAAGGAACAAACTTATTACTATTATTACATCTGCTAGGACATTTGAAAAACACTTCCTCACTTGCTTTCTCCTTCCAGACAATCACAGTCTCCTGCCTGGGTGGGAGGTTTTGGGACTCAGCCCTCTCAGGCACAGCCTGGCCCTGTGATGAACCAGGCTAACTTTGGCATGGCTGGCTACCAGACACAGTGATTTTTTTTCATCACTGTCCAACATCTGAGTCACTTTGTGGGAGCCCGCTTTCTCGTGTGAGGAGAATAGAGAGACAAATAGAAGTCGTTGACTTTTTCCTGGAAAACATTCAGAACTGACCTGAATCAGGGTTTAAGTGCAAAGAAGCAAATTTTGATTATAGAACGCCTTCAGCAGGAAACTGAATTTATTTGCGAAATTTATTTTCATTGTTTTAACGGAGTCGGACATAATAAACTGTACATTTCCCCCCTCCATCTGTATTCAACAATATATTTGCTTATTGCCAATTACAAGACATGCACAGGTACACTGCAGAATGCTGTACATGATCTAAACACAATGCATTTTAAACCATTTCATTTCCCCCCTTACAAATAGCTGATGTGTTTGCTTGTTAGTCACACAATGGACTTCAAATTTTGTACCTAAAGAAGCAAAACAAGCATTCTGACAGTAAACACATATAAGTAAAGGCACTTTTTGGGGTTCATTGGACCTGTGTCTTGTAAATGTTGAAGTGTAAATGAATTTCTATGTGCAGTTGTGTATATTTAATTCACATTAGCGCCTCAGTTCTCTCAGAAATCTAGAGTTTGATACAGCGTGTATGATGTTATCTTTTTACTATGTTTTACTGACAGTGAAATCTTGTTCACTTAAAGAAAGGGTCACTCTGTCTGATTATGTAAATAACCTTTGATAACTGGCTATAGAAAAGGGTTTTCAGTGCATCCCTTCTTTCTTTCTGGATAGAGCAGTAACTGCATTGCTCTTGATTAGACGCATGTCCGTGTGGCTGACATGCTGAATTCACTCAGTGTTACAAAGAAGCCTTAATTTTCAGTCACAGTTTTCAGTTTGCTGATCTGAGACCCTTGTAGAGAGCTGTATTGTTGATTTTAGACCCCACAGTAGATTTTCTCCATTTGCAGTTTTGACAAATATGCGTGCCATTTTCTCTAGTAGCCAGATAATTGAGATTTTGGGGATTTTTTTGGGGGAGGGGGGACTTTGTAGATTTGAAATGCATGTTTCAAATCACATTTGTTGAGGTTGCTTCAGGAACCGAATGTAATAGGTAAAATGTTTGAATGCAGTCTAGCATTTGATAATTTTAAGTCTAAATGAGTCTCAATAAATGAATCATTGGACTAGGAATATGTTAATGTATGCTTTTATTTTGGGTTTAAAATAACATTTATATTGTTTATATACATTTATAGGCAAGTATGACTTTAATTCTAGAAAAATTATTAATATTCAAAAGCTTTACTTACTGTTAGTTTGCAGTAACTTGTAACATCTGAAGCATGGAGTGTTCCAAGATCAAGCAATTTTACATTCACAATTTAAGATCAGCACATTATAAATATTCAATATGCCTACAGTTAATTACATGTAATACATTAAAAGCTTTTTAATATACTTATTTTTCCAAAGTTAACCATCAGCATTAGCAAATTTAAACTTTACACGCAAGAATAATTATTAATATTAGTTAAAGCTGTTTTCACTTTCTAGCCAAAAGGTACAGAATCTATGACAATGTGGTATCTACACCTAAAATCTTTAATGTCATAATTTGTGGTCTTTGTCTAAATTCAGTGGGTAAATACCTTTTTCCAAATCTACTATCAAGACCGACAGCTGAAATTTTGTGGCTTTTGCTCGAAGGTGTAGCAATGGCAGTCATTATTTTGGAATTTAAACTTAAGACCCCTAGCACAGCGGCCATACAGAATTTATTAAACTCAATTGCACATCTGTCACAAAATGGTGAGGTTAGTAATTAGTTATGATTATCTAAATGAATGGCAAGCTCTCTAGTTTCACAGTACAGCAAATATACACGACATACATAATCTGTGACATTTGCATTGATGTCGGGAACAGTATTACTACAGGTTCATGTCTTCCTGCTCCTGTGATGAAATATTTGCGTGAAGGTTCTAGTACATGCTTCAGTTTCTAAGATGTAAAGTTTATTTCTTGAATAATAGTTACCATGGTCATTTATCTAATATCTCTGGATGAGAGATTTTCTATAATAAGTACTTTTCCTAGTCTGTGTCCTAGCTATTAAAGTTGTAGGCTTTTTGGTCATGTTTGCTTCAGTGACGTGGAGGTAATGTTCTCTGTGATGGTGGGCCAGGCTACATGTGATGATTAATTCCTTCATTTCTCAATCGAGCAGCCAATGACCAAGGCGGGAACTTGCTCTGGGTTTACCATAACATCGCCTTCCAGATGTTTCCCCTCTTGCTGTAATCATAAAAATACCAAACAAAACTATAACAAAAGGTCATTTGGTGGTAATGGGCAGAATTAAATCAAGATGTAAAAACCTTGTGTGCATATCATAAAGTTTCATGTGGAAAAGTGCACGGCAAGGTTAAACTTGATCCTCACCTCATTTCTGGTTGCCAGGTGTTTTTCCATTGTGCTTTTTGTTTACTTTTTCAGTGTTTTGCAATCCCAGTTTTTCCATGACCATGTCAATTTTGGATATTGTGATGGCTAAAGCACCTTCCAATTCAGCCACTTGTTTAACCAACCTAAATAAGAGCAGTAATGGCCTTTAGAACAGGTGCAGCATGAATTTGTATTTTATGACAATACAATAGAAAGAACACAATGATGGAATCCTGTCTGGTTACAAAGGGACAGCTACTGGTAGATGATATCATTCTGTTATCACGAATCCCAGACATTTCTGCGATACAAGACGGGTATCACAATATATGTTTCGATTTGCTCACAAACTGGCAGCAATACAGTAGTGTTGCATTTTTAGAAAACGATTAGTTTATAAACCTTTTTATAATAAATGTATTGGTTATATTTAAATGTTTGTTAATAAGAAAATTACTGCTGATAAATTTAAAAATTAAGTACAAATTTTAACATGTGGTTCAAGTCAGTTTGTATTTATTAAAAATTCAAAAAGGAATAGTCTTAATTTGAATTTAATAAAAAGTAATTTTATTTTGTAATACCCAATACTGTTAACCATGCAATATTGTTTTCTTTAAAACTACTAGCCTGAAAAAAGTATTTTTTTAAATGAAGCACTTCACAGTTAAACTCTCACATATAAACCCTTATGTTGTAAATGTTATGAATATAATAACCCAAAGTTTAAACATATTAAAATAAATCCTATCACAAGACCAAGACATATATCTTTAAATGTAAACGTCTCTCTCCCCAAATTTCTTTTCCAAGTCCAATTCCCATCTTTGCAATTTGTAAGGATTTGATAGCCAATTTCTTTGATGTCTTGTCTCTTAAAATATTGCAGTATCCACTATATCTCTAAAAAGCATACTGCTTTTTGACAAAAGTTATCGCAGTATCAATGTTGACCAGCCCTAAGGCCCTGATTCCTGACACGAGTGTTTACAGTTTAATATGCTGTCACGGTTTTTATATTATAACTGACTATTTAATGGTTCAAACAAATTTTCTTCATTACAGTCATAGGTTTCTCTAATGCTGATTAAAAGTATGGACATTAAATGCTTGTTCCCTGATGTTTTCATTGTAGTTCCAGTGATTAGTGGGTGCTGTTTGTATGCGTAACCTACATGTGAAACTGTTCCTGATTCACTGAGCTTGAGGTTGTCTTCTCGTCTGCTGCTTTATTTCCATGTGTAAGATTAGAAAGCTCTGCATTGAGTGCATTCTGGTAAAATAAAAATACATCTTTTGCTCAGAAATTGTAACAGTGAAACACAGGAGGAACATGAACATTTTAAGGGAAAGCACTAATGGGGAAAAGTTCCAAACCCTTTTTTCCTCCAGCTCTTGTTTCATTTTCTCCTGCTCCTCACGGTCTAGAATCCGATTTCCATCGTGATCATATTTGGAGAAGGCTTCAGAGATATCATGATCATCATGACCCATTCTGAATGAAAAAAACAAGCAGCATTAATATCAGTGGGTCTTTCACTCTTGGTTTGTTGGTAAATTAATAAAATACTACATACTCTTTTAGCGTTTCTCTGAAGTCCCTAAACTCCAAATCTTTTGACCCATCTAAGGCCTTTTGAACATCTGAGATCCTGTCCTTTTTGAATTTCAGCTTCATCACAGTCTGAAATCAACAGTGTTAAGTGAAATCACTCTTACATAAAAGCAATATCAATGTGTTTTATTTATTTATTTATTTAGCCACACCTGTTTCAAAAGATCTGTAATATGGAGGTCATCATTTTGGGAGGCGAGCTCCTCCTTGACCTCAGAGTATGTGTCGTTGATGATGGCCAGAAACATGTTCTGTTCAGTGGAAAAAATCCAAGTCAGTTGGGAGTAAGTCAATTTTGTGATTTGTTTAACACATTGGTATTCAAGATTGGAAGGCTTACCAATAACACAAAGAAGACAAAGAACACATAAGTGAAAAAGTATATCGGCCCCAGGATTCTGTTAGCACTGTCAATGCTATCATAGTCGAAGTCTCCAAGGATGATCCGAAACTGGGTGAAACTGCAATAGGCCATTATATCTTTATGTATTACTATGTCATTTTGAAGTTGAATAAATATGTTTCGACTACTATGACTGCAGTTTTAACTGTGAAAAAAGGTACTTACATGCATTTTTGAAATGTGCTGAATGATTCAACCTGAGTACCAAACAGAAGATAGCCCAGCTGGGCATAGGCAAAAAACACAATGAAGAACATGACGGCAAACCCCAGGATGTCTGTGGCACAGCGTGCCAGCGTGGAGGACAGCTGTGACATTGTCTTATTGAAACTGATGTATTTGAATATCTATAGGGATGAAGAAAACCGCAGGATTGCAATGAGTTTCATCCATTGTTCATTTGATATTGATATTCGTATATTATGTGCAGTTTCGAAATCGGGATAAGGTTTTACCTTGATCCAAGCAAAAAATAAGTTTACAGCATTCATGTTGTTGTACTGAGTTTGCCAAAATGCCAGAAATTCAAAATCTGCATAGATGGTAGGGTTTTGTATTAAGCTTCCAAGTAAATTGTTTACTTTGATAGTCCGGAAGACATTGAAGATTATTGCAACAACAGCAAGCTATAGAAGAAAAAAGCATAAAACATTCCATTAGAGTATTTTTCAAAAGAAAACTAGGGGCAGTATGGTTGATTAATATAGCTGTATATTAACGTTCCAAAAAAAACGACCCCAAAAACTTCACCTTACCAGTAACACTACAACATCCAGAATGTTCCAAATGCTGGTGAAGTATGAGCACTTGTGTATGCGGACCTCCAGTATTTCCTCCACAATGTAGTAAAGGATGAACACGCAGAAGACGATCTCACAGCCGATGATGAAGTAGTCCCATGAGGTAACGTACCGAATCAGCTTAACTGTCCGGATCTGGTATGAAGGTATTGCTCCACCAGTGGCAGGGAACTCAACCACCAACCTGAGAAACAGTGATATATTATAATGTCAAATAAGACATGCTGAATGAATGCATAATGCATCAATCTATGCATATTGTATGTAATGTTTAGTACCTTATAACACAGAAGAGATTGATGTTGGCATTGTATGTGGAAAAATCAATGAAAACAGCCCTGGTTCCATGATCCAGCCACAGATTTTCTTTGAGTTCTTCCAGGATAATAGTACTTTCATTTTTGAACAAGGCAAGGTCCTGAAAGTACCCTGCTCCACTGTATGTGGCCAGTAAACCCCAGTAACTTGACCCCTTCAGCTCAAGCTCTGTGTGGTACGTCCAGCTGAAGGAAATGAGATCACAGAAATTAGTGAATTCTGAGCAATATGAAATGATGTAAACTGGCTTAACAGTAGCTTATAATAATCAAAAGTCAAAATGACTTCACAGACAGTGAATAAAGTAAATTATCTACAGTTGGCTTGTAAACTGTGAGAATTATTCCTGTTTATTTCAGAATGATTGTGACCACTGTTAAGCATAGAAGTACAATCAGGTGAACAGGTATTAGGCTTCACTCACGCTGTTCCATTGACAAGTCCAAACACATGTTGCTCTTCTTTCTTCTCGTCGTACACATTGAAGCAGTCAGTGATTTCAGTACGAAAGTCTTTGGGCACCGTGCATGAATTGTTTTTGACTTTTATCTGTCGCATACGAGGGACTCCCAGGAGCATGTTCTCGTAGTAAATGAAGGAGTGTGTCCCAGTGTCAAGAGGCTGGTCATTGTACCATGTGGTCCAGTAAAGGCCATCCATCAGTGGACCTTCTGCATACTAAGGACATTAAGACAAAAGGGTATTGATGAATATGTTGTGAATTTTTCTTTTCGACTGTTCGACACAATTCATTTAATGCTCAAAACAAATGTAATTTGTCGTGTAATTTGAAATGTAATAATTAACTTAGTAAGGGTCTTTATTTTATTTTATTTTATTTTTTTTTATTTTATTTTATTTCATTTCATTTTATTTTATTTTATTTTATTTTATTTAACAACATTAAGCACATTAGGCACAAAAAATAATTAGAATTACAAATCGTTTAAAAAGAAAAGAATTATAATTAGAAGCAAATTAAATTGACAAAAAAAATATAACAATAAAATTATTATAATTGTAATAATAAAATTACAATTATTAGATTTATTTAATTATTAATGTGAGATAGCATTTAATAATTTAATAATATTATTTCTTTATTTCACTTGACAATTTCATTAGTTTTTCTTTTTCGTGCCTAATTTTAAAACTATATTCAATTTTTCTTCTTCATCCTATTATTATTATTATTATTATTATTATTATTATTATTATTATTATTATTTTGTTGTTGGAAGAAGTAGGAAAAAAAAGAGAATTATAAAATAGGATAATAAGAAACTACTCACTGTCCAAAAATCGTCCATGCTGCCAATGGACTGAAATGAATTCACAAACAAATCATTCATAGCTTTAGTGTAGTAGTAAGTGGCTGAGCTGGTCATCCCATAGGTCACTGAAAGGCAACATGATTATTAATAGTCAGTTTCACTTGTGTACTTTATTATTCATTCTAACACACACGATCCATCGTAGCTGGTTGTTTACGTCAAGAATTCGTTTGCTATGAACACACCATAAAATCTGAAGGCCTCAATTAGGGGAGGGTGATTTGTTTGAGGAACGAAGATACAGGAGGACACAAACAGCTCCCTTAAACAATGTACATCCAACTATACAAAGACTAAATGGCTTGGTTTGGGCTCTTATCAGTGGAAGTCCAGCATGTATTCCTTTCAGTATTAATGTTTCCTCTAGACAATGGTCTGTGTAAACCAGGGGTGGGGATGACGTTTTATAATGGGCACTTAGGCTGAGCCTGATCACTAAAGATAATAGGACAAAGTAGTAAAATAAACCAGGGGATTAGTACAAACATTGGTCACTAGACAGGTTGATGATTCCAATGACATTCTTGAATTATTCCCCATTGCATTTATGTACCTTGTTGCTTAAATATTCCCTACTCATGAGACAGACATAACATATCACTGTATAAGTTTATCTTGCACAAATCATAACGATCCCATTTAAACCTCTTTAACATGTAATACCTGAGGCAAATTATATCTGTATGTTGAGACGGTAAACACTTTACAGGTTTATGGGTTGATGAGTAATTTCCAGCTCTGTGACCATCCATGCTGAAACATATATATGATATGCTGCCGTGAAATATATAGAAAACCTTCATACTTACATAAACATATGTCCACTAGGAAAAGGATGTAGACAAATAACTCTCTGAGAGTTGTTTTGAGAAACAGCTCTTGATTTTTTGTTGTATCTGTTGTCAGCGTTGTTCCCCATAGTCCTATCAAATCAGAATTAATTTTTTTTTCATTCAACCAAATTGTACAGTATGTTTCCCACAGTACAGAAAATTGATAATTCAACACAATTTTAAATTGTCAGCCATTTCTAATATTTAAAAGTGAAAAAGGTTTTAAATAGTTTTCAGAGAATCATTTCCAGAGATGCAATGTATTAAAGCTTATACACAAAAGCACAGCAGAGTGTCACAGCACATTTACCTCGTAGGAAAGCACAGCAGCATCCAGATTTCTTCTTCTCTGGCTGTTGATTTAGCATTGTGGATTCAGCCTCGTAGGGGTTAGGTGCACCAAAGTGGGGTGGAATGTTGTACACCGTGCTGACAGGACGCCTTACCAGTGGAGGGGTGCCACAGTATGCCTGGTTCTCCCATCCTCGTTTCCCTACATTCTCTAGTTCACACTCTACCTGACTGCTCATGTGGCTCTCTGCCCTGCCGTTTACATGCTGCATGCTGGTTACTGAGGTGCTGTCGGCTGATACGTTGTGTACTGAGGTGCTCTGTGTAAGTCAGTGGTTTTCCTAGATATGAGAAGCGATCTGCTGGTTGGAGATAGGCGCCACCCGTTTTTATACCTTCTCCCTGAACAGCAATCAAAGAAGATGCTATTGGTTATGAAAAGGGAGGCCGGACTCTATTGTTCATCTAAACAAAACCATTGACGAAAACGAGACATCTGGGGTGCTTTTATTTATTTATTTTTTGGAAAGGTGACGTAGAGTAACACAAAGCGCTGTAATCGCTTGTTATAATAGTATGGAGCAAACAATGAAAATGTAGATGGCCACTTACATCTGTGTTTCAGTATTAAAAAAAAAGTACATCTCATATTAATTGTCCTGGGAAAAAAAAAATCATTCAACTGGGTTGTAGATAAACACAATACCTAATAATAAAATAATCTTGTTTGGCAATTCTTAATTACGTATTTAACTTCATGTTTTCCTTTTAGCACTATCAAAGTTCAGCATTAACACATTAATTACTCAATGACTCTCAGTGCCAAGACAATAGATAATGATGAATGCATTATATAGAAACAATATTTGTGCGGCCAACTGATTGCAATTACATCTGCCCCACCAATAACAGTGAGCTTCTCATATTTTCTCATATGAAAATATATGAAGGGTATACTGCATGAACAACAGACCAACAACTAACAAATAACGAATGTATATTCATATGACAAGCATTTTTGTACTCATGGTAATATTACACAATAACACAGCTGAAGCTGTCTTAATCATGAAACAAATATATGTTATATTGTCCAGGAAACATTGTGTCAGCCATGTTTGATAACTGCACAATGAATTCAAAGATGAGAGACTGTTGTGGGTTTTTTCAGTCTTTATAAGTGTTTCAGTGATAACACAAGTGCTATTATAGATGTTGAAATGCAATGATTAATAGTGGCATATTTGCTTTCTGTGTATTAGTCTGTGCATCTTGACCTGAGACCAAGCTGCTCAAGCTTCACTGCTGTAAACAGACACATTACACACAGTCACTGAACAACAAAGGGTTTAATTTTCTCTCTCCAATCAAGAGTGCTTGTAGGGTTTGGCATATCAGTGGTCTTGCCCCATTTTAGTTCAATTCATTTAATTCACCTAATTTGTTAAAGTCAGCAACCATCCATGTGCTTTATGGTCACAGAAACCATTCTTGAGTCCGGTTGTGGCAAATGGAAGCCCTATAATCTTTGGTGACTATCAGTTGAAATATTTTTTTAGAAATTTAAGAAATCTCAAAAAAAAAAAATTTACTGCACAATTCTGGCTGAAATCTGAGCTTTTGGCCATGGAATATTAGTACATAAACCAAGCACTCAAATTCCAACCAGAATTATAGAACGTTATTTACTTGATGTTTATTAATCATTTCTATTCAAATGTTTTGACTGATAGTCACCAAATGCCAATTACTTCTACCCATAAATTACCAAACCACCATTCATATTAATGCCCTTTATTCACCGTTTTTAACAAGTTTGGCCAGTATTCAGTTATTTAGACTAGCAGTCATTTTGAATAATAATTTCTAAAAGACTAATAATTACACTTTTTTTTTTTTAAAAATTCAAATCAAGTAATATTTCCTAAATACAGTGTATATTCAGAGATACGTTTCTAGTATGTTAACTTCGTATGGCATAGGCATATCTGTTCAGTCTCTGTAGATGTCTCCTTTTACTTCAGCATCAATTCCCACCTGCATCACATACATGGTAATTTTCAATTATACTTATCCTTATTTTAGGAATTAGGAGCTAAAAACAGACTTACAAGGCTTATATTAATCTGGAATGCATAGTGCTGGCCTGGATCTGGTTCATCTTTTTAGGTCATCATAAAGTTTGATAAGATTTTAGATCAGCAATCCTAAAGAGGGAAACTCCAGTCAACAGGGAAACCCCAGTCTTGGGCTGACAACTGCATTCCACTGTGGTTACATTTACATTTAAGGCATTTAGCAGACGCTCTTATCCAGAGCGACGTACAAAGTGCTTTGATCAGTTGGTTCCACAAGCCACCTGGAGACCATGTGAAACACAAGGATAGCAGTACAGTACACTCACTATGGCTAGCAAGCACCAACTGATCAGACATATCTATGGGTTTCTGGGCCCTGTGCACCTCTTGTACAATTGTTCAAGCTTTTTGAGGGGTCTCACAATCCTGAAGCCCTGTTATACACAGGTTTCACTGTGCCACTCCTCTGTGACACTCCTTTATACAGTAGGTGTCCATTATTGATCTAGTCTAGCGTTGGCATACTTACCTAGGCACATACAAAGCCATTGTTATTTGTCCTGGTCTGTCTGTTTTCTTAATTCCACATTACATTTGGCATCTTGTAGGCTATATTACCAAAACTCAGTAGAATACTGTGCTTAAAAACAGCCCAAATACTGCAAGCAAAGTTCTGATGATCAGGATCTTTTGATGTGATGTCACGTGCTCTAAACAAGATTTATACTTTCTCTGAGGTCACAGCAGAGACATGTTTAATTGGAGCCGTCTTATCTAACGACACACCAGGGTCTAGTGAAATGACCAACCCTTTATCTGGGCTGTGAGCATACACATCTTACAACACTCAGATTTACTGCAGTAAATCTGGAACTAAAAATACTTCAAACATTACCTCTTTATTTAAATATTTTATAAAATAAAAAAAAACAAAAAAACAATGCAAAGCCTTGACATGCATTTTTCAGTTTCTTTTCTATCTATGATACTGAGACGAGCAACAGTAGATCTTGCCATTAAAAATTTTATTGTGTGCTGATCCATGTCTAAAATAACAACAAAACATAAGAAAATGTATTTATTAAGTTTATTCTTGCCCTGGTGTAATATAAATTGTACATGTTGTGCAACGAAAGTTGCTAAAGTACATACCTAGATAAATAAACACACTCAGTTGACTGAAATATCAGTTTGCTGACAAACCACACTTTACAAAAAAGTTACAAAACTTACAAAATGAACAAAACATAAGAAGGCATTTACAAATATTAGGGCACACTAAGCTTTAAGTAAGCTTCAATTCTTGATTGAATGATTTGATACAAAGCAATATAACATTTGAGTGTTTGGCTGAGAGAACCAGGACTACTCACTACACAATAAATTAAAAACCATAATAAAGCATTTTGGTTGAAATTACTTTCAGAAATAAATGCTATACTGTATGGTTAGAAGAATTTGGTACCAAGCTAATCAAAGGTGATCAATATACAATATGGGCTACTACATAAAAAAATAATTGTAATACAAATGTATTTACTGAGTCCTGTATCCACAGAAAAGAAGATACAAGTTGACACTCCAGCATGTCTCAGTCTAAGTCAGGACTTGGAAATCCTCGTAATGGTAAGAGAAGGAGGTGTGTGTGCACTCGTTTTCAGTGGGTGAGCTGTACCTCATGATGCAGGGGTAGCTCTCTGACTGCAAGCTGTCATACTGCAGGTCCAGCCATTGCCTGTGAGGTGCGCTGTTTCTACTAGAATCACTCAGGATGCGGTTGAGGGCCATGATGTAGCTCAGAGCCATCTGCAAGGTTTCATACTTTGAAAGTTTCTTGTCCTGACCCCACTGAGGAACCACTTTGCGCAGCTGGTCGAACGCTGTATTCAAGCCCTGCATCCTCTTCCTCTCTCGGGCATTGGCTGCTACCCTCTTCCGTACCACGCTCTGAAACTTCTCTGGGTCTCTGGGATCACACTCAGAACCCAAATCCACGCAGGATGATGTGCAAGGCTTCATCTTTTCTGCTGTATGTCCAAGTGTGTTACTACAGTTCAATGATAAACAACTATGTGCATAGAGATATTTTAAAACTCAGCAAAAAAAAGGAGTCCTTGCTGTAGTCGTGTTCCGTTACACAGATCCAGGTTGTTGTGTGAGCACCAAGCCCAGCTCTGTTTTTCCCTGAGGAGGAAAGATGCTTATATAGGACTTGAATATTGACAGGTGGCAGCAGGTGGAGCCCCATCCTATTGCCCCATCCAAGCATTATTACTCTTCAAACCACACTTGCACACACATACAGGACAGCAACACTACTGCACTCAGATACACCCCACCCTCACCCCACTCCATTCACTCAAACTTTAATGACATTCAAATTAACTTTGGCAGCCTATCAGTGTTAAGCTTCACCAAAGCTGTGCATTACAAATACTAAAAACTTACCATCTGGCCAGGCCAGTTTAACTCACTGGGGGTCAATGAGTGAGAACTACTTAATTAAATGGAAATGATTCCTGAGCATCTATGGAATATTATTTTTTTTGTCTCCTAAGAAAAGAGCATGGCTTTCACCAGCCTTAGTACATAAACAAAAGGCATACTGGACAAAAAGCATACAAAAGGCATAGAGGAAATGTTCCAATTCCTGAGATATAAACAGATTTCACTCATTTTCAATGTTACCACATTATTTGTGTCATACAAATAGCAGTAATTTTTACTGTATTGGGTATTTTATCACCAGATTGAATCTGATAGTGATGTTGACACACAACTTTTTCCATGTACATATTTTTCTCTGAGATCAACGGGCTTAAATCACTGAGATCACTGAGATTAATGTGTTCACATTTTTAACAGTTTTCTTACTGGACCACCTAAATGAGAAAATGAGACACACTATGTGGCATGTATTAGTGATTGTGACAGATAGGAAGCTGTCCAGTATGTCAAATAAATAATTGATATAGATATCCCACAGGAATGAAAGCAGACAGAAGTGTTTGTTTCCTGTCTGTTTTCATCTGTTAAGAGGATATATAGACCGCAAAGATTTGGTTTATGACAGGTTCATGAGACACCATCAACAATTTTTTAAACTGTTCTGATCTGTGCTGAGAAAAGCATCTTTGATCTTTGTATCTACTGCACACTACCAGTTCATAAAAGCATTTTCTTCATTGTTACTATTTTTTTTTAGATTTTAGAATATCAATTAAGATATTAACACAGGGAAATAGAACATGGGATTATGCAGCTACCTAGAAAATGATTCAAAATTTTAGATTTTAAAGTCTTAATAGGATTGTGTGTGAATCTTTGCAGACTTTTGGCATTTACTCAATCAGCTTGAGCTTTTTTTTTTTTTTTTTCTTAAATGGTGAACAAATTTCAATAAGCCTAAATTCAAATGTCTTCAAGATGAGGGAAAATACATATTACAAAATATCCAGCACGTCCAAACTAGCAGTGTATGTTGAATGTTTGAACATGATATTTTTATAATATTTAAAAAAAAAAATTAATATTATATTTTAAAAAAAAAATCTTTATTTTAAAATATTTTAAAATATTTTTTTATTTTTAAGCATTGATTTAATATAATGCAATTTTTCACTATAGGTCTGTATTCTTATAAGCACAAATATGTCTAGATGTCAAAAATACTTACTATACTTCATTTTCCAGAACATAAATTTGCCCCACATTTCTAAATAATTCATGCCCCAGATGAGTCAGTGATGAAAGGTCAGGCCATATAAGCTGATGCTGTCTGGTTATTTTGGACCAGATAAGTAATTGTGCTGTTCAATTAGGCATGTAAACCCCATCCACCAGTCTGAGTCATTGATTGCAGATCGGCATGGATGGCCAGCTGCTACATGTCTTGTCTAAAAGGTTCGGGGCAGACATGCTGAACAGCCTTGTGTTTACCTTAATCATACAACCACCTTGTCTGGAGTGAGTAGTTACACTATGCAGGAAAAGCCATATGTCCTGCATAAGAAGGGACAAGCCTGTGTACTGGCTTTACTTCTGAACAGTTCCATGACATGTGTGCACAGATTAGCGTAATGGATGAGGATTTAATTCATTAAAAAAAAAAAAAAAAAAGGAAAGTGAGAAGGACTTTTTATTGTGTAATGTACTTAGGATTGAGCAGATCTTATTTTCACCAATATGTCTGATGCAACCATTTTGGATTAATACAAGCTTCAGCAGATAAAAATAAATGTTCTGAATTATTTATGACACCACAATTACTTCTAGAGGTTCGCTCTGAACTGTAACATATAATCATATAAAGGTTTTATGAGCAATTTCTACCATCTGCGAGGTACATGTTTTAAAACGGTTTGCTCTTTATTTATTTATTTAATTGCTAATGATTTATTTAATTACTAATAAGTAATTATTTAACTGATTATTTTAAATAGCAGATAATTCTGATAAATACAACTAGGAAATGGGTCAATAAAGTACTAAAATGACTAAATTGGCTGGCTAAAAGATAATAGATGTAGGTAAAAGATAATATCAGACATAGGAAAATATAAATCAAATGAAATCACTGCCCTCCAATACATGACATGAAAACAGCCCTGAAAGGAACATATGGTGAGATGGTGCTGGTGGCTGAAATTAGGGCACACAAGGTGAATGCAATTTCATGCCTATCTGAACCTTTTCCCTTTGGGTGATAGGATTAGTTTGCTTAAATAGCTAATGAACCTATTTCTTAGTATATTGACAATCAATTATAAAAGTAAAAAGAAAAAGTAGAAGCCCTTATATAAGTACATTATTTAATATTGCATTTAATTGTTTTGAAATTTTAAATGGACATAATTTAATGCCTCCTAAACAGCTTAAATCTGAAATAATGCTGACAATAAACATACTTTGCATTGTCCATTTTTTCATTTACATTGGGTAAAGTATATATCTACACAATATGTATGATTACTGTTTGGCAGAGGAATGGCAGAATGTGCAGTATTCAAAGATCCATTACGTAGGATTTATGGGATCTATTATTAGAAATGCAATCATAGGTATGTTCTCATTACTGTATAATTACCTGTACCTATGAATCATAGTGTTTTTGTAAGCTTTATACCTTCATGGGCATGGGTCCTCTTCCACAGAGCCGCCACATTGCACCGATACAGTAGCACAGAACAGCATGAATTTGGAAAGAAGCACCAGGAAGATGACAAAGAAGAGGAAAACTCAATAAAGCATGGAAAAAGCAAGACGTTGTGAATATAAGTACTTGGAAGTGCACTATGAGCATCTGACAGCCACCGTACATTCTAATGTACACGTGAAAATGGAGGGGTAGGGAGGAGCTGATTCCTACATAGTGAAGCTTTAACATTGCTAGTTATTAAAAGCAATCATTGTTCTGTCACTTCTCAGTGAGCAAGCAACAGGATAAGCAATTCAAAAATATTGGAAATGATCTAACACCCCTGGTGTGTTAATTACATTACAAAACAAATTAAATAACTCTTTTTTTTTTTTTTACTTGGGGGAAGTGAAGTGACATGTCTTGTTTAGTGGTAAAAAAATTTTCAAAGCCCCACCTAGAAGGCTCTAGCTATAAATCTAAATATAAATGGTCGTGAGCTTCAAACAAACATTCCACATGCTTTACTCTTCTTGAAGATAATGAGGGTATAGTCAAAGTAAGGAAGCAGGTTTGTTTGCTGCTATAGCTTGTAAAATTCTGTTTATGTTAATGTTGTATTTCACTTTAAATCATTTAAGTGGTTCATTTCTCACTGGGTTACATGATATTCAGTGGGTGGAAGACTAACTCAAGGAAATCATGCATAGTTGTTATTCCTTTTTTTTTTCAGTAGTCTGTATATTCAAAAAGGACTTTTCAAAGTTACTTCATATATATCTTTTAGGATATATAAGTATTACAGTACACATCTTTATTGCAAATGAATTTGATTCATAATGACTCACAAGTAAAGCAGCGTACTATCCAAGTGTTTAGCTGTTTGTTGGGTTTTATATGGAAACTTACAGTGCTCCTCCACAGGAGCAAGCTGCCTTGAGGGTTCTTAAGGCTAAGAGTAAATTGCATATGTAGCGTGCACTATGCAAACAACCAAGCTGAAAACAAGTTCTTCTCTCTGTATCTCACCACATTATCTAAAGTGTTTTACATATCTGTAACGCATTTCAATCCACAATACTGGAGAAAAAATTCAAGGAAAACCCTAGGACTGGGTTCACTTATCACAGGTATTCTGAATTATCGTCTTAAGATAAAATCTTGCTAAAACATTTTATCTGTTACCCTTATGTGTATTTGATTTATTCGTTCGGCTGCCACTTTAATTCAAAATGACTCACAAATGAAGATGTGGAAAATAATGCTCCCTGACTCCCACATGATTTTAATTTAGCTTAACCCAGTCACTGAGTTGCTGTAGGGAATGGTTCTGGTCAGCAGAGGGCACATAGAACTTTCTTTAGTTTATGAACATCATAAAGTCATAAGTCTGATTGAGTTTTTAAAATGTCTATCATGATACATCACAGAGCTAATCTAACATTCAAATGTGTTTTGAATCAAGATCACTTATGTGCATAATATATGTGCATAATATAAGTGATCTTGATTCAAAACACATTTTAATGTTACATTAGCACTTATGTGCATAATATAAGCACCAAATGAAAACATATAAAGTACAACTTATGCAATGAAAGCAATGAAACTCTTTGCTGAATATGTCTGTAGTCTTGTCTCCTCTTTCTTGGTACAGTTACAGTCTGGCACATTCGCTACCTGAGATGAGCTGCAACATGCTGTAGCGAGCAGCATTGTCATATCTCTCCACAGATCTGTGCAGCTCAGGCATACACTCACTTCCTCTGTGTAGAACAAAGCACAGAAGAATCTGACTTCTCACTGCCATTGCCACAAACAACACATGGCTACAAGGCTGCAAGCGGCAAACCATTTTGGTGTTGTGCTTAATATAATTTGTCAAGTGGACGCATGCAGATGGACGTTAAACGTGCAACGACACAGAGATCCTAATCTGCTTTGATTCTGACTCGTGGTTTTAGTGTATTAAAAGACATCAGCGTGGCAGGAAATAACACTTGCACAGATTCTGCTGAGCTATAACACTATTTAGATGTACAGTAAATAAACATTCCATGTTTTAAAGCACTGTGAAATCCTGAGCACTGAGTATTACACCATAATTATTTAACATCTTCAGAATTTGCTTAATAATAATAATAATAATAATAATAATAATAATAATTACTCAAAGCTCCTAGCAGTTTTTTTTTTCTGAACCTGCA
>JAOVYU010000047.1:19018347-19029047 GCA_025674565.1 Synodontis membranacea
ATAATAATAATAATAATAATAATAATAATAATAATAGTTTTCCAATAATTTTCTTACTATCCAATCGAAAAAGCAAATAGTTTGTGTATTAATTGAAAAAAAAAAAAAAAACCCCAATTAATATTCCATTTTGTCTGTGGCATATTCATGGCTTATAGCCACCATTGTGAAAATTTCCATTCTTCTGAAATATTACCGTGTCGCACTGCAATCCAAGACAGCATAATTGATCCTGCTCTCCGGGTGGGAGGGCTGACATTTCTTTCTTCTCCGATCAGATTGACACTAGCCAGCAGTGGGTGTTCGTTCGAGCATTTTGGTGGAACAGAGCTTTTTATTCAGGCTTTGGAGGAAACGTGCTTCCATTGTAAATACTGTGAATTAGACGATATAAACCTCCATACGTGCAGTTTTTCAGAAATTGGGCCGAAATATTCAGCTTCAACTGCAGTATTGTTATAGTCATGGCATTCATCAAACTCCATCTGCTTTACTGGCCTCTTGACACGCTGATATCAGTGACCATGTTAGGGACACTCTGAAGGACCATTACCACTGATTATGTAACTGCTCTTTAAGCTGGTGTAGATGGTATGTAGCAGGGTTGACAGTGTCCTGATATCCTGGACTGCGCATTTCCAAGTGCTGCAACATAGTGCTTTGCATTTTCTTGTATCCTTACTAAAGCGTTTTTTTTCCCAGAACATCATTAAGTCTGCTCAAATTCTGCTCTCGATTTAATCATCGGTAACTTCGGATAGAGCTGAACAAGGCTACTGATTGGTATTTAATCATAATCATGGCTAGTCCTTTTCTGCTCTCTAGTCAGCTGTCATTTGCTTTCAGACCGGCCGTATGTTTTAACTGTAAATGCCGATAGCTGTAATTCAAGTTGTCTAATGGCACAGAAGTATTCACAGGAATGAATATAGTAATATGTTACTTCATATATTATTAATACAGTATATGTTAATATATTATCTATTAATGACCTTTAAATGTAGCTGAAATAACGTATAAGCTGAGGCAAAAGGAGCCACAATAGAGTAAAGTCACCTGAAATGAGAAAAGCTGGAATATTTTTAAGTGCATGTCGTCTTTCCCGTATGCGTATCTGTTCCCAGCAGAAAATGGGTGGGTATAGGGTTTCCCTTTAATGCATCAGAGGGGTCTTCTGGGATTTACAAAAGCCCAGGCTGACACATTTGGCACCATTAACACAAGCTTGGCTTAGATCTCGTCAATCAGCAGACACGTGATTGGTGGCAAGGAATGTGTTCTATATATAGGCTCTATATATAGGCTTTGTGGTGGCCACTGATACTTATCTCGCGTTGGGAGGTGCATGAGTAAATGACCACCTCCGCCTCCACACTACACTAGCGAGAAGCTTTTTCATACCTGCACACATCAGCACTGCCCACGTGCCCTTTTTATGCGTTGGAAGATAAATTGAGCCATGCTGTCTACTGATGCGCCACTGCCTATGCAAACCCTTATACTGAGGACGTGTTTTTTTTTCTATAAATATTTTTTTTTATGCTACTTTAATAGTTTCTTTTTAATTTACAGTATGCTGATGTTTTTTTCCAGCACATCATAAATCATGAAAAAGTCATGAGAGAAGAGCAAATAGCTCCCAGTGTCGATCACTTTCTTGCAAGTCTTTTGCAGTTGATGACTAGCTGAGCTCACTAATCCCCGGAACTTAATCTACCCACAGTTTTAACCATTATGACCCTCTTTGGTTTCCATGTTTCTTATGCCTGTGGCTCGTCGTTTTATATACGTCTGTGTACTTGCAAGAGGGAGCGAGACCATAGAGATACATAATATTCAAGTCTAAAGGCAGGAGAAAAAATATGAGCCAGGACAGAACATAATGACATAAGGAAATAATCCTGGAAAAAAACAGGAAATAATCCCACTTTCCCAGCTCCCCGGAATTTCAGCCCAGCAGAGGGGCATGTGCCGGGACAACACAAGGTACAACCCCAAACAATTGACAAGTACTCAACAAACTGCATCTACGCAAATTCGGAGCATGTGCTCCGGGGATAACGGTCATGAGTGAGATTTTCATTAACCTAGCTCTACAGCTTGTGCAAATCTTCTGATGAATGTGACGGATTCACCCTTTCGTGCTCTCTACGTTTCGCCCGTCACCTCCAGCATATTCCAACAACTCCACAAAACTCATTTTTTTTCTGATCCCCATTCTTGTGGTCATTTAGAATCAGCGATATCCTTTCACACGTTCATTAGGCAGATTTACTCAGTCTTTCCCAGACATGTTTAAGCCCCCACTCAAGGGAAAAGAACACCCAGTGACTGCCAGCTTTGAAACAAGGACATGGGTCAGCAGCTGACTGTGCCCTTGAATTTCCTACGCCAGCAGCAGCCAACCTTTTGTGAGAACTTACTGCTTATGATGTTCCAACAAGGGCTCAGTCCAATCTGATACAGCAGCTTAAGATGATTCCCCAGACTTTGAAGAAGCCAGATAGCATGAGATCAAGGAGTTCCATATCCTAGTCAAGATTCTGACCCCGCGGTGGACCACCAGCCTACAGGTATCTATACTAACAAGAGGGGCAGAGCAAATGGATCCTTCAGCTCTGCCACTCCTAGAAACAACAGAATTGTCTGTCAATTCCAAAAATATTGCTAATGTGTGCACTGTGCCATGCACATACTTGTCTTCCTAAGAAGTAAACCACATAAAAGTGTATTCTGGTCCAGTGGGATTTTTATACAGTATGCTAGAATCTGGTTAACTACCTTCAAATTACACCCCAACCGATCCTGCTAAAAGCCAGAATGATCAATCAATTGGATCCCAATTATTGCATTCTTATTATTAGGGTATGTAATTTTGGGTATTACGTAATGAGAACTCCCTCAATGAAGACCTCAGTCTTGGCCACTCCTGGCTAATCAATCCCAGTATTGTCTATTGGGACAACAATAAATTTTATTTCATAGAACAGATTTACATTTTTTTTTTTTTTTTAGTGCTTGCCCATAGCTTTCAGGGCAATTAGAGCTGGCAGCCATGTTTGATCGTATTATTTTCCCCAGAGTACTGGGACCTCATGTCTGCTTCCTCCTTGTCCATGGGATTGCGGTATTGATCAAGTGAGCAGTGTTATCGTGCCAAGAGACCGCACATCCTAAATCCAAGGTTATAGACTAGGCACTAGCCAGTGTCCATTTTCTCCTTCACCCAGACTGCTTCAGGATTTTTATTTGTGGAGAAGGTTGTGGGCCATGTATTGATTACCGAGAACTCAATGACATCACTAAGCATTGTTATATTTGTACCTAAAACGTATCGATCAGAATCTAAAAAGAGTCCAGGTGGAAAATTGATCTCAATACCAGCATGAATATATAGTGGTGCATATGGTCCAGGTAAAGCCCCTCTGGGGCTGTTCGAATGTACCAGTGGTGACCTGTGTTGGCATATCATTAATTTGGCATAGTGTAAATTAAAGACATTGCTGTTCCCAGTTACCATCCTTGGCTTTCTACATTGCTTGTACCTGTTGCGTATTACCCGCCTATCATGTTTGAACTGTTTGCTTTAGTTTTTGTCACACACCCAGCAGATTCATTTAACCCCTTAGCGTAACCAGCGTCTACCATCTATGTTTTGTTGTTTCTTGGATTTATATATTGTTACTTTTGTTATTAACCTCTGTACCTTGAGTATAAGAGTATGAGTGTGTGATTGGGTATGTAACGCATAATGCCCTGTGATGGACTGGTGTCCCATTCATGGTGTGTCCCGGCCTTGTGCCCCATTGTGTTCCTGGGATAGGATATGGATCCACCTCAATCCAGACCAAAAAGCAGTTGCAAAAGTTGGAATTAATGAAATTTGACATGCCAGATGAATAATGTATATGCGTATTTCACAGAGGCCTGATTTACTCCCATTGAGAGACAACACTTGCAAAGGAACAATTCAGCAAACTGTTTATAATAAGGCCTATGGTTTTTGTTGGTCCACCCAATATAGATAAATACCCTCCATTGTCGATTTTGATTTCATTGTTGATCTCTCTCTCTCTCTCTCTCTCTCTCTCTCTCTCTCTCTCTCTCTCTCTATTTGACAGGGTGGAGAATGCCTGCGCCAAGCTGGTAGAAGCAGCTCGGATGCTGAAGACAGATCCGTATTCTGTACCTGCTCGGGATTACCTTATCGATGGCTCCCGTGGCATCCTCTCAGGCACCTCAGACCTGCTACTTACCTTCGATGAGGCAGAGGTACGAGTTCTCTGTCCAGTGGAGTTATTATTATGGAGGTAGTGAACGTAATCTCTTTTATTGCTATAAAGCGATAGATTGAAAACATTTGATACAAATGCGTTCACTTCAGTGCCCCACGCCTGAACAGCCATTACTGACTAACTTGTGAAAATCTACCCAATCCTTTCAGAAGTCTCTGATTGAACACACTGATTCAGCCTTTTGAAATTGGACTGAAATTTTGAAACCCTTTTTTTTTTTTTTTTTTGCAAAGTAGTACAGATCTGCACCATTAAATGTTTAATTTCAAATGACATCTTTATCAGTTGGCACTATTTAATTGTTTATTTGCACTGTCCTCTGCTTCTCCTTTACCTCCAGCCCATTTCATTGTTATGTTGCTTTAAAGCTGACTCTTTGATTTAGGCTTTTTTTGTTCCCCCGTAAGATTAAGCAGGAAATGTACTGTTTTGCTTCTCTCCGTATTATCCTAATCCTCCCTGGGCTCCAGTGTAGCAGAATTTTTACCCTGAGCACATGATCCCAATCACACATTGAGTGCACATTGTTTCTTTTATCAGCATACTGTAGATTACTTTAGAAGTAGGAGCACTTGGGACGATCATCATAGGACGATTTATCACAAGGCAAAATATATGGCTGGTCTCCCAACCCCGCAGCCCTGTTCTGAATATGTTGCATGCTGTATTTATTATTCAAAAGCAGAGATCAGATGCTGAACCATACTGTTTAGCAGTTGCTTTTTTCTTTTATCTTGAAGGAGAGTTTTACATCATTTAGTTACCCGTACGATTTTGCTTCTGTGGAGCCCAGGACAAACTCTTCTTATATATGCAAGTACGTTTGTGACATGTATGAAACTAAGTATTGATAAAAGAACATGACGTGGCCTGGTGAATGAGAAGAACTGGCTGTGCTCTGTACTGTACTGTATGTAGGAGGGGTGGCATTCTCTCCTCTGTCAATCACAGTGACACTAGCCAGTTGTGGATGTCTTTAAGCTCGTGCGTGTGTAAGAGGTGTGAAAGATAGCACTTTCCTCCAAGCGTGTTATGCTGTCATGCGACGCAGCTTGAGCAGCGGTTTAAAGAGATGTGGGCGGCTGGATTCATGCTGTGTGTCTCAGAGGAAGCGAATGTTAGCTGCCACCTTCTGTGGTTGGTGGCTGTTGTATGATCGTGGAGAGGATGGGGTGGATGGGGATTCGAGTGACGACCAAACTGGGGAGAAATATATTGGGGGAGAAGCACTGACACCTCAGACTTCTCCTATAAATGTTCAATAGGATAAAGCTTCACTTTATCAATGACTAGATGAACTTTATTAGATGGCATTTATTCTTGGTCTTATTAAGCGGAACATCCGCAATCCATCCCTGTGGATTAGAATACCTTCCAGCCAGAACTGTTGTCGGGGTGGTGCTATTATAGAAAATGAATCAAGACCTTCTGACCAGTCCGAAACAGCATTGTGGTATAATGATGTCTAATATGCCATTAAAAAGTACAAGATCAATTCTATAATATGCAATTGAATTCCACAATTCTGGTCTGAATGTGAAACAGCAGTCCAAGACTTTGTATGATTTTTTAGACAGGTGAATAATTTATGTATTTCTCCCTTTCAGGTGCGCAAGATCATCCGTGTCTGTAAGGGAATCTTGGAGTACTTGACAGTAGCGGAAGTGGTGGAGAGCATGGAGGACTTGGTCACGTACACTAAAAACCTGGGACCAGGTACTTTTCGTGAAGCTGTCCTTCAGCTGTCGTTTCGATAATGTTAAAACAGAGGCGGCCGACTTTGACCATGCAAAGTTCTAGCAATCCTAATCGAACACACCCGACTGGACACTTACTGGGCTGAAAACTCAGTGTCTCTGTAGGTCAACTTTGTTACCGATAAAGACTTGATAAAAGACCTGGCCCATTTGTGATCCCTGCTTTCATCAATGCGCTGATTAACAAAGCTCCCCTCAATAGGGATGACGAAGATGGCAAAGATGATCGATGAACGGCAGCAGGAGCTGACACATCAGGAGCACCGCATGATGTTGGTCAACTCCATGAACACGGTGAAGGAGCTGCTGCCTGTGCTCATATCAGGTAAGGGTGAGAGTGCCACACGATGCAGGCCCTCCTGTTGATATAGCAGTAATGATAAGTGCAGTCATTTAGCTGCAGATGCCTAGCAAGGGGTCTCTCTCTCTCTCTCTAGCTACAGTTTTGTCCAGAAAGCTGAGAACCAATAAGAATCCTGTCTGATACAACCCTGGAGACAGTGCATGCAGAGTGAGGGCTTATTTATTCCTCTGCGACTGCGTGTCTGCCAGCACTTGTGGGCATGGATGTTTGTATAGGGGTCAGTCGTCACACTTGCATGTGATACGGGAGTGTGCGCTGGGGACAGTGTTACACGATGACAGCGATGTCAACGGGGATGCCTCTGCCGCCAACAAGTCTAGTCCTTCTTGTTACTAATTTATATATATATATATATATATACCAAAAATACTCCTAAATATACTCTAAACAGGACGGAAGGTATTGAAGAAAAACTATTTCGTACATATGAGCTCTGTGACCTTGGAATTGATGTGGATCAATAAAATAAATAAAATTAATTCTAAAATTAAAATCAATTGATAAAATCAATTCTAAAATATAAACGGTTTATTCGCTTCTTACAATCACGATTTCATATAAATCCTACGAACATTCAACGACTCATTCTTGAGATATCGCACTGACGAGAATCTCTAACGGATGCGTGGATGGACGGATGCATAGACACCCCGAAACACATATACGAGCTGGTAGTACAATAAAAAGGAGCCCTTGCAATGATAAGTTATAAACCAAATCAGTTCTCAACAAAAGCATTTCCGAAGCATCTTCTGCTCATCTGTATCGAGGCACTTTAATTTAACCAGTGTTTAATTTCATTCTAGCAATCATAAAAAAATTGTTGTACAGCCATGCTGCCCTGGGGGTGCCCGATCTAGCCTGTTCTCGGAAGCTAAGCAGGGGCGGGCCTGGTTAGTACTTGGATGGGAGACTTCCAGAGAAGGCGTCTTTATTGGGAGTCTGATGAAAGGAAAAGAAAAGGAAAGTGTGAAAAGCTGCAGGATTAAATTGGCTGTTCCAGTTAATCGTAGCCTTACACTTTCCATCGCACAAACACACTGCAGTTTCATGGTTGAGGTTTTCTGCAAACAAATCCGTCACACAATAATGTGAGAATATTCGCAGTGTGTGACGCAAACATGAACCACGGGGGGGGGAACAAATTTTTGTCACAGGGGAGTCATTTTATTAACACCTGCCTGTGAAATCACCAGCTTGAATGTGTCTGAACTGGTATTGTTAGAAGATATTTTCCCCGTCTGTCACGAGCTGTTATGTACAAGATTTGAATTCCAGTTAGGGGCATACTGTGTGTTCCCACGCTAGAAGATGGAATGTGATCAAGTGTTAAGGGGGGCACTTATTTGTTTATTTCTATTTGGAACAAGGAAACCTGTGGAATAAGGGTAACGACATCTTATCCCAACTTTTCTGGGCTATCAGTTGATCCCTCTTCACAATCGACCATTCTGTGTTCATCTGAAAGCCAGCTGACACACTGTACCATGCTTAGTGCCCAGAAGGAAAGCAAGCGAGAAGGTCCGAGTGTCTCAGCAGTCCACGCTTACCTCTGTGTGTCTGTGTGACACAAATACACAAATATGCCGCAAATGTACAGTCCCAGTCAAACGTTTGGACACACCTATTCGTTCATATGTTTTTCTTTATTTTGACTATTTTCTACATTGTAGAACAATAACTGAAGATATCAGAACTATAAATATGGACATATGGAATCGTGGTAAACAAAAAAGTGTTTAAAAAAAAGTTTCATATTTTGGATTTTTTTAAAGCAGCCGGCGTTTACCGTGATGATACTGTTGGCAATATCTTAACCAGCTTCATCAGTTCATCACCCGGAATGCTTAAAAGAAAGAAAAAAATCTGGAATCTCTTGCTTCTGAATGCGTTTGAGACCACCGTGTTCGTTGTGTTGCCGTAGCGTCGGTGTACAGTAAATTGCCCCATTCGACAACTTTGGTAATCTGTATTATGCCATACCGCTCGACTAAGTAAAGAGAAATGACAGTCCCGTCATTACTTCAAGACGCGATAAACATAAAGAGAAAGCATCGGTTTAGAAGGTGTGTGCATGCGTTCGCCTGGTACTGCATATATCGAGTACAAATCCTGTATAAACCTGCGGATTTCGTGTGCTGTTCCCCAGCTGTAAAAATCTTCGTGACCACCAAGTGCGCCAAGAGCCACGGCGTGGAGGAGGCCATGAAGAACAGGAACTACACCTTCGAGAAGATGAGTGCTGAGATCAACGAGATCATCCGAGTGCTGCAGCTCACGTCCTGGGACGAAGACGCCTGGGCCAATAAAGTACTTTCAATTTCTATTTCAAATCGCTTGCCGTTGTAAATGTATAACACGTCCTCCAGGCTAACAGATGCATGGACGTACGGTCAAAAACACAAGCTTCACTTGCGACGTACGGTCCTGTTTCGAAAGATTTAGCGAAGGCTTGGTCGTGTTCCGCAGAACAACCATTGTCATAAATGCGCCTTTGATAAGCAGGCATATCCCACACTCCTTTCACAGTAAGGGTTTGAATTCTGCAGCTATATGATAAATAGTAACGGTGTAGGAAAAGTGTTTTCTGAACACCACTCATTAATCGCTGCCAGCTTCGAACAGCCAGGCCCTGTTGTATTTTAACAATGCTTGGTGATTAGTTAGGGTCAAAAATCCCAGTCAAAATGCTGAATGAGTAAGTGAATATAAACTTTACCTGCCTATCCTGCTTTGACTGTCCCTTCTTTTCGCACGTATGCTCAGTTTTCCTCATACTGTACGCGTTTACTACTCGACAGACTTCCTGAAGCATGTGTTGATTAGCCGTGCCACCTCTGATTTCTCTGTTCGGCTTTAAACACTGCGTTTTCTTTCTTTTTTTATTCTCTTCCCCCCACTGTACTCTTCCATTCTTTTCCTCCTTGTAGAAGGTAAGGCTATCTCTTCCCCACCGCGTGATGTTCTAGCATGCAGCAGATAAGCCTTCCATGCACTTGCATACTCTATATATGTGTGTGTGTGTGTTTGCAGTATATGTGTAAAACAGGACATGTGAGTGTACTGTAAGAGTCAATGCCAGAATCAACACTCTGTATGCTGGTGTTCTGCAGTGTCTCATGATCGTCCCGTTCACATGCCGTCTGCCGCCGTCTCTCCCTCGAGTCGCACTTCGTTAACCCCGCGTCTCTTTTTAATTTGTCTTGCCACTCGCTGTCTGTGTGAGATTCTTACACCATCTGTGCTGCTTCAGACGAATGCTGTTTATCCTGATAAACCTGCCAACCTGTTTGCTCTCACTTGAGCTACGGCAGCCGAGATGCCCCCGTTGTGTGACTCCCTGTAGCTAGAATTTCTCGTTGTACTGTTTGTACATTATGCACACACCATTTATGCACAGTTATCATGTGATGCTCCTACTCTGTGCTCAGAAATGTGCTGTTGGTGACGGAGAGTAATGTTATGTTCCTTTCTGTTTAGGCTTTTTTCGATTTAGTAGTATTCTCACCGTCTTAACTTGCACCGCGGCTGCTCGGCCACATGAACGAACAATCGGCATGGTTTCCCGAGGACATGTAAACGCACTCGTGTACACAGACGCCTGCGCAGATAATGAAGGAGAATGCAAGTAAATGCCATGTCCATGTTTTCATCTGTGGCCGGGTACATAATCACACTTTCGCAGCTATCTTAAGTGGTTGCAATTATGCATCGATACAATTTCCTTTTAAAAACGTGTTTCAATATTCAAGCAAGGCAATGGGAATGATCGTTAAAGGTCCATTATGTAGGATTCAACCAGGTGAATGCCCCTCCCTTACTGTACCTCTCCCTGTTCAGGCACGTACTTCCAAGTACTTACATTCACACCGTCTTGCTCTTTTCCTGCTAAATATCCTCCATGTTTCCAAATATCCTCCTAGCCTCCATTTTTTTTTACAAATTTGAGCTCTCACCTTGTTAGCCAGCACCAGCAAACACTGATTCCTCTTATTTCTTCTTCCTTCTCTTTCTTTCTTCTTCTTTCTTCTTCTTTCTTTGTCTTCCTTCTGGCGCTTTCCTTCAGGATTCACGCTGCCGCTCGTAAATATCCAAAACGCGGAAGGTGCTCTCTAGAGGTCTGTCCATTCTGGGCTACTGTAGCGGCGCAAAATGGCGGCTCTGTGGAGGTGGACCCGCACCCTATGTAGATGTAAAGAGCTCATTCTAAATGTACAAAAACACCGCAATTCCTAGTTACAGGTAATTATACACTAATGAAAGCATACTTATGAATTCCATTAG
>JAOVYU010000047.1:19087272-19102826 GCA_025674565.1 Synodontis membranacea
TGTGTGTGTGTGTGTGTGTGTGAGAGCGATTCTAACCCATTGGGGTCCCCCTTGTGTGAAATGCACACTGTGGCTCCGCAGATTGTCTGTGTAGACGACTGGGAGCAGGTGTCCCAGTGAGCTTTATTAACCCGCTCTCCACGTCTTCTCTATCCGTGTGGTGAATTTGGGCCCCATGGGTACGAGCGCCTGACGTGTAGGCCGCAGACGCTCAGTCTGTCCCAGACCGATTCAGACATGAAGAGAAAGCAGTGTGTCTGTGTCCACCGTGACGGCAACATTCTTGGCCAGGCCCTAGCTTAATGCCGTCTTTTCATGCCTTTTATAACTTCATTTGGAGGGGAGAGCACTTGGCGTGCTTGCCTCTCTCACCTCTGCGTTCTCCTCCCTATTTTTCCATCCTCCTTGTTTGCTTTTCCTACGTCAGGGCTGCGTTCCTTTCTCTAAACCACATTTGGTACTTGAGGCTCAGCTGTTCTTGATTGCTCTGTTAGGCACAGAAATAAATGTGCATGAATGCAAGTAGAAGATCACAGACCATTCATGGCAAAGAGGGTAATCATGTATATGTAGACAGTTTGATGAGGTGTTCTCCACATAGTTAGGAAGGAATAACGTGTAATAAGCTACCAAGTTTATTCATCTCCTTACTTTTTTTTTTTTTTTGTGGAAAATAGCTTGCTTTCTTTTCCTAAAATAGTGATTCGGATTAGACTGATAACCTGAGACTGCAGGTGTTGAGCAACCGAAAGACAAAAAGGCTCTGTGTGTGTGTGTGTGTGTGTGTGTGTGTGTGTGTGTGTGTGTGTGTGTGTGTGTCTGAGAGAAAGAAAGCGTGGTGGAAAGTTCCAGCAGCATTGCGATTATCACTGAGGAGAGGCCTCCCAACAGCGGAAAGTGCTTTGTGCAGGTTGATGCGAAGGCTGGCACTTGGGCCAGGAAAAGGGAATAGTGATGGAGAGACATTAGTTGGGCCTGCAGTTTGCAGGTTTATTTTTAGAGACTGGCATTTAAAGCTGGGACACTCGGTTCTGCCTGCCTGTTAATGACTCATGTTGGGGGGGGAGAAGAAGGCCGCAGCTCAGGCAGCAACAGCAACAGCAGCAGCGCCAACAGTAACAGCAGCTCTGCTCTCTGGTCTGTGCTCTGTTCTGTCCCACAGCACCGGGCTCAGCCTGGCACCTCTGCCAGCTTCTTACCTCCCTCTGATTTATGGCGTGCACTTTTGTTTTCTCTGTGCTAAACTCGGCAGCCTTCGACTGCTGTTTTTTTTTTTGTTTTGTTTTTTTCCCCCCGCTCTCTGCACCCTTTGTTGTTGCCTTTTTTTAATGGCACCACGGCAAAACCGCAGAACAGAATCTAATTTTTTTCCCCCTTTTTACGTTTGAAAAAATGTTGCCTTTTTAAATCTTTAACATACACAGCTAATTTAAAATCTAAATCCTGAACCTAGATTTATAGCAGGTCTGTGTAAGTCACTTGTTTATTAACAGACAAACGATATTGTGCACCCCAGACCACCTTGTTTCTATTAAAAGCTAGACCTTGGCCAATGAATGGCTGCTTTGTAGATCTCGACTGAGGAGATGCTTGTAAATTGTACATTTCCTCTCAGTCCCCATGTTTATGTGGAGTTTACATGACAGCTACATTAATAACGTCTTGCGCTCTTGCCACCTGGTATGTGCATTTCCAAATAAATGAACCCATCTATCTGACTCGGTAACTCAGGCGACACATCTGGAAGCCCACCGTTTATCCACATTTCTCTTGACCACCCATCAGGGACTTAAATCTCTTTTGAATCTCTGTGGAGCGTTCAAAGATACAACCATACACATGCTCACATGCTCTCCGTTGATGCAGCCTCTACCGTATTTCAGAGGTTGATATTTTCTTGACGGCGAATCAAGTATTTATCCACCATCTCCGACGAGAAAACAAGTCAGCTCTTTTGGAGGTCATGGTTATATGTCAATAGCTCTAACAGATGCCATGTAAATTTTTCGAGGAAATCCCAGAACTGTAAAGAAGTACTCTGGACCCCTGTGGAGCTGATTGGACGAGATGAACCTACATCTAACTGTCTGACAGCTGCCACTTCACCTGACATGTTAAACACACATGTGGGAATATTTCTCTCTCTCACGCAGGATTTTCAAATAGGCCTGTCTGATTTGAGTTGGATTTGTTTGTGCCCCTCCACATTTCTTTTTTTTTTTTTTTTTTCCCTTCTTCTTTGGTAAAGCGTGGAGCTCGCTGGCATTGTGTAGTGAACTACAGCGGCTCTTCAAGGCTATAAATGCGGGCAGTATGCCCTCCGAGTAAACTTGGTCAAGTGTTTATAGTTTTTAATGATGTGTTCTTGGAACGTGGATGTAAATACACCCCCTCCCCAAAACCCATGTTTCCCAAGCTTTAAAATGTCTCTGTTTGTCCACAGATTTGTTTGTTTATCTATTCTGAGAGGGTTTTTTTTTTTTTCCTTCTTTTTTTTCTTTTTACTGAGCAGCACATTTTATATTGCTGTTAAATTAGGACTGTCTTATTCTTCACAGAGACAATTGGTAAGGATTACACTGGCAGACACCGGGCACAATTTGACAGGATGTGAAACATTTTGCCAGAAGGTTGGACTACTAATCTAATCAGATTTTTTTTCTCTGCTCCCTTTGAACTAGGGTTCCCAACCTGTTTTACGAACCAGCATAAATGAAAACTTAATTATATTCTTATTCCTATATATGCATTTGAATAATTCTTAAACAAAATGTTAATTCTTTTTTTTTTTTTTTTTTTTTTTTTTTTTTTTTTTTTTTTTTTTTTTTTTTTTTTAAATATTGCCCATAACCAAAGCTTTCTGAACTAGTCTGTTACTTATCTGTTACCTCCAGGCGTCCAGACGTCTAAAGACGTGATGTAGCATCAGTTATTTCTTTCTTTTTTTTTTTTTTTTCTCCCTTCCAAATAAACGTGAATTGGTATGCAATACACAAAATAATGTGCAGGTTACTCTGTGTTGCTTGTTGAACAACTGATTTAAGAATATTATGTGAGCAGTGATCACAATCCGATTCTTTCCCTAATCCACCACTTTGTCAACTCTTAAAGAGTATAATTAAACAGATTTAGGCTATTTGCTATATACAGTAGATAGAAAAAAATCTACACACCCCCTTAAAAATGCCAGGTTTTTGTGATGGGGGGGAAAAAAAACTAAGTTAAAGGAAACCAAGTTAAACAACTCTCTTCACCTTGATGATCTATTGTGAAATTTCTACATGTTAAAAAAAAAACAAAAAAAAAACAGAAATGTTTTAGGTGGAAAATGTCCCCTAAATGTCCAATACACAACTTGCATAAGTGTGCACACCCTTATAATTGGAAATGTGGCAGTGTTCAGAATCAACCATTCTAATTCAAACTTCTGTTAAATAGTAGTTAGTATATGCCTGCTATCAGTTAAGGAGACTGATTAACCCCAAATAAAGTACAGCTGTTCCTGTCGGATTCTCCTGACATCATCATTGTTCCATCCGACTGGAGAAGCCGTGGGCCGCAAAGAGCTTAGGAAGCAGATACGGGATCTCATGGTTGAAAAACAGCAATCAGGAGATGGTTGCAAAAAATTTCCAAGGCACTGGATATACCATGGAACATTGTAAAGATGATCAACAAGTGGAGAAAATATGGCACAGTAGTGACATCACTAAGAACAGGATGTCCCTCTAAAATTGATGAGAAGACCAGGAGAAATGCGGTCAGGGAGGCTGCCAAGAGGCCTACAGCATCATTAAAAGAGTTGCAGCAATTTCTGGCAGGTACTCTTTGTTCCCTACACATGACAACAATCTCCCAAATTCTTCACATGTCTGGGCTGTGGGGTAGGTTTTTTGTTTTTGTTTTTGCTTTCAAACCTAAAAAAAAAACCAAACCATCCAACACCAGCTAAAGTTTATCACATACATCCAAAAATACATCCAGTCTCCTAAAACCATGTGGAGTACAGTAATGTGTTATGGTCCATTGTACAAAAAGTTTGGCCATGATGCCAAAACAAAACCAACCCTCAAAACATGACCAGACACACAGCATCAACATGGTGAAGCGTGGAGGCGGTAGCATAATCGGCTATGGAGCTGCTTTTCTTCTGCTGGAACTGGAACTTTAATCCAATTGTTTATAGCAGTCAATTTTGCCATTGAAACGTCAGGCTTCTGCTGAAACACTTAAAATAAAGAGAATTATTTCTTAAATTATTTTGCATTTTTTTACATAAATTTTTACATTACAGAACCTCCCAATTTAACAGGGGTGTGTAGACCTTTTTATACTCACTGTACACAGATGTATTCATTGTGAAATTGAACATTCTCCTGGGAATTCAGTGAGCGTAGCCCGTTATTCAATCTTTCTTTCTTATTCTTTATGTGCTTCTCTCTCAGAACGACGTGCAGCTCTTCATTTTTGCCTCGTACTAAAAAGTGCTTTATCTTGTTCCTGCAATGAACTAATCTGCATCTAGCTTTGGGGCAAGTTTCAATTCAGTAGCCTCTGTATGCTTGAACATGTCCTCTTTTTAATAATACAAACACAACTGCCAGATATAAAAGTCCTGTAAAGCTACTATTCAATTAAGTTAAGCCAGCGTGCACGTACGGGGCGACACAATGGCGCATCATCGCCGCCTCACAGCTTCAGGGTCTTTGATTCGATCCTGAGCTCAGGTTACTGCGCGCGGGGCTTTCACATATTCACCCCATGTCGGTCTGGGTTTCCTCTGGATTCTCCCACTTGACAAAAAAATACATGCCAGTGGGAAAACCGATGACTCTTAATTGCCCCTAATGTGAGTGTACAGTATATGAGCACGGTGCTGTACCATCTAGTTTGTGTTTCTGCCTTACACAAAGTGTTAACAGTATGGGCTCTGGATCTACCTCAAGTCTTGACGATACACAATCTCCTGAAATGTTGATCCCGCTGGTTAAGAAATGACTTGAGTGCAAGAGGCAAAATGATGTATTCTTTTGCTTAGAAAAAAAAACACACTGTCTTAAACCTTTTCAAACATTTTGTACTGTTTGCATTCGATCCACGTCTGCATTAAGCCATAATGCCTATTCGACACCTGTAGCTGTGCAGTAATGCGTCTATCAAGCTCAAAGGCTTTATTCAGCTGCCGTGTACGAGTTTGGCGTCAGGAGGGCAAATAAGTTCTCTTCTTGGCCAGAGATTCTGTGCAGAAGAAGAGAAAGAGCAAGCAAATAACAATGAAGCACACATGCGCCCATGTGCATGTCATTTTTTTTTTTTTTTTTAACCTCTGCTTATCTACTCATTATTTCTCGATTTAAAAGCTCATTTGCTGTATTTTCCAGTTGAAGAGACGAGCAGACCACTTAAACAGATCCACAGTGTTGTGAATCATTGCCTAGACTAGTTGGTTTGGCTGCATCCCAAACTGTATAATGGAGCCTTAAACGGTATGCCAAAATAGTCCGCTGCTAGATACTGGTACAGTTTTGACATTCTAATCTGTACAGGAGTGATTTTCAGACACAGGATTTTTTTTTTTTTTTTTTTCTGACACTCTTAGCCTTCACGGCTTTCTTTTGATTCCACATACCATCTACTGCCACCTCTTGGTATGGAGAGTTGCTTCTGTTCACACAGGAGTAGATTGTACTGTATGTGCATGCTGGCAGTCGGCTGTAGTTTGTGCGACGTGTTAAAAAACCGAGGAGGTGAAGCAGCAGGAGCTGTTTCTAAGTTGCCCTCATGTTTGCCACAGTTTATTTGATGTGGGCTTGGCGTGTCAACCAGCTAAGAGCGGCTCCATCAATCTGTGCGAGCAGAGGGATTGCGGATCCAAACAGAGCCTGCCATAATGTTTGACTTCTTTTCTTATTTATTTAAAGACTCTTTCTTTGTACAAATTCAGAATGGCTCTTTTCTGTGTAGTGACCTTAAGATCGTCGTTCTAGTAGAAAACCCCTAAAGCTCATTTACGGCTATAGTTTAGGTTTTTACAGCTCAGCATCACTTCTACTTTAAGCTTGCTTTAAAATTTGATTATCGCAACTCCGAGACCATCGGGAAGTCCATTTTTGAACACAGATAAAACCTTAATACTCTCTAAAATGAAACGTTGTTCGGGTTTACGTTGTTATTAGCCGTTACTAAGCAGTCTCTTAATTTCATGAAATAAATTGTAATAAACTTAGCAAGGAAAAGACATTTTGAGCCCGTCTTAACCTGTTACGATCCTGTATGCTGTTAATACGATCCTGTATTAAACTGTATTTACTCTCGAACGATAAACAATCAAAGATATTTCAGTTTAAAAATCTGGTGACGTTTCCGTGCAGAACATCTCAAAGCTTAACATTTAACAATGTACAAAATGGAAAAAGAAAAGGGGGGGGGGGGGGAGTTTACAATAGCCGTTTCTGTGCACAAACCACACATACATGACTTACAAAGTCTGCTAACTGAGCTTTAGACGCCAGTTTCCCTGGAAACTTCTGCCTATTAAGCACATTGCTAAAGTCAGTAATGTTTAATGCTAATCTTGTCTGATGTTAGCCACAATATTAGCTTTTCTGCTGCGCTTAAGCCTTTCTAATGTGCCTGTATGTTTATATGCTGTAAAATTAGCAAATATAGTACTGTACTGTTCAGTGCACTTACGTTTTATTACTTGCACGGAACATATGGAGAACATCAACAGCTTCCAGTTTACCATACTGAGACTTCATGTCTGTTCTTTTATGTCAGAACAGAAATAGAACATTCATACTGACTGCTATGGTTTGGGGTGTGTGTGTGTGTGTGTGTGTGTGTGTGTGTGTGTGTGTGTTTATTTCCCTAAAAGCCTGCAGAAAAAGACACCACAGAATAATGTATTCCTCAGTAGTGAAGTTTACATGGTTAAGTCATTAAACCAGATGTAATGGTGAGCTCACGATGTCCAACATCCCTTTGCTCTCTCCAGCAGTCTCTTTAATAGCTATTCTCCGTCTCATACTTGACATCAAGATCCCGAGCCAACGCCGTCCTTTAGCCTGTTTCCAGTTGCCGATCCACCTGAACCATGTAATCAAGGGCAGCACGGCGCTCAGTTACCTGGCTAAGGTGTGTTTAGAGTTGGAGCAGTGTAAGTATGTGGACTGGCTCAGGGTCTCCTAGGACTGATTAAGCCTGATTAAGATTAAGGAGCTCGGGTTAAATAGTTGACTCACGATTGAGTGATTATAGCACGGTTAGCAGTTAGCGCCGAGGGTCTGTTGGCATAGGGCTGTCGGTTAGTGTTGTTTACTTCTCTCATTTGTTATCCTCATTTCTCTCTTTTTTTTTTATTTATTTATTTTTTTTTAAATCCTTCTTATTTACTTGGATCCAGTTCCATTGACCAAAAAAAAAAATGCACAACGTTATTGGATTGATCCATGATCTTCTGGTTTCAATTAACTGATTTCTTGGGTTTAAAAGAGCCATCTGATACAATTCAGACCTGACCTACTTTAATGGAGAACACAAAAGAACACTTAATGGTACTACGTTTCTAGTCTGCATCTACATGTGTGCAAACAAAAGTCATTATCATCATAAATAACAGAGCCTGGAAAAAGGGAAGGGGGGGGGGTTGTTCTGCCATTCTGAAATGACACTCTATTCTCATCTTGCTTTAATATATCTAACTGCATGCACATGCGGGAAACATTCCCCTCTTTTATCAATCTGACATTTAAGTGCATTCTTTTCAACCCTTGTAACATTTGTGGTGAGGCATTTCAAAGGGAGCAGGCCGACATTCCTCACTATGCCCTCTTTTTTCTTTTTTTTTTTTTCTTTTTCTTTTTCTTCCCCTAAGCGAACACTTGGTGTGCTTTCAGCCCATAACTCGGCCCCTATGCTTATTTAGTACTAAACGTTTTGATGCTGCTACGCTCCCCGTACATATGCATATCTCGCTGTCCGAATTTTACGAGCTGCTGCATGCAATCCTTCGACTCGAGTAAATTCTCGCTGCCCACCCGAGCCTCCCGTCTCTCAGCATGAAGAGTGTGGAGGCATCACGTTTCCGTTTTGTCATCCCTAATGAGTCGAGGCTGAGAGAGAGACTCTTAATCCAATCAGCTTGTGTCTCTGTTGTTTGATCGTCCGCCACTGCTACATTGATGCCCGTTTTTGTTCTTGCCAGCCTGTATGGCTTTCTTTAGTAATTGATTGTGTTTTTCACAGTTGGAGCGAAACAAGGGCTAAGAATGGCAGTTTGGATCGAGGAACGTTTGCCAGTGGCTATTGATGAACAGCGCCTGCTTTTCCCCCTGCAGACTCACCGTTTGTTTGTTGCGCTTGCTAGTGCAGTCGCATCAGCTGCTTCTAGTTGTGCTACTGTACAGTTAATAAAACCCACATCAGTACTGAGCAGTGATGTTTTTATTTCCTGCTGAGCAGTGGACTCCTCACAACACGAGTTAGTAAGTAAACACGTGCGCCGTCTGCCCTGCGAATCAACAGGGTGTTCATACTTTGTAGCATGTGGGCGGCTCTTTGGGTGCGTTTGTCGCCAAGCAGAAGTGATGGGTCATGTTAATGTGCATAAGATGTGATCTCCAGTTGAACAGTACAAATTGCAGAAAGTTCTTTCGTGTGTGTGTGTGTGAGGGAATGTGGTTGTGGTTTGATTGCAGCTTCAGTCCAATATGCTGTGGTCTACTGGTTGTTGTGTCTTGGGCTGAGGAAGTGCGTGTGGGTGGATGTGTGTGTTGTTCCCACGCTTTTTGGAGAGCAAGCGTTGTCCCTCAGATAGGGGGCGCTCTGTGCCTCTTCAACGCCTGCACAGCAAAAGATAAATTCATTGCAAACCACCAGGATTTTTTGTTAAAACGGGACACGAGTCGGTTGTTTGCCATGAGTTTGCATTAATGTTTGCGTTCATATCCAGGTTTTTCTTTTGCCTCAGCCCAAACAGTCAGTCAACTACAGTCATACGAGGAGGAGTCGTATTCCGAATTCCGCGATGTCCCTCCTCAAGTGCAAAGTCGAGAGCACACCGAGCTTCACGGCGCCGTCTTGAGGAGCCCTGACATGCCGAGCATCCCCAGCACGAGCCTTTTGTTGCCAAGTGTGCAGCATTGGTGTTGCTGAAGGAAGTACTTAAACGTGTACTTATGTGCGATCTCTCCTCACTAAAGCAGGGCCCCCTGCTGCTCACTTCCTGCCCCCCCCCATGCTCATTCTGAAGTGTTGCTTGACGGGCTTTTCCTCCCCGACAGTGTTGCTGGAGGAGTGACAGAAGTGCTGTGAGGCAGAGGTGACCTGTTCACTGCGCTAAAGCAGCCCTGTGCCAGCAGAACCCGGACGTCTGATCACATTCATCAGGCCCCTGTGTTTTCCATTCTTTACATTCTGTCATTTAGGACACCTTTACAATCTGCTCATTCATGCACTTATCCAAGCAGCCAGTTATATGGCAGCAGCTTCAGGCATAACATCACCTAGATATGCAGATCAAGAGCTTGAGTTAACGTTCACATCATGCATCCGAACGTAGAAAAGCGTGACTTTGACTGTGGCATGGTTGTGGTTGTTGGTGCCAGACAGACTGGCTTGATGATTTTAGAAACCAGCTGATCTCTGGGGATTTTCTTTACCAGCAGTCTATAGACATTATAAAGAATGGTGTGGAAAAAACATTCTGTGAGTGATAGTTCTGCTTGCAGAAAAGTCTTGTTGATGAGACGGGTCAGAGGAGAATGGCCACACTGGTTCTTCAAGTTAGCCCTTTACAACCAGAGTGGGCAGAAAAACATCTCAGAAAGCACAATCCGTTTCTTTTATATATGATGCATATACATGATTTATGTTAGCAGTGCTATCCTATGAATTTTTAATGCCAGAACATGAGGTAGACTCTATGGAAAAAATGGTAACCATTTGCATTTGCTTTTGACTTCTGCTTATTGTGCAAATCAGTGAAGGAAGCAGCTAAAACGTCTAGGTGATTATATTGTCTGCATGTTGCAGAAAAGCCAGCTTAATACACGCTCTAAGTCATCAGTATTATATATTTTTTTTCCTGAAATGATGCCCAGATATCATGCTGTTCGCCACCGCATATGTGAACGCTACGTGCAGAAGTACAGTACACATGCACATTTTTAGATGCCTTTCTGCCCTCCGGCACAAGGCTACAAGTCCTCTATTTCCTGTTTACAATGTATGAGGTTTCCTGTTCTCAGTGTCTCTCCGCTGGTTGATATTGTGGTTTTGCTGAGATGCTCTGGACAGGCCCTGTGCAAAAAATGAAGCACTGATCTTTGTTGATCTTTTGCAATAACTTAATGCGGTTAGATTTTGGTGGCTGGGTATTTTTTCATCAAGTCCTTATTTTCTTTCTTCCCCTGCCATAGGTTTGAAGAAATAGTCAAGAAGTTTAAAGTGGAGTACCATGCTGGCGGTGCCACCCAGAACTCTGTGAAAATTGCCCAGGTTTGTCTTTCATTCTTTCGAAAAGTACACCCAGCGTGCATTCATTCCATCCAGAACATGTCAGCAAAAGCGACGTACTTCAGTCATTATACTGAACCATGTCTAAGAGTTGGTCTGGGCAAAGCACAGTTCCTCAGATAAAACAGGAACCTAAGTTCCAGGGCCCACTGCTATGTTGATCTAACTGTGGTGACTAGAGTCCGTCTGAGGCAATCTAAAGAGATTATCTTATTAAGGCAATATGTGTGGTTAGTGATTACCGGCAGCCCATTTACTTTGAAATAGAAGCTTTCTAAAGTCCTTCCTGAGAATGTAATGATGGGAGCTGTTAGAGTATTACTACTAGTACATGATAAATTGATTCTAAGGTGTAAGGTGTAGTTAAGTCACCTATTTAAATCCTCAGCGAGGCCATCACATTAACTGCAGAAGGCTAAAAACTCGCCGAGCTCATTCAGCATGAAGTTCATCTCCGTGTAAAGGCTTTTTCAGAGTAATGACTGAAATGATTTCATTTCCCTGGTGACCCATCAGTGCTGTTCTAGCACAAAGAAGAAGAAGAAGAAGAAGAAGAGGAGCATGCATGGTTAAGCTGGTACTCGGAGCACTGGGTTGGCTGTGTTTCATTCTTTAACACAGGGAGCCAACACTCCTGCCTTCCACATTATTACAGGTGGCTGACAAAACGTGCGCTGAGCTTTTCTTCACTCCCTATAACTCGAAGCATTCAGTATTGCTCAGGAGAAATGTTTCGCTGGCATCCTTGCGACGCTGACTCGGATCCAAATCCAGTGATGAATTGCAACTCAAAGCCATTTACTCCCAATGTACGCCTCGTCCTGAAATGAGACGATCGCCGTTTGGGCACTAGCCAGAGAATGCAACTGCACTTTCATTACTTTATTGCTTGAATCTTTACTCTCGTTAAGCACATTTATTATGGCCATACGTGGCCTCGTCAAAGGACGGACAGGACCAATTCCTCATTTAAGCTGCTCCTGCTCCAGTGTTCATTTGCCTAAGTGGATTTAGATTAAATGAGCTTGCGATTGTACCTGTCTTGTCAGACACGGTATCAGTCACTGAAGCCGATTAGAGCAATGTTTTGGTGACAGTGCTGACCGTTCTGCTCCCGAGTGGCACGACACAAGAGTCTGATAACCGAGAGATGGCACATTTGAATCCCGACAATGCCATTCATGGCCTAAAGCGGAAGATGCAAAATTAACCATGTGCTGTGAGTGGGAGGAATGGCATTCTCTGTCAATCACAGCAGCACTGGCTTATTGTGTGTATTTGTGAGGTCATGTATGAGTAAGACAGACAGTCTCTGCAGGAGGAAGCACATTAGCTTCTACCCATTCCAGTAGGTTGCTGTCGTACATAATATGGATGTTGACACCTGCCCATCACACCCATATGAGGGCATTTCCCAAGCAAGACTGGTGACACACAATTGTACAGAATGTCTTTGTGTGCTGTAGCATTGCAGTTTCCCCTTCACTGGAACCAAGAGGCACAAATCTGTTCCAGCATGACGATGCGTCTATGCACAAAGCGAGCTCCAAGAAGACACGGTTTGCCAAGTTTAGAGTTGAAGGACTCGAGTGGCCTGTACAGAGCCCTGTCCTCAACCCTGCTGAGCACCTTTGGGATAAGTTGGAACGCTGACTGCACCACAGACTTCTTCCCCACTCTTCTGGGAAGTCTTTGTTGACAGCAGTGCCTGGCCTTACTAATGCTCTTGTGGCTGAATGAGCAAATCCCCATAGCCACACTCCAAAATCTAGTGGCAAGCCTTCCCAGAAGAGGAGGAGGAGGTTCTTATAACAGCAAAGCGGCGACTAAATTTGGAATGGGATGTTCAAAAAAGCACGAGCGTGATGGGCAGGTGTCCACAAACTTTCAGCAATGTATAGTATAGAGATGTATTTGTATAGAGAAAAAAAAAGCTGAACTTCTAGAGGTTTGCACCAAGTTACAGGACGATAAGCAACAGTTTAATCAGGCAACCAAGTGAGAACTCAGCAGCACCTGGAAAACCAGGAGCAGTGTAACCTGTGCGTGTTGTAGAAAATGAGAGCTTTCAAACTCGATATGAGCTTCCGTTTGAGCACACATCAAAGCACTGGGTGAAGATGAGGTGTAATCAAAGCCTTCGGGCACAACCAGGCGGCACGAGAGGAGGTGCATTCTGCTCCTGCTACCTGCTCAAGATGGGCGATTTTTGCAGCCAGGAAAAAAGCTTTACCCTGCAATAATCTTCTTGAACCCCCTCAGCACCAATTTATTTTATGAATGTAAACCAACTGTTAAATATTAGATTCATTATTTAAAGACGTACAGAATTTTATTTATTTATTTATTTATTTTTGGAGCCATAGATAAAGCTTTTATTCCTGAACTTTCCTCTGACAGCACATTATGTTGTCATTTTCTTGGTTTCGAGATATTAGGGTTTGTATTAAACCCAATGTTGAATCGATAAATATTAGGGTAGTGCATCTAAAAAACTTTTTGATAAATATAAAAACTTTGAAACTAAGTAATTTAAAAGACAAAAAAAAGAAAGAAAACCTCTGTCTATGCTTCACAGACCCCTGGGTGTTTCTGGACCCCACTTGAGAAGTATTGCTCTAAAGAACTCACACAGGAAGCCCCGTAATATCGTAAAGCGGGGCGCTCCTTTCCTGCACATTTTAGCACCATGTCTATGTTAACGCGCCCACGTCGACTCAGGAGGGACTTGGTAATTAGCAGATTAGTTGCATTAGATGTGTTCAAGCAAAACTTGCCAGACACACGGGCTTCAGGACCAGGGTTATGAATCGCTGGTTTAAACCATTTCATCTTGTAACCAGCGCTCGTTCCCTGCTGCACTCCCTTCAGTAAAGCCTTGGATTTTATTTGAATTTTATTAATGGCAGAGCTTTAAACCTTTCCCGCACTGCCCTTTGATGTGCCTGAATTGGTGAGTCCATGTGTGAGAGAGAGATGTAGTTTTATCCTGACGTTGCTCCTCATGCCCTTGAGGGCCAGAGCAGATGAAGGCTCCCACCTGCCAGGAGGAACGTTCTCCCATTCTCTTTAAGCAGTGCAGCAAAGGGAACTCGAGCACTGTTCTGGAGTCCCGAACATCAAAGCATGGACAGTGAATTGCCAAGCACCCTTCGACCAGCTCTGTTACATGTGCACATACTCTACACACCCCTAGTGGGCCCTTCAAACAGTTGAGTGTGTGAAAGCGGAGGCCTATTGATGCCTGGTACCAGAAAGCACTGAATCTATGTGAAGCAGTCTCAAGAATGTTCATGTCATTTCTCTATTAGGATTTTTTTTTTTTCTTTTTTTTTTTCTCTTCTTCTTCTTAAAGTGCACCAGTGTCTGAACCTCATCTTTATCTGTAGCATATGTGACAACATTTTGATACAGACTTCCATTAAAAGTGTGCTGCTGATAAATGGGTTTCTATTCTTTTCTCCTAAGGGCACTTGTTGGCGCAGTCAATAAATGTTTATTTGAAACACACAAAACATTTTTTTTGTAGAACACTTTCATAAATTTTGCAGTCAAGTATTCGGAAATTAAGCACATTATTTTCGAGGTTCTTTTCGAGATGGTACTACTTTTTCCGATGAAATAAATTGTGCTTAGGCATTGCCAGGGGAAACGCTATATTACCCCCATGCAGACAAATTTAATAAAGCTACCTAATAACTTTAGTATGCATTTCTTTCATGTTTGTTCCATCTTAAACCTTTTATTAGCTAGAGCGTGAAAGTTGCATGTTTGAATTTATGTACAGTACTGTGCAAAAGTCTTAGGCATCCTATTTTTTTGTGTACAAGTAGTGTTATAAATTACATTTTATGAATTCTGCCTTATTGATTCAGTACAAACATTACTTTTCCAAAAAAAGAAAAAAAAAATAATAATTGTAAGCATAAAAATGTTTGTATGTCAGTAAAGAATGCAACATATGTAAGAGACCACTTTTCAGACAAAAACGCATAATGAAGGCTCCTGGGGTTTGCTGCAAAAAAAGAAGCAATTGTGATAGTCAAAATCTCCAGAAGAACTGTGTCAGTTTCTCCAAGATGCTCATGTCCTAATAAAACTGCACAATTTGAACCTGGAACTATGATTTAAAAAAAAAAAAATAGCAAAGGGTCTTCACACCAAATATTGACTTAGTTTAGTTCATCACTGTTTACTGCACGTTGTAATTTTAAGTAGACATTTAATTTCATAATTTTTGAAGTCACCATTACTCTACATCATTTCATTGCATGTGCCTAAGACTTTTGAACAGTACTGTAGTTATGTATTTTTAATGCTTAGAGTTTAACAACTGCCCTTAGATGTCCATTATATGTGAGTTTACGTTAAGATTGCTTTAAAATCAAGTTTTGTTTAGGGTAATCGCATGCTAAGCAAGGAATAAAACACGACTGACTTTGTTATAGAAAAATAATCCTCTGTGTGGTGGTGCGGATTATTTTCCTATAGGAGCAGATCATGAAGTGTGTTACTCCTCCTATACCACGGCAATTTGCCAATAATTAAAATCTATCAGTGAACGAAGAAATTCTTTTTATATTTGCATTTAACGTTGTGGAACAGCTACGCTCACCGGTCGTTCTCTTTTTCATCTTTTTTAAAGTTAATTTAAAAAAAAAAAAAAAAAAAAAGACTTTGCTATGTTACAGAGAAACCTGGAAGCACAGAGTCTTCTGTCTTGGAGACTTTCCTTTGGTGGAAAAGTTACTGACCATTACATAGCATTGACACCCAAGACTCCTTCCATAAATGTTAAATAAAGTCCTAACAGTAAAACAGAAAACAAATTTCAGTAAACTCCTAATCTCCTAACGGAAGTGTTCGCAATATCAACAATCGTAGGTTTTTATTTGTTAAATAACAGCACAGTTTCTTAATCCGGTTGCTATTAGGCTTAGACTATGTAGGTTGTTTGCCAAGTCCAGAAACAAAAACATGTCAGAGTTTATTATGAACCATTTAAATTAAAACTATGTTGATAAAAAAAAATATAT
>JAOVYU010000047.1:19107909-19128125 GCA_025674565.1 Synodontis membranacea
CCCCCAGTGTGCATCAAACACAGAGGTCATCGAGTAATGTTATTTGTGATCAGCTACCATTACTGCACCTAGCAATCTAATTTGGCCAGCAACTTTATGCACAGCTTAGAAACCACCAGTTGTCCTCATAAACTTTTTTTTTTTTTTTTATCTTTTTGTTTGTTTGCACTGGGATATTTATCTCGTAGCTCCGTTAGCCAAAGGTTAGCCCATAATATGCAAGTTGCGTTCCTGTGATTAAGAAGTTAAAGTCTGGTAATCTAGAAGTTACTGAGAGCTAAGCATAGTGGGTGATTAAGTTTATAATTAAACCTAAAGTATCCTCAAAGCGTAGCTGCTCTGACTTCAAGTTGAATATGCCATAGACACTGCTGATGGGGTAGTTTTTTTTTTTTGTTTGTTTGTTTTTTTTTTTTTTCCATATAGTCGAGTGCATTCTGCCACCGTGCAATCAGGACGTCACTGTTTCCATGTGCTAAATTTGACAACTGGAATGTAGGAGGTTTTAAATAAAGAAAGGGAAAGATACCTGAAAGTTTCTAGCTGTGAGGACACAGAGGTCCCAACTTGGTATAGTGATGAGTGTCTGATATTTATAAAAGTGGAGGGGGATATGAAAAAAAAAAAAGAACAAATCTAGTTTGGGAGTGGAAATGGTAAACTAGGGAGTGATGAGTTTTGAGTTTTGTCTAGCTGCTATACAGAGGCATTTCCAGATACTATGGGCTATTTTGGAGAGAGCATTGGTACCCAAGCTTATTCTCTTTGTACAGCTAGCTTGTTGTATTGCTATGTGTCCTCATACTACTTTAATACAGTTACACTAAATGTGTCTGGTGCTAGCATTCAGTGTCAGGAGGAATGAGGCCACGGTGCTGGACTTTGCCGCAGCTTTGATGGCATTGATTAATTGATGAAGCTGACACTTGCTCCTCCCTTGAAATTAGACTCTGCTTACTTGTTAGTACAGTGTGCCATTTAAGCCTTCTGCTCCAGTGTGTGACATTTATACTACACAATATGTTATAGTATTGTTGCAAAGGCCGTAGAGATGATTCAAGCCTGAAGCCACTGCTAAAAGGTCGAAGGCAGTGACATGCACATACGCACACCCGCACGCGTGTGTATTTATAGACGCAGTCGTTCAGATGTGACAAATGGTGATGAACGCAGAACTCTTAGATCCTTCCAGCACTTAGTGTTACGTGACATAGCGAAGGTGACGCTTCCCCCGCATTATGAATAATGATTAACTGCAGGCAACCGCCAAGAAGGGCTTGGTGAGGGAAGATATAAATAGACTCTGTCTTTTGTTCGTTCGCTCTCGAACGTGCTAAAGAGGGGGCTGATTCTGGAGGAGGAAGCAATGAGGCATGAAGAATATGGCAGAAAAGGACCTTTTTCTCCGTGTTACTAACAAACCCACATCGAGGCACTTGTCGCTAATCATTTGCATACACACAATCATGTTGAGATTTGGAATAAAGGTTGACCGTGTACATGCATTCTGACCGAGGATGTGTCAGCTGCATGTAAGAAGTGTGAGCAGCAGCGAGAAGTGTTTAGTGACAGGAAAAGCCACGCAGTAGCAAAGCATCCAGCTCATGACGGCTTACTGACAAGATTTAAAGGCATCAGTTATCTCCTAAACTGATTATAGGTGGAGCCATTGGACCTTCAGAGCACGTATAGTTTATTGCATTGGACATATGGAAAATATCATTGGGATATGTTATTGGATGATGGGCCTCTGTCGTTTCAATGAATATGGCTAATGAGCTTTTTTAATCTAAACAAAAAGTTATTTATGGGTTTTTTTTTGTTCACTGAGAGATAGCTTTCTTAGTGCTTAAAAGGAGCTCGTAGTGTTTTAATGATGGGTTGATCTTGGAAATTAGATAGGCTTTTATTTTAATTGGAGCACGGAGCAAGTCTTGCGTTTCTCAATATAAGCAACTCTAGAGTCAATCAATGGGCTTAGTTACTGGTAATGTGGTCGTAATTCTCGCTACTCCCTTTGTCAAATTGACTGCAGCTCTAAGTCTTAATTAAAGCACTTCTTCATTTAAGATCAGAGCTTTGGAGTGCAATTTGTGGCTGCGCTGTGATCCAGTCGAATAATAATACATGGGAAAAGGCCCTGCATCATGCACCTAGGTGGGAAAATCGGAGTCATGACTAAAGCGCTGATAACACGCGGGATACTCAATCTATTGGCTGTGTACATTTCCATATCACTCAATTTACTCCCAGAGATGCGCTCATAGCCGGTGGGGAGATGAGCAGATTGGATAGTCATTCGTAAGTATGCACTGAGATGTTTGTTGATTAACATTACTGGCTCTAGGGAGCTGGCAGAGCTTGATTTGTGTCATCTCCCTCCCAGTGATTTGAATTTAGATTGAATGAGACATATTGGCACGAAATGTGGGTGCCTCGTGTCCCCAGGGAGCACTTTCGTCCTTACACACACGTGCACACATATAGATATTAAAAAAAGATCTCCCTTTTGTTCATAACGGGAGTTGTCATGCTTGCTCCAGCCATAGCCTTAATGTTGCTGGGTTTCTGAAATGCTTGGTCCTGTCCATGCTGCTCTAATGGTCTGTTATAAACGATGTGGAGATTTGTAGCCTGGCCCTCAGTATTTGTGACATACCACCTTGCTAAGCACCCAGGCCCCCGGTGGCTCTTCTAACTAGAGTACTAATAACGCTGTTGATTTGGCCTCAGGATGGCCTCATGATATAGTACAGACCGTCCTTTCTAAATCCTATTATCAGCGTTGGATTTTTTCCTCTTTCCACGCTCAGGACATGGTCCAGGAAATGAGTCATTTCCCTCCTGTTTGGTTATCCATTACACTGCGAAGCGTCTTGGATCTTTTTGGAATGTCATCCATCATAATGACGGTACTTTTTCCCTCCATTAGCGTCATTATGTTGGTGGAAGAATGTACTTCGCACATTGAACTTCACCGGAATCCCAGAATGCTTTTTGTCACACGAAAACTCTCCTCCAGGAGCAAGGCAGCATTTGCTTGACAACCATGAAGGACTCTGTGGCCTCTCAAGCTTCATTGCCCTCCCAACCTCTGTTATCATGTTTACACGTCTCTGGGTGGTTCTTTACCCACTACTGAGGAGGAACCCATAACTAATCGATGATGGATGTCAACATAGACAGAGCTACAATTACACAAGAAGAAATCCTTTAGGGCAGTCCTGCTGTCTGACTCATTTTCCCTTGAAAGTCTGCTCATTTAAGGGTGGAAATGTTTCCTGTCCTGGGCACGTGCTTGCACTTTCGGAGGTGATGTATCGAGCCAGTGGGAAAATTGGAGGAATAACAGGACTTAAAAGTAATTAACTAATCGCTATGAATTTATTGATCTAGTCACAGTGATCCAGTGATCGTTCGTTGGATGCACATTTGGCTGCTTAGTTTATTAGGACTATTACACCTTATTACCACTGCAACGGCACAGTTCCCGTACATCACCCTCATGGAGGGTGAACTGACGTCTGTCGTAAACCGATTAAATTTGACAGTAAGAGCTTTTAAAAACATAGTGCATGAAACCTCAGCACCTACTGACAGCTCGTCGTAGGGTGCAGGAAAAATGGGCTGTATAAATTTTGGATGATGAACAGACCCAGTATCTAGTAGTGCCAGTGCTGGTCTTTTAGTCTTCCTCCTGATCTCCCAACGTGACAGCACGGGGGGAGTGTATGGAGGCGAGTGCGAATCTAAGTGTTGAGCGCCTGTGAAAAATGAATGGGAGGAAATGACAGGAGCCTGGTGACACACAGCAGGTGACAGACAAGATACTAACAGTCAGCTCCTTCCTATCGTACGTTTGCACCAGCTCCCTGCAGTGCAGCAGCCTGCCTGAGCTCATGGGGGCTTCGGATGTTGGAGAGAACCTGCTATTTACTACCTGGCGTATCCTCACAAATGGCACGTTAGCCGCGACACTGTCTGACCAGGTGGATAGTTTGTGGCAGTGTTGGAGTGTGTGGGATTTTGTATCATATGGTGCTAGAATTAGTGCCACGAGTCCCGGTCGCATTAATTGGTGTTGATTTCTTTAAGGCATTCATACAGGGATGAAAAATAACTTGTTGATAATGTACTTTTGCGTTATGTGGGGTATTTTCCTTGCATGTTACTGAAAGTGGATAATTGTGCTCTAAAGTACACTTTAATCATTGTTTTTTTTTTTTATTACTTTAATTTTTATGTAGATCTCTGAAGTCTCAAGGGTCTCTTCTGACTGAATTCTACTCGTCAATACAGTCGGCCCTCGTTTATCGCGGTTAATCCGTTCCAGACTCTACCACGATAAGGGATTTTCCGCGAAAGTAGGATTCTTTATTTATAAATCGAATATTTTCGTAGTTAGAGCATAGAGCACCTGTTTACGACCTTCTAAATACGGTTTTTAACATTATTAGAGCCCTCCAGACGTGAAATAACACCCTTTGGTCACCATTACACTCGCATTACCCAATATATTACACAAATTAGAGTGAAGCCGCGAAAGTCGAAGCGCGATGTGCCGAGGGACGACTGTATTTTTTTTTTTTTATTTACGTTTCAGTTTAACATATTTAATAAAGTTAATCAGTGTTAAAGTATAAAGCGTGTCAGTTTGTCATCTTCTGTGACTTTTTAATGCTACACAGTGTAGTCGATACTAGAGCCTTCTGTGTGAGTTTTAATCGATAAGCCATCAGAATGCAGTGTGGAACTTGAGGGTGAGGATGAGAGCCCCTGGCCCTACGTCAGAAAGCGTTTCAGTGAGCTGAAATGAGCAAAGCGTGGTAAAATAGGTGTCTCTTTTACCTGCCTAGAAGGCATGTTGAGGTAAGTTTTGATACCTTGCTTATTTTATCTGCTAATGCCATGTTAGACTAGCAGCTATTCCAGTAGTTAATGGTAATTTTTTTTGTTAATTTCAAGGTTAATTTATTATCAAACTGTATATTGTTAGATAACAGATTTTTTTTTTTTTTCATTTAAAATGTCCTTCTAACAGTTTTAGGCAAGTAATAAGTTAGTTTGCACATTAAAAGTTGACTAACTTAATTTTGTCAGTTACAAAAAATCTTTTTGCTTTTCGATACTCGAGTTCTTTTAAAAGTAGCAACATATTTAATTTCACTTGAGTACATTTTATGATGCTTGCATTTTTAATTGAGTTATAAATGAACCCTCTATTTTTACTTGACTGTAATTTCCTGCCACTTTTTCCACCACGGCATTTATAGTAATACCGTAACTTAGGCCGGGTTAACACTTGGTTTTAAAATGTGTCTTCTGCGATCAGGTCACAAGTGGACAGCCAAGTGGACATCATGCATCTCCAGGGTGTCCATCTGACCACTTGCGTTCAGATTTCGTTATTGCCGCACAGTTCTTTCAAAAAGGTCGAACCTGCGTCATACTTTCTTGCACTCCGACAATGTACGTCGAAGCACCTCCATTTTTTTTTTTTTTTTTTTGTTGGCCACCACTTCCTGCATTAATGACCTTTTTTCCTGTTATATTTTTTTTTTAAGGGAAACATCTAAATGTATTTTCAATTATACAACAACAGATGTTGGGTCAAATGTGTCCCAAAACCCCCTCAGCAAGTGGTTTGACTGAATGCATCTTGAATGCGTCTTGGAGATCGTTAACACTTGTATTCAGCAATGTCCACTTGTGATCAGATTGTCCATTTTTATTACCAATTGTAAACAGGGTCATGTTGGCAGAAAGATTGTCGTCTTAAAGTTTGTGTTCAGCTTTAAATCCTGGAAAAAAGCATGCTGCTACTTGTGTAGCTGCCACATAGTCGTGAGTCAAGTGTAGTAGGCCTCCGCCAGTCAAAGACGACTTAAGGTCAAGGTGCTCTAATTTACTTTGCTGCTGCTGGGGTTTTTTTGGTTTGTTTGTTTGTTTTTTGCAGTATCATTTGTAACTGATGAGACCAATATGGGAGTGGCAATTTCTGTTGCAGAGGTCGTAGGTGGTTGTGGGTGGTCTGCGCTCTGACTGTGGAGCGGAGCTGCTTTCTGTGGGCTCGCTTGTCCGCCGCTGCTTTCTGAAGTGTTTCTTCTCCAGACTTGAGGTGCTGCTTCATTATAGTATTGATGCCCAGGACCTTCATGTCCCACTTGCAGACATTCCTGTGGTGCAGCAGTGGGCGGTCTGTTCTCTTGCCAGACACCAGCTGGCCGTAGAGGATGTCTTTGGGGATGCAACCATCATCCGTGTGGTGTACTTGACCAAGCCAGCGCAGTCTGTGTTGACGGAGCAGTGTGTACATGCTGGGTAGGCCAGCATGGAACAGAACCTCAGTCTCGTTCACTTTGTCCTCCCAGGAGATGCCCAGGATGTGGCAGATGAGGTATCGCAGATGGAAGGTGTTGAGTCGTTTCCTCTGCCTGGCATATGTCGTCCTGGTCTCGCTGTTGTATAGGAGCGTGCTAGTAACACAGGTGCTGTAGACGGCCATCTTGGGTCTGGCTGTCAATTTGGTGTTCTACACAGAGGCGTGCAGTGAGGCGGGCAAGAGTTGTTGCGGCCTTCCCGAAGGGTTTGTTGATTTCATCGTCCAGGAGAGAGGCTGTCGCCGATCGTGGAGCCCAGATGGATCAAGTATAACCCCAGCCTTAAACATCATCTCCGAGCACATAAACCCCAGCCCTGTTATTACTAACCTAATTATTAGTTGCCGTCTACCTTATTAAATGTGTGTTGTGAGGTTTGAGGTGATGCATGAAGTTAGTCAAAGCTGTAGATTCTGTCTCGAGCATCAAAGCTGGGTTTAGTAAGGCCCATCGAGAAAGTGTGAGTGACTTCAGCGAAAACGGTAATTAAAGAACTTCCTGTTTTCAATAGATGACAGGATTGTGCATTTCTCTGTTGAGGACACAAAATGAATTTTTGTTTACCCGCAAATGCTTGGTTCCTGCAGCTCAATGAGAAGCAGGCAGGAGCAGGAATCAAAGATGGCAAGACTTGGGTTTCCTAGTTATTGAAAGGACCACCACAGATGAATTTTTCAGTCTGGTTTTAATCTCTGTAATATTCCCTGCAAAAGAGCTGGCTCCAGGGGGAAATTTACAGCTGCGTTGCTACAGATGACTTTCTGCTTGTCATTAAATGTGCTCAAACAAATCTCATCTCTGGACATCTTTTAAAGAGATTCATTATTTCTGTTACCCTTCAAGTTATTTTGTAGCTAATGTACTTGGAGTGACCTGGTTTGAACCTGCCGTGTTTCGGGTTGTTTTCTGTCATCTGCGGATTGTCTATAAATACTGGCCTACTTAAAATTCACTTTTCATGGTTACAAATCCTTTCGCTCAGAATTGTTAGCAACAAGGACGGTGGGAATGTACCGTCTACCATTTGTTGCGAAAATAAACCCAATGCTTTGGGGATGTCCCACACTGTGATTAAATCCCTGTTGGGAACCACAATAGGATAGCGTTTGAGAAGTGGCGAGAGAGAGAGTCGAATGTTCGACAGCGTGCTGGACCTCGTCGAGGGCTGTAACTCTTTCAAATGAGCAGTCGGTGTCAGTTTTCCCTGTCGCTGTTTGTCTGTACTTCTGTCCACTGTCACATGCCTCGCATACCCAAGAGTTACTGCATCCACCTGCACAGCACAGTTTACGACCTCCGGCGTCTGTTATTCCACACACCACTGATGTTAACAAGCAAAGAGTACGTCTTGTTTCGCGTCCAAGTGTTCATAAGCGTGCAAATCTGCGAAACCATATTGGCCTGTCGCAGTTTGTTCCATAATCGCTTAATCACTGACCACAATTATCACGATTAATCAGTGGTTACCATAACAGTGTGTTCATATCAATTATAAGAGGTTTTGTCGATACATAAATGGTAACCAGTATCAACCAGCACCATTCCATGTATGATTTTTTGAGGAGATGCCTGAAAGCCAAACGTTTTTTGCCTTTTCAGCTAAAACAGCAGTCAGAACAAATGCAAGTCTTTTAGCAGAAAAGCCAGTGGTTCCCATAAATAAATAAATAAATAAATAAATGCCTACTGGTATTGGTCACACCAGAATAGAAAAAAATTGTATTGATTTTTGTGGTCAATTCTATTTCTTTCTTTCTTTCTTTATTTCTTGTTAGCAGTGTTGGCAACATTGTCCATGTAATCAACTAGTTAGTTCTGATCTATAACCTATGCTTTTTTTTGTAACTGCGAGTTGTAGCACGAATGTGGCCTGTTATTTGTCTGCTTAGTATATTATCCATTTGTATAGTCTTTCCTGTTGCAGGTCGCTTACTGTTTGGTAGCCTTTTGCATAATTTAGTGTTAAGTTTTCTATACTTATTACTTGTGCAAGTTTTTTGTTCCGTTGTCTGAATGACATTTCGATGCATTTGCCACCCCGAATGTCAGAACTGTGACTAGGTGGGACATCATAATGACATTTGCTTTCAGCACTTATTTTGAAATGCTGGTATGTATGTATCCTTGCTCTCTCTCACAGATTGGGTTATTGTCGCTGTTGATTTGACATTGAGCTAGACCTTCATAAAAACCGGTGGCAGTTTTGGCAGCGTCGTGTAGATGTTTTTTTTTTTTTTTTTTTAAGTCGTTTTCTAATTTCAAAATGATTCAGAAACTAGCTTTTGGGTCTATTATTGGATTAATAATGCATACCGAGATTGATGATGGTCTCTAAAAAGCCTGTTCAAAATAGAGTGGTTGCATGTTGACAATAATTCATATAAAGTGTACAAGTTAAAATGGGATTTCAGAGAGAATAGCAATGGTTTCGGAGTACAGATATTTACTAAATCCAGACGGTGTTGCCAAATATTCTGACCCTTTAGTGGTTTTTTTGTTTTTTTTTGTTTTGTTTTAAATCAGATATGGTTCCAGTTTGAAGGTAAGTAGCATTGCTTATTGCCTACCTTTAGTGGTGTTGGTAGCCAAAGTCAATTCTTTGTTTAAGGTCTGAAGGCATGTAGATGTCGAATGTAATTTTACTAGCCCACTCGAGTTTTAAACTGTATGATATTTTCCCAACAACATCCAAACATCTGATTTTTTTTTTCTTTCTTTCTTTCTTTCTTTTCCGTTCTGAATGCAGCAGCAGTAAACAAGCATGCTGACAGGATCTGGGTGCTCCTCCTGAGCATAAGCTGTCAAGTTAATTGCAAGTTTTACAGGAGTGTTGCTGCTGCCTGCCATTAACTTGTGAACTGATCCGTGGTGCCATTGTTTTGATTGGTATCATCCCAGGCAATTAGGGCTAAATTCCCCCTGCCAGTTAGATTATTTAATATCCTACTGTTAACTTTTAATAATCACACTGCATTTCTCCCCAGCCTGCTTTATGGTCTGGACTCGCTGGTAAATTCACGCCTGGTTAGTTTGCGCCAATAAACTTGGTCGAAGTTGTATTTTTTATTTTCTATTTCTTTTTTTTTTTTTTTACCTGTTCGTGTCTAATTTGCGCATGTTTGCATGCTGTTTATTTTACGTCTGAGTAGGCATTTAAATTCTGCAGTCTTATCAGTGATTCTAGGAATTGTCTAATGAGAACAGATGTTTTGTTTCGTTTTTGTCCCCCCCCCCCCCCCTCCCTCTCTCCTCTATTCTATGCTCATCATTATTAATGCCGGCATGTGCGTGATTAATTAACTCATTAGCCAGTTCAGGCTTCAGTCGACCTTTCGCTGCTCCGATCTGCGCAATTACGCATGGATGCCAATAAAGAAACAGATTTTGATATTCTCACTTTGTACAGCTGGGTGACGAATTTAAAGTCTCTGGAACATTACTGCAATGATTAACGCTGTACTTTAAAAAGATATTCTCGCTCAATTGGTGTTTCGATGATGGTGATGGGGAGCGCTGTGTAACGTGTCGCTCCAAACTCGATCACTGGTGCTCAGTTGGCTTGAAGTCCGGTGTCCGTGAAGGCCATTGCGTAAGCTTTCCGTCATTCGTGTACATTAAATATTTCAGTCAGCCCTCGTGCCCTGAGATTGGACGGCGGGGTCATCCTGGAAGAGCCCACTACTCTCATGATAGATATGTTAGATAATTGGGTAAAGGTGAATAACTTTGAGTTGATTTACACCGATTCTTCTCTCCAATGACACGGAAAGCAATTAGTAGCTTGTGTCACTTGTAGTTTGTCTTTTGTGGCTGTGTAACGACCTCTACAGTTGTCGCATGTGGGTGTGGGGTGTCCATTGTGGGTTTTTTTGTTTGTTTGTTTGTTTGTTTGTTCCAATGAGAAATAGTTGTAGCTATATATATAGCTTCAAAATCTGACCGTCTTAAAATTTGGTTATTTTCGGTTAGATATGTTTGGCATGGCTTTTTTTTAGGAAGCTTGCCAAAGCATGTATACTGTACTAGCTACATTCACTCCCTAGAGGCAACAACAGCCTTTCCTTTTCTTTTCAGTGTCTCTATACAAATTTACTGACAGGATAAGATGAAGCTATATTTGCTCATCAAACGGGAAGTGAGACCTGAAGTTGAGTGAAGAACTGAAGAATCTTTGGCCACGTGCACTGTAGGATTGGTCTGAGGAATCATTCGAGACCACTGTTTTGGATTTGTCGCTCTATGGCATCGTACTGATTTGAGTACAGTGCACGCATTCAAACGAAAATGCTTTGTCGCTTTCTCGTATAATTGCATGAGAACAAGTGGACCCGAAGCAAGCCAGTAAAACGCTTCCCACAGTGCAACCAAGCCAAGAGTTCCCATTAATTCTCCACTCATCTGCGTTTCTTCAAAGGATGCAATATATGTCAGATTGTTTTATTAATTCACCATTGGAGTGGTTATGTTGGTTTTTCTTATAAGCATTCTAGGGGTCTTTTGTGAAACTAATTGATGCGGTTAATGCAACTGTGCGTTCTTGTGTAGCGTCACAGCAGGAGGCCCAATATGGATCACAATACAAAGAGTATCAGTGTGCAGAGGAGGAGTTGTCTTACACGCTGCTTCTAGGCCTCCCATAGAGACTGCCTGCGCACTCCAAACCTAATTAAGGAGAAGGCAGTGTGCCTTACAGCATTCTCCATAATTCATAAAAATCAGTGAGCCTGCCATGACTCCTGTCGCACCTCAGTACCTGTGTTTGTCTAAGTGACAAGAGGAGGGGGCCAGGAATTAGACACACATCACTGTGGTGTGGTTGGTAGAGGATCAGAGAGGGTGTGACGGAGATGGCTAGGGTTTGATAGACATGTTTGTTGGCGGAAAGCCGCTGTTCTGAGATCAGTGAAGGGCTGTCTCACGGGGCCTCTAGAAACACTGCTGAGGAAGCAGGTCACCTCGTGACAAGCTGCAGCGAGAGAGAGAGAGAGAGAGAGAGAGAGAGAGAAGTGGCGGCACAAACCCGGAACAGGTGTTACCGTGTTGTCTCCTTGTTTTGATGTATTGCTTGTGCTGTACTGAGACACTTCGCTACATGCTCTGCCTCTCCACAAGAAGTCATATTTATTTGCTCGGGAGAGTCTGTATGTTTATAATATGCGAGTGAATCTTTTAGTGCTGTTTTGTTGTGTGTTATATGAAAAGGTCAGGAACAGCTGGGTTAGAGTTTTTCTTTCTGTTGACTTGTTCTTTACAACCTCTGTGGTGCTCTAAAAAGCGCAAGAGTTTATAAATTATTCAAATGTCTTTTTTTTTTTTTTTTTTTTTTTTTTCCCTTTTTTTTTTTTCTCCTTCTTCTTCCCAACTCTACCATCTAAAACAGGCTGGCCCATGACTCGTACAAGTCAGCTCTAGCTTTATTTTTCATGCAGAAATTCCTCCAGCTCATGGAGATTTCAGTGACACGACACATCAGGGACGTGCTTAATTCCAAAGCGGCCACATGGCTAAAAGCAGTGCGCTTGAGTACACACAACTTATGAGGTCGAGTACACCCGCTCATTTAATTACTCAATCTGATTATTGAGTTCAACATCTCATATTTAATAAACGTGGCTGTTTGCGGTCTATTTTACAGTCTAACAGATCCTTCCTGGACCCGTGGGGTATTTACTGCGTAAAGAGCAGTCGAGTAGCCTTTTTGCAAGTGTCTGGGAGTGTGCTGGAGTTTTGCCAGTGCAGAGTCAGTGTGTATTATTTCGAGGTGGGTGTAACTTCCTTATGCCAGTCACAGGCGCTGGTGCTCGGAGGCCCGGATTCCTGTGGTGGCCAGCTGTTTTGTACTGCTCTTTAAGGCAATCTCCAGGAGGTACAGACGAGGGTTTCTAATCATTAACACATTAACCCATCACAAATACTCTGGGGGGGTGTGGTGGTGAAAAGAGTAAGAGATTAAATCTATTGAGAACTGATGACAATTATTAATGTTCATAATTAGGATCCCCTGTTGGTAGTTAAAATTTAGCGTTGCACTTCACAGATCTACCGAGTCGCACTGGGCGAGCAGCAGCAGGGGATTTTTAGAATACAGCGGTTCAGGCGTTGCCCCGAGGCTGCTGCCTGAGAGAGAAACACGCGCCGTTAAACCCAATGTCACACTCTTGACTAAAAGAGGAAAAGTGATGGGCTCTAGCGCTGTAATTAATCTCAGCTTTGATTCGTGGTGCCAGTACACAAACCCTGTTCCAGGCAACAGCTGAGGCCTTTACACGAAATCATTTTAATTGTGGAAGCCAGTTCTCCCAACAGGGGTTTCAACATACGGGTAATTTTCTTTGTTTGTTTTTTGAAATGAAATTCAATCTCGAATCAGTCTGATTGCTAATTATTGGTCACATTTCTGCCTGGCTGTAGGGGACTCCTGAATAAATATTTTATCATTATTTTTTTCCCTTCATTTCATTTTACACTTGGCATATCTGAATCTCTTTGTAAGAATGTCTTTTTAATAGGTAATGGTAGTTATAACCATGAGAACTGTGTGTGTATGTATATATATATATATCTTCTTGTGACTTCTTTCTAAATAGAAAGTATTTCTTTCAATATCTGTTCGTGTTTGAGGTTTAACATGAACACAGACAACGGGAGCTGTAGGCCATAATTAGAAAATGAATTAAAATAGAACAAATGCTTTACACATTTTAGTTTTTGTGTAATAAGTCTAGAATTTATATTACATTTTCACTTTCTTAAATAACTGATATTGCACTTCACATTTTTTGAGACGCACAAGCATGTCTGTGTGTTACTTTTTTTGTTGTTTGTTTCTTTTCAGGAGTCCCACTCCCGAAAGAATTCTTTACCAACAATATTTATTGCACGTAATTGGTTTATTATTTCCCAAAGTATAAGCAAGTTTCTAGCTTGGACCACCATGACTACATTCAGAATAAAGCATTTACGGATGCTGAAGGCAGTAAATCATACACGCACGTAACCCATACACTCACAGCTCGATGAGTGACTTGTAAATTTCATGTCAGACCACGCATTCTGGCCCACATGAAAGTCGGAGGGGGAAAAAAAAGTCCACTCCGGCAAATTATTTGTTTGGTCTCGCGTGATCTCGGTCCCTGTGCACACCTCTACTTTCTTGTTCGTATGTTTTAAATCTTTTGCTTTAAATGCAGTAAGTGCATCAGAGGATAAATAGTCACCTCGTTCTCTTTCCCGTAAATGTACCAGGTCTTAATCAGTTCCTGCATTTATCTTCCTGGGATTTCTGGAGGCCTGTGTTCATGCTTAACCCCTTTCAGATTGATTACTGTTAAATTCCCAAGTAAAAGTGCTGTGTTAAAGGGGGCTGTTAATTTAAAAAAGAAAAAAAAATTTTCATGCCGTTGGAAAGAACATTGCAGAACCAGCACTATGGAAAAAATGTCAGTTGTTAGTTATGCCTAAGTTTTCTCTAGACTTGACCACAGCTCTGTTAAAGTGAATAAAGACATTTGTGGTGAATGAGCGTTTCAGAGAGTAATGTATTCATTTCACTGAAAGAGAGCCAAGCTAAAGCAGAGTTACAGTGATACAGGCCTGTGCTTTCAGACCCGTGTGTAAAAGCAATTAGTATTGGGCGGCTCGCAGGTTCGCCATTCCCAGGTGTCTGGGAGAATTTCTTTGCTCAAAGGCTGAAGAGGAGAGGAAAATTAGGAGCTGAGAGGCATGGAGAAGCAGAATCTTCTCAGTGTTTGCAGAGCGCTGCCACTCAGCTGCGCTCTGGTTGCCAAAGTCAACAGGGTCTGGTTGTGGCGAGACAAAATTGCCAGCATTAGCTTAGAATGAAAAGCTCATTTATCCCAGATGACCTTCTGAACGTATTTCTCGGGCAGTGCTGTCAATGCACGGCTTCCCCTCCTGCATCTCTCCCTCTGGTTTTTATAGACACTAAAACTTCTGGACTGGAACTCAAGGGTGGAGGGGGCCTGGTGAGAGTGGGATGAAGGGATTTGGGGAAAGTGGGGAAGTGGGAAGGATAGAGGGGGGCAATGGGGGGGGGGGGGGGGGGGGGGGTGGCAGGATTTTGGTAAGAGGAGAGAGTAAGAGGGTGAGAAAGCAAGAATGATCTGCAGCTCAGGTGCCATAGCTCGATAAATCAGTTGAAGCTCCAAGGGCGGTGGGATAATTGAATTGTTTTGGTACGGTTGTCCTGAAGTAAAATGTGCGTTAAATGTGAAGGGTCCACCACCCCCCCCCCCCCTTCCTTCCCCTCTCTCTCGCCATCTCTCCGCTTGTTCAGTTTTTTAATGGGTGCGGTGGAAGGGATGAAATCGGATCCAGTGTTTGGCTGAAGGGAAGCTTCTCTTGGCCCGTAACACCGGGGCCTGTGGGAGCTATTACAGAGAGAATTCACATTTTTGCATTTCATATGGCTTTAACTGAAGAGCCAGGTCCCCAGCTCTGACCTCGGTAACATTGTGCCGAGTCTGGGAAGGCGCAGCCTTTGCTGAATCCGCCGCCGCCGCGCTGGACCGTGAGGTGTTACGTTTGGCAACGACAAAGAGCTTTTGAGAGACATTTTTATGGGCGCAGAAATACATCTGCCACATCCCTCGATATGTCTATTATTCTATAGTGCCTTAATGGTCTGCAGAGGAATCATTTCCTGAGCACGGTTAACTACATGCTTGGAGAAACTCTAGCCAAAGTGGGGGGATTGGGAAAACCTGATGGCCTAGTTCCCAGCTCTCTGGCAGCTCTCACACAGCTCTGTTACAGTACACTTACAGTTAGCCCACTCACAATGGCCTTGATTTATCACATTGATTAGATTTATGGCTGAGCGTACATCGGGGTGCAGAACAGTCCACCAACCCTCTGATCCAGAGTGTGCTGTGTGAGCTCACCTTGACCTCCGAGCTCTGCTATGACACAATATCCCCGTTTCCAGGCCTGGAAGAAATATGAAGCGTATGAAGCAAATGTGCACCTTAGATTACCTTTAGGTGTAAGGTGCACCACAGTTAGGCTAGATGAGCAACGACTGGAAGATTACAAGTATTGGAGCAGTTTTTTTTGTTTGTTTGTTTGTTTGTTTTTTTTTCCTTTTCTTTGTGAACTTTGTTTAAAGATCTATGTCTTTGATGTCCCCTTGAAATGGCTTTCTAGTTGTGATTTGATTCGGTAAACATATGCACTTCCTTCTGAAACAGGAATGCTGTATTAAAAGAGTATTAAGATGTAGTTGAGTTCTCGTTCAGTCTGAGGAAGCAACATATCGCAGCATCAAACAGCCCCAAGTCAGTTAAACACCTCCATTATGTAATCATGACCTTATACGAGTTCTGTCGTCTTCAAAACAAATAAAGTGCAGCCATTCGTTTCCTCGGCCAAGGGATTTTTGGAAAAGAGAATAGTGTGCGGAGAAGACGCACAGCCAAGAACACACCAAACCGTCTTTCCTGCTAATGAGCAGCTACTCCCGTAGAGAAAGAATTGCCTCCTGGGGTGGAACATATACGGTAGGGTTCTAGATATGGTTCTAGTATTTAACTGGATGATCATGATGTTTTTACACAAATATGAATCATCAAAAAAAAAAAATCCATCCGTTCTCATAGAAGGGACAATGATCAAATTAAAACGAGAATATTTCAAAACTATACATATATATATATATTCCCTCGGATTTTTGTTTTCAAAGATTTTGCATTGACTTCTGTAAGACTACAGTACGGTACAAAATAGCTGTGAAATGCCAATTTTGAATACAGAGGCACTTCAGGCATGAGCGCTTGAAACAACTGCCACAAACCTGCATAAGTACGTGATGACCGATGCCTATTGGAACAAGTCGTCATAAAGACTTGTTCTGATGTCACACCCGGGTCAAGTGACGGAGTTTGGTTCTGAAATAAAGCAGCGCTGTGAAGTTTTCCAGGCACGAATCTGATGCAACATATGCAAAGCATCTAAAACGAACTCCGTCTAATTTAGGATGCCATAAAACGTATATATAAATCTGTCGTTAGTGTCATGACATTACCTTAAGTAATAATAAAGCTGTAATAAACTCACTTTAATTATAGGCTAGGAAAAAAAAAAACCCACAAAAAAAACACAGTTAAAAGTGTCATACAGACTGAAGGTTTTAACAGTGAAAGTCATTAGATTGTTATAGTGCAGTTTTTCCTGTCAGTGTTCTCGCCATGTGCTGTGTTCAGGAGACAGATCATCTTATGTAATGGCTCAGCTTTTGTTTAGTTCTTCTAATTAACTTCACTCATCAACACATTATCATTTTGTGACTCTGACATACCATAAGTAGACTTCCCTACAATGTCTTGATTTTTTTTTTTTTTTTTTTCTGCAGTCCTGAAAGTGTGATAATACAGCCTTATGTCAGTCTTATCTCCTGCCTCAGGTGCTCTGTCACCACGGCATTAAATTTGAATCAGCCTTTGTGTTATCACACCTATTGGAGTAAGCCTTCGTAAATGTTCATTCGGGTTTGTTGGTGGTCATGAAAGGATTACGTAAGTGACGGGTCGCTGAGGAATATTTTCATATACTAACGGCTTCGGCATGGTTGTTTTACAATACGTGCTCTTTAACGATCCATATTTTTTGGACCGAACACTACTGTGACATTTTTACGTTACACAGCTAATTAACTAAACAAATAATGTGCACTTAGGTGAAGACTGGTGGTGTTTAGGAAAACGTCACTTTTGACCAGGTGTTTTCTTTATTCGCCCAAATGCCGCAAGTGCTTTTTATATGATCGTGTTTATACTTTGAGATCGGTTTGTCATGTTTTGTTACATGGGTGAAACCGAATTTGAGTCAGTGAGTCAAAGCAAACAGTGTGGTCAGTTCTGCAAAATGAGTTTATTGTGTTGGGGAGTTTAGTACAGAGGTCAGATTACTGTGTGTGTGTGTGTGAGTTGGTTACACTGAGAAATGAATTTTGCCATGTATTACGACATTTACATTACGTAAAGGACAGCATGTACGCTGTGACGATTCAAAAGCATGATGCATATAAAATGAAATTCAGCTGTCAGTTTATTAGGTACACCTTAGCCCTTACGGGTCTATACGCCACTTTTCTGCCCTTTCTGTGCCTTCCCTCAGGGCCCACCATCCACTATCTTTGGATAGTTATCACATTTATTAGGGATGTCACGAATACAATTTGGCCAGGTCAGCCACGACCACGTGCTCTTCCATGGTCATTTCCTTCGATGTAAAATCGTGCCTCTCTTCCTGTACAGGCGGCTAGCAGTACCTGAGATGTTACACGGAGCATCTGAAAGCACTTTCGGCAGGAAATAGTGGTAATTTCTGTTCCGCGATGGTCCATTAAAAAGTGGCACTTGCACTTTGAGTATTGAACTCAAATCAGACGAGAGCATGTTAATGACTAGACTGTAATGACCTGATTTTTTATTGTCTGCTTTTGGAAAGAGTGCACCAGTCAGTAATCTAGGGTCACGTTCATCGACGCCGACAGAGAATAGGGAAAGGAGTCTTTATTCTCAGGATTGAGTGAAGTTTTTATATTAGCAAATGCGAGTTTTAATGGATCGCAGTGCGCTGGATATAAGTGAAGTTCCATTGTGTAGAATCAGTTGTGTAGAAATCAGATTGTCGGTTAAAAGCTCAAGTCTAGACTGTTTGCATTTTATTGGTTTCCGATCAAAAGTCTCGTCTTTCGTACTGTTTCGGTATTATTGTGAGTCAGGCAGTAAATATAGATCGGAAGCTCTCAATCATGACGTTATGCGATTACTGCCTTTGAGAGAAAGCTGAGAGAGAGAGCCTGTCCGTGTAATGTGGTTTGTTTGTCTCTTTTCCCATGTCTCCCTCATTCTCTTGTATCGAGGATCTTTGGATGGGCGTTGAAAACTATAGAGCGATTGGCTTATAACAGTGTTTTCCCAAAGGTGATGTCATCGCCGGTGTCGATCTTGCGTATCCTTGTGTGCGTAAGTGTGCGTGTGCCTGTATGTTTGTGTGTGTGTGTGTGTGTGAGTATGAATATTATCACTCTTGGCTGAAATAAGTGTTGATACTGCCTTATGTCCTAATACATGTTCTCTGAAAATGTATTGCAAATACTTCGGCTGACTGTCTACATTTCAGTAAGCATATCTTGGGTAATATATGGAATAGAAAGAAAATATTGGCATTACCAGACAGCAGGGACTTTCTTGGCTCGAAGTGACTGAGCAGATGATGTGTCTAGTACCTTCTATTTGCAAAGCCAGAAGTTGTTTATTTGTGGTGCTTATTTGGGGTGAAATATAATAATTGAATTTGTAGAAGCACCAAGGCCCATACATGACATAGTCGGAACTACTAAGAGCGTTCTCCGTTCGTCTTTGAGCTTTAAATCTCTCTGTCTCATCGCTTTCCCTCCATCTTGACAGCAGCCAGAAAGCGAAAAGTCTCCTTCCAGAGCAGAAACACTGACTACACACACCGTGCGTGCTTTAAGTACTTTTAAGGCACCGGTTCAGACAGTGTGCTTTATGGTTTAGTAATGGCACCCTTATTTTTCACAGTGCAGCACAGCTGTATCTAACAACCCTGTGTGTATGGAGATGAATGAGAGCTCTGGTGCTTCGGCGTAAGGAATCCTCCGTCGTAAATCGGACTCGCCGGGCCCGCTCATGTCTCAGACAGTCGTCTCAGCCTCCAGATATGAGCCTTAGTGCTCTCTGTTAAACCCCTACAGATGTTTGCAGAGCCAGAGGGGGTTCGATGGACAGGGTGTAAGTGTTCCTTACAAGAGAGCCTTGTAATCGTATACACGCAGCTGCCAGTTGCCATTTATTCCAGGGTGTACACTTTACACCCACACATTCTTGAAGTTATTTTTTTCACATTACACTGCAATATGGCACCGTGTGGTCACTCATTTGAGTCCAGAGCCCCTGCTCAGTGTGTCCGTTTCCCAATGCATAGCAGTACCTGTGTAAGACGTGACCTGATTCCTCACATGACACTGGTGTTAAGTGTAAATAGTAAAATCGCAAACTATAGCAAAGCCTTAAGGTCCCAGTTTCCTTTTCCACTGTATGTGGTGTCCTTAGGATGCGACCAACCGTACAATTTTCTGACTTTTCCACTGCATTCATTGGCAATGTTATCAGGCTCTGCTGAAGATTGCTGTGCTATACAGTCTGGCAGAAATCTAAACAGTATGCCAATATGTGAAGTAACGAACTGTAACATACAAATTTGGCACACTGTTTAGTGCACCAGTATGTGCCTTGGATTACGGCCCTGCTGTTTTTTGAGAATGGCAGGTGTCCAACTTGAGCACTGACTTGTGGTGATTCTATGGCAATTACTTTTTGACCAATTTATGGTCTGCACTATTTCTGTCTCTATGTTCCCCCTGTTTGGTACTCGACCCAGTTCTTGGGGCATTTTCACACTTGGCAATGAATACTTGAATCTGCACTCAGGACCTGTTCTGGGTCCGTTTTGGGGAGGGGCACATAATCGCAATTTTGCGTTCACGTAGGGGAAGAAAAAAAAAAAACTCCTCTGCTAACCATAACGCTTTCCCCACTATCATAAAACTTACACCAGTCGTGCTGCTCAGCCAGGATTGTTCCCCTGGTCTCAAAAAACAGCTTTTACACCTCACCAGATGTACCAAACCTTCAAGGCAATTGGCCCAAGGTGCGGGAAAAAACACAAATATCACAAACAGTGCAACAATCTGGGCTCATGGGTTTGTTACTAGTACACCACACTGTCTGTTTGGGGGGGGAGGGAGGGAGGGGGGGGGGGAGAGAGAGAGAGAGAGAGAGAGAGAGAGGG
>JAOVYU010000047.1:19147457-19159639 GCA_025674565.1 Synodontis membranacea
ATATATCAGTAAATCACACGAGCCTCATAATCTCCCTTTGCTATCAGCATTTGTTTATTCCCCACAGCACTGATAATATTGCAGTCTAGAAATCTGTTTACTATTTATTTTTTATTTTACAAGAGATTGATTCAAATGTCTTGCTGTAGTCAGCCATCTGCCTTCCTCTGCACGATGTTCATGTTTACATACTCTCAAGTACACTGCGTTTCTAGGTCACTGCATTCGAGTCCTGCATTTTCTATGAACAATTAGTTTGAACACGTATTGCAAGAAACCTCGCTAAGAATCGAGTGTTTGTCTCAGCATCGTGTGACTAAAGCCAGCGCTTTAAAATCCCCTCCAATTACATCAGCTCCGAAATGGCTCGTGTTTTATCGTCTAATGACAGCATGTTCCGAGAATGAAATGCTTCGTTTTCAAAAACATTTTCCGTCGGCAGAGGAATGAATGGATTCCGTTCCCCGCTTAAATGGTTGGCTTTTTTCATGCTGAGCAATTTTACGCTAATAGCAGTCAGAAATGCTAAAATTCAACGTGATGACAAGCGCCTAATTACGCAATAATGTGCATGTTGCATGTTTAACCATTAGCCCCTTCTCCCTTCACCTCCTGTGCTAATTTCACTTATGTATCTGCAGTGCAAACACACAACAGCAGCCAGTTAGGATTTATTTGACATCTCGCTGTCTGTGTCTAATTTGCTGTGAATCAGAGAGGCATTTGCACGGGGTTGAGCTAGGTGGCCGTTTACTTAGCAGAGTGATGTTTGCAGGCATAATTGAACCATCATTAGCTGACACGAGCGCAGTCACGTGGGCCGAGTGTGTTAATGTGAAGCTCCGAGGCAGTGGGATGCTGGGCTGAGGCAACATGGGTAATCACTCCCCCCCCCACCCCACCCCCGTAACTCTAAGGCTCAGGCAGCTTCATGGCTGTACAGGTTACAAAACTGTGGGAAGGAGTGAGATAGAAGCACATGTACTCTGTCTGGATCAGTTTACGTGTTGTAAATTTAGCACTATTCCACCAAGCAGTGATGGAAATCTGATAGATTTGGATTGGTAATGATGAGGAATCAGGGAGTCGAAATTTTGTCATCATTTTCATCGCCAAGGAGCCACATTGTAGAAATCGGTCACCCTTCTGGCCCACGGTAGCAAGGAAACCTAGACATGCGGGCGGCGCTGGAAATAGAACAATACTGAGTGGTCAAATTCAGACACCACAGATTGTCTCTCGGCTCAGCACCCTGTGATTCAGTAAAAAGCCCAGTACTGACATTTCTCACTACAAATGTCTAAATACCAATTTGTGTACTAATGAATTGTTTGGAATAATGGTATGTGGTTTGGGACATAGCCGAAGTAGATGACGGCAGATGATGATGATGATGATGATGTCACCACACCACAGATACAGTATCTCCTGCTTTCATTGGGATGGTAGCATATATACTCTACTATAGAGGTACAATACATATATGCTTCTTTCCAGATATTGATACAAACGAAACCTACAGAACATTAACGGTACCACTCTAAAGATGAGAAGAAGTACAGTTAATTACCGCTTTTTCTGAGAGCGAATATGATGGGAAACAGACCCAGGTCTACCCAGGATATTGATAGTGCTGCGTTAGTGTTGCATCTGTCCAACAATCAATTTTTTCCCTTTGCCGTAAACCTACGACAGACAAGTGCAGGACAGACGCTCCGGGCTCTCCTTTGTGCCGACAGCCGTCAGGTTGTACAACAGCACCTGAGACACCAGCCAGTGCCTTTCATCCGAGCTGTCGTCCTCCAACGCCCACCCAACCAGCATCAATTAATAAATGGCTCATAAAATGACCTGTTGATCGATCCAGTGAAGTGGCTAATTGAGAGCCCTTCTTCCTGCTCCACCTAATATTTACAGATGCGGAAGTCTGTAGGCCCCTTACTGGTGAGTGCGAGTCAGCAACCTCCTCCGATCACAGGCTAGCATTCCGCTGTACACCCCTCCTTCACCTCAGCCACAGGAGCAGCACTCCAGCGAGCTCTCCCACTGAAACATTGATGCGCTGGGGCCGTGAAATCGCCTCAGCCGATGAAGCGAATCGACAGCGAGAGACATCAAGATGTGCTTGATTGTTTCTTAATGTGCTGAGGATTGAAGCTAACACATTTTTACATGGGTCGGCAGATGAGGGCGTACAAGCGTGCTAATAGGACAGAATCAATAAAACATCTCGGCCTGCGAAACACCGACCGCAGCACGTGTATGCTTTTGAGTTTTGACTGAATGAGCGAAACCGCGGTGTTTTTGAAAGATTTATATAGTAAAGGCTCTTCACTGATCATCCGTTGCCAATCCCTAGTGCTTCGACTGCGAAAGGATTTGTGGAAGCATCTCTCATCTCCAAACTTTTAGAGAATATTAAACTTTATAAAGGGGCAACCTACAGAAAGCACGGCTCTGAACTTTTCATCACCCGTCTCTATGGCCTTAGGCATGGCCTGTGGTGTGTCTTAATACTATCCCTACCTTTGATTCATGATCACTTACCGGGCTTCTAACCGGGAGTGTTGGAATTCCCTTCAAAGCCGCAGCTCCCTTCATCGTGTGTTAAGTGATGGTGGTGGGGCGGGGCTCAGTTTGGAGCTGCCGCTCATTCTGAGAGCGCCGCATTAACGCTGTGCAGATGTTGAGGCTGTGTGTGTGGCAGCTGTTGTGCAGAGGGCGGACCCCAGTGAGACGAGATTCACGCATCTCTTTATGGCATAGACTGCTCCATTGTGACATCCTCCCCTGTGATTGTTCACGGGTAATGATTTGCACGTTTTCATGAACTCACATGTGCAGGATGGGTGCTGGGCCTCACGTGGAATCCGAGCACACGCAGACTTTGCATGCCTGAAGTGGGTACTTTCGAAACCACCAGGGTTATTTTACCTTCTTTGTACCGCGGAGAACAAGACGAAGTTTACTGCATGGTTACGTTCAGAACATTGGCTTTAGCCAAATTCATACGAATGGACACTGATTCTCTTTTTTTTTTTTTTTTTTCAGCTTAGTTTTGTTTTTATAAGCTCTGAGCACTAGCTTTGTTTTTTGTTTTTTTGTTTTGTTTTGTTTTTCCTTTCTGATCTCACATAAAACTCAGCATGTAAGTAATGAGGATGGAAGTATAGCAGCGCAGCAAACATCTTGTTCCCTTTTGGGACGTGAGCATGCTCATTGGAACGAGAAATGTCTTAACCCTGAGTTATATTGTTTTGCTGTTGCCTTTTCCCCCCGACTCTGCTGTTAACAGGCTGCCCGTGATTTATTTGTATATTACTTTCTAATCAGACCCGGTTTTGGCTGTAACCCCACACACCTGGCTGAAGCCACATCGCGTAGACCCTGAGGAACAGGAGTAGAGCAAGAGCACTGATGCAGCTGTATTTACATGCAGGCATTCAGCTCCAATAATTGTCCCGTGATGGATCCATCTCTCCATGCTCTCCAGAAGAACCCTGCAACATGTGGTTCCTCGTTAGAGGAGAATATCTTTTATTTAATTTAGTTTAACTTTATCTTTTATAACACATTTATAACAGTACACATTGTCACCAAGCATCTGCGCAGAATCCCCAATGTATATTTAGATATAGATCCCTAACGAGCAAGCCGGAGGCAATAGTTGCAAGTAACATCTCTCTACCTGAATGACATGAGGAAGAAACTTTGAGAGGAACCAGACTTGTCGGATCTCATGCTCTTCTGGGCGACACCAGATAGTGGGATTTAAATCGTTACACTTGTACAGCTGTATAATGTAAAGTCAAGCAGTACTTAGAGTGTTGAAAGGAGGTTTCGTATGAGTAGTCTTTATGAGTAAAGTAGGTATGATTAGGTATCTGGGTACAGTTCCCAAGTCTGCATTAGCAAGGTTGAAGTTATCTACTGGGGGAAGGGTGAGATTTGGCCAGAAACTGGATTTGGAAAGTTCAAATCTTTAGGAAGCCAAGAAATTTCAACTATCCAAAGAACCATTGAGAACCCCTTTTCCTGAGAGTGTAGTCATGACAAGTCTGCAGCTTCCTTGCAGCAATGGGTGAATGGATGGATGGATGAATGGTGGGTGGGTGGATGGATGGATGGGATGGGTTTATGGATGGGTATTAAGGGAATTGTAGAGGTTAAGTTTAGAGTTAACGACCCATCACATGTTGATATTTTTTTTGGTTAAGATTAGTTGTGCTTGGTTCAGTGTTATTCACAGAGGTAATAAATGAGTTTCTTGCTTGTGTACAAAGGCCTAGTAAAGCAAATTTGTGAGCATTTTTCTAACAAACTCGTACACTAAGGAGTGAAGAAAGTTTAGACTTATAAGTCCTATAAGAATGGGAGTGTCTGTGGGTGGAGCCAGGACACTATGGGAGTGTCCAAACCATTGCTACTTATGTAGGGGTGTTGCAATTTTTGTGAAATTTAAATTTTCCTGGTATGATGTCCTAGTCCAAAAGCATTACAGGTGCACAGTGTGACGCTATTAATGAATCCTTTAAAAACACACAAGCTGGTGGTGAAAGTGAGAGGAAAGCGTTATTATGAAATTTTTGTGCAAGTGTCTTTACATATTCATGTTTATATACCAAAAAACCAAAAGGAAACAAAATATCAACCAAGTATTTTTTTTTTTTCTTTGAAACATTTTTGAGGATGCATTTTCCATAAACTTTCTGATATTGTCAAAATGTATTACTTTGTTATTAGCTAAGAGAGTAGCTGCTAGGAAGGACGCTACCCCGAGCCAAAAAGTGCTTCGCATGGATAGTTTTATTTAGTTCTGGTTAGTTATGCCGTGTTCTTAAAGTGTGCGTTGTAATGTCATGAAAATGTTAGGTGCGGCAGCAGATGTAGCAGCGTAACATGTTTATCACAGTATCAGGTTACACAGCCGAAGTGCTTTCAGTGCAGTTTATGGTACCCTGTTCAGAGAAACCGAGGGCGCTGTGGTATGATTTTAGAATTATTTTGAGGAGCCTCAGTCAGACACGGGAGGAACGGGGACCTCTGGAGTAATGAACTTGATCAAGAAAGAAATGGACGGATAAATGGTAATAGACAGAAATATATTTGAATCTGATAACGCACAATACTAAGGCTGTTTTCAAAGGCAGGAAGGAATGTCTGACTTGAATGTTTGCACTGAATGCAGTCTTCTTAGGAGTATTCATCAGGCTGATTTTTTTTTTTTTTTAAGGAAGCATACGTGTCCTTCAAATCCTATCATCCCATTTTAAAAAAGGATGATGGAGTCTGTAGACATACAGGTAGTAGTAATAATAATAATAAATTCTATAGTTAATAATAATAATGTAATTCACTATTACCCAAGATTTTATTTCTAGCAAGAAATGATTGTTAGTCACAGAACATTTGCTTATTTTCCCCCAACGATGCTTGATTCCGTCTCGCCTAATGGATTTCAAGGTTCATGTCCATTAGGGTTTGTCAGAAATTGGGCCAAGTGGTGATGTACGCTGTCTATAAAACCCATCTAAAGCCATTTTCTTACATGTACTTTCTCAGATAGCGAAACTCCGCCTTATAAGACGACAGAGTGACTGTATGCATTGAGTCAGCTGGAGGAAGCAGTGGGGTAGCAGTAATAATGGATCAGTTGTACTGCATTGTCTTTGATTGGACCGTTAGAGAAAGGCTCTAAGACTGTAAGAGCACTGATTTGTTTGTGCGCTGATTATAAATGATTCTTTGAGGAATCCTAGTTTGTTGGCAGTGATCAGCTTCCTCCAGTCGCCTACTCTAATGTTCAGACAAGTCCACCATCTCATCCTTTTAACAAGCAACCACTCCTTTAGGTTTAGGGAAAACTGGGTTTATAGATTGGTTTCAGACAGTATTTGCCTGCCTACTCTTTCAAATAAAAGGGATACACTTTATTCATGAAATGATACTAAAGATTAATTATGACGCATCAATCCCAAAGTCAGAAAACAGGATCTACAGCTGTTGACATCACAACGTGCGGTGTGTGTGTGTGTGACTGCTGCGTTCATACAGTACGCTTGTAAATACTGCTGCGTTGAGGGACTGGAGCAGGACTATTAGCTGGTGACATAACGCTGTGACGTTGTGGAGCACACAGTGACGCAGTCATTATCTCTGAATTGCTGGAAGATGTGAGTCATCAGGCAGGAAGAGCTCATTTCTCCATCAGGTGGTAGAAAAGAGGCAAATTAGACCGCAGAGGAAGGCACAGTGCCGAATTGCTGACTTGTCTCACTCACAACATGGCCAGTTTGTCAAGGCGTCCCTTTTTTAATCACTGTATTAATTGAAAAATAAAACGATTTCCGAACAAGAACATAAACAACAATGTGCCTGTCCTATATCTAACTTGAGATGTACTGGTGCTTATAATAATCACATGTACCATATTCTGTAAATAAGTGACATTAAATGTTAATTTGCAGTGTTTTATTACCGTTTGTGTCTTGCCGGCTGTCTAGTATACCTTACGCTGCACAGTTCCTATATGGAAATGAAACAATGCTATTAATAAATGAGTGGTTTTCCCACTTTCTACATGGAAATCCTAATGAGCGTTTACAATTACCCATAACAATCATGGAGGCGTGGTGCCGCTATTAGGCCTGTTAATGGTAAGTGGTGAATTCCCTGCAGTTTTGGGTGCTGTAGCTGGCTCCACTGGTGCTGAATCACTGCTACATGAATATTCAAACATCCCCACTAATGAGAGCCTGGCTGGATGAAGACTGCCGGCACTGACGCACTCAAAAACAGGGGATATGAACCGCACAGCTGGTGGCTATACACGCACCAGGATGTGATGTAGGGGTATTTCTGCCCTTAAATTATTTACTGAAGTGATTTTTTTTCCCCCTTTTTTTTCCCCAAAAGAAAGCTGTGAAGTTCCATCTGTTTGAAATGGAATTGATTTAAGTAGAGAACACAAACACATTGACAGCAGAACACAAAAGAACAGCAGCTCGAACACTTGGCTTCCTCAGATCTCCGTTACTAATTACCATTTTAATGAAAAGTCTTCACAGGCAGCTTTTAGAATGAGAATATTAGGTTTTACAAATTTATCTTAAGCTTTTGGTCCAGAATTCAGAAGGCAGTATAACACCCGTATAACAATTATTGGGTAGGTCCAACTATGCCAAGCAGGTATTACAAGTAGGAGATAGATTTTGTGTCTCTCTATGTGTGTGTGTGTGTGTGTGTGTGTGTGTGTGTGTGTGTGTGTGTGTGTGTGTGTTGCACAATATAATATCAAAACTCTAGAATGGGGAGGGGGATAGATTTATTTATTTATTTATTTCTAGAATTTTGCCTGAATATGAAACGATAAATCAGCAGATTTTCACACAATTATACTTAATCATTGTGTGAAAATCTGCTGATTTATCATTTCATATTCAGGCAAAATTCTAGAATGAAATAAACTGTTGAGGAAAATAATGCAACAGATCTGCAAGTGGCAAAAGTATGCGAACCTCTCCTCCAGGATTAGCAGTGAATTTGAAGGTGAAGCTAGAGTCAGGTGTTTTCCATCAGTGGTACGACGATCAGGTGCCGAGCGGGTGTCCTGTTTATTTTAAAGACCAAGGATCTATGAAAATCTGATCTTCTCAACGTGTTTGTTGTGCACCTTGGCGCGAGCAAAGGAGTTTTCCGAGGACGTGTAAACGGAGTTCTGAGATTATATCTGAAAATTATATAACGCTGATTGAGGCAAAAGCATGTCCAGAATTCCAGCGTAGTTTTCCATGAAAGATTCACCTACTGCCATGAGAAATAATCTTACATCTATTATTAATTTATTTATTAAGCATGACTGGTAAGCAAAAAGCTGCCTATATATTTTAAGGCTTGTTAAATTTTAATGGTTATTTATTTAGAAGTCTCTCGATGGCTCTTCCTTTTGGCACTTCCTTACACCAAAGTCTGAGTCTCTGTATTTCCAAGAGACAGACATTGGACATTGGGCTTCTTCTACCTTTGAAAAGCACAAGATAGATACTCTCTCTCAAGCAGTGATTTTTTTTTTTTTTTTTTTTTTTTTTTTTTAAACCAGGGTCATTTAACGTTTCTCCCTCTCTCTGCCTGTCTTTTCTGTGGTTCTTATCTTCTGAGCTCAGGAAGTAGTTTGAATTAACAAGCTGGCTTTGAAGCCATCAGGCGAGGTTAGCCCCACAAGTATTTCCTGTTATGGCATCGCTCTTAATCCATGAAACCAGATTTCTCATCTGTAAAGTAGATAATGTGTCTGGAAAAGCAAAAACATTTACTCTGTGTTATCATGATTAAGCAGCTTAGCGGCGCTACAGAGCACTGGGGAGTAGCAGCAGGAGACGTTCTCTCCATCGCTCTCTTTCCCCTGTAGAAAATATCACTGCTGGATTGATGCAGTGAGCCTCGCTCAAAAAACAATCAATTTCTGCCCTCGTAATAAATCGCCTGTTTGTTTCAATTCATGGCAGGCTGAAACGTGGGAGCTTTGTTTCCCATCAGCATGTCATGTTCGGTTAATGAGCCAACTGTGCAGCCGACATTATTGACTGATAAATAGCAGAGGAAATTGCATTTGATTCTGTTTCATATTTACATATCACAGCGTTGGAATTAATCAGCAGCAAATTCCAGCTCGACGCTACCATTTAAAACCGTATTAAATTTCATGGCAAATCAGGGATGTCACTGCTTACATTAATTGTTCCCTTGATCTCAGGATAACCTTCACATAAAATGCTCACCTCCATATATAACCAGGGAGCAATAACATGGTGTTAGATGCAAACTGAGGGTTCACACATCATTTTTTTTTGTGCTCGAGTGCGTATAAAACACATTTACGCAGTAATAAACACCATCGCTCTTGGTACTATCCTGTACTCTTACACCTAGCTACTCATACCGACTGCCAGGATTTGGCAGGCTAACAGCCAGTGGTGTAAGCCTGCTCTCAAATAAGGCAGTGGTTTGACCTTCATTTGTCATTTCGGAAAAAGAGATGAAAATAGTTTTAGGTTAACCGTGAATTAGCCCATTTTATCAACTGCGATTTGTCAATGACTGACAGTTTCCCCAAATTTCCTGGATCCTTTTCAGCGACTGATATATTGTCAGGTCTCCCTTCTGGTATAAACTGGACAGATGCTCACCATTCGTTCATAAATGCCACATCTTGCCCTCTCAAGCAGGAAGTGCTTGTCTGCGTGTCCCATCCTTACCAATTTAGCCCTCTTCTCCCTCCTTCCTCCACTCCCTCCCACCCTCTCCACGTCTCATGTGCAGTAAAAAGCATCCCCGTCGTAGGATTCAGGCTCTAATTAGTAACCCTTTGAGTTGAGGAGTGTGAAGCAGGCAGATGTACGGCGATGGATGAATGAAAGGGAAACGGATACATGTGCTTGTTCTCTGAGCTTTCGCCGCTAAATTGGCTCTGATGAATCCCATTTTGCAGCACAATTAGATTAGAGAAAGGAAGCTGAAATCAGTGTGGGGCTCTGAAATCAGTATGACGCGTCCTTGATGAAGCCTTTATTGAAATGAGCGTGACATAATGGGGATTGGTGAGGCCCTGATATCTGCCGAACCCTATTCATCACCTATAGACCTTTAATCGAGAACGTTAACCCTGCCTTGAGATTAGGCCTCGGTAAGAAAGATACGCATGCTTATCCTTTCATAAATAGACCAGGGCAATTTGCGATGTGCTGTATACAAGTGGGTGAAAGTAACTCCGATTTGGAGATGTGAACTGGCCCTGAGAGAAGCGGCCTTTTATACAACGGCTTCGGTCTGTAACACGCCGCTAAATGCTAACAAATTGGCCAAGGGACCAGTGTGGATTAAACAACTGCACCTACAACTCCCATTACACAGTAGGCACATACATCCATAGAAGAGCTTTTGCTTAGTCCACTGTGGGCTGTTAGCTATTATAAGCGCTGCTATATAAAATGCTGACTTCCAAGTGGATAAGGTATAGATTTAAAGCAAAGCCTCAGCCCGGTGCTTTAAAATTTTAACAGCGGGGAGGTCTTAAAAACACGCGCCAACGTCTGTGAAGGTTCGACAGTTCAGATGATGAACCAGTGAATCCGATCAGGCTTGTGGTGAAACGTCTTCGAGATTAAACCACAAGCGTAGTCCTTTTGATACACTCCTATGTCTTGGTCAAAACAGGCATCTCAAATACTGTACAAGCAATCTATCTGCCCTTGAAGCAAAGAAAGCACAGATGTGCTTTATGTTTGCCCTGGAAAGCATGTTGTGGATGACATGCATGTTTAAAGTAGCTGGCTGGGATCCAAATACACGAGCTTGGATTTAACACACCTCCTCATGGAACGTGCTGTGGATATTACAGCGAGAGACGGCTGAGAAAGATCAAGTTCGGCATTCCCTCAAAACGTAGTTCTTTGTGAATCGCGGTGTTAGATATAGCACAGGAGCAGAAGACAAGATAATAAAGCACGATCAGTAGAGAATGATGGAAGAGTGTGGTTGTGGGGGCGTGCAGTTGTGCATCTGACTCTCAGAAGAAATGATACTAAACTGTACCTTTCAATGGTACCCTCAAGGGTATATCTTTTATACTGTTACCTTATTCTTATCTTATTGTACCTTGCGTATTTCACCTCGAAATGTGGAAATATTTAAAAATCGTATGACCAAATGAACCGTAATTATTATTTTTTTAAGAGTAAAGCAGTAAATATAAACTGCATGCATACAAGGGTACAGGTTAGGTATAGCTTGGTACCTTTTTGAGAGTATATGGCCTGATAATGATAGCTATGTGAAGCACTTTGGTTAGGGGTTTGAGCCTTGAGCTTTGCTGCCTCTATGGTCCATGCATAATGGTTTTTGTTTTGTTTTTTTTTCGCACTGTGCAAGGGCTGAACAAATGCAATTTGCACATCATTTGGCTAACACAGTTGTGTTGATCTAACTTATTTTCCTGCTAGTGATGCAATTCAATTTACAAAACAAAGATGCTGGTGCCTGAAAATGGAATATGTCACCAGCATTAGTGATGCACTAAGCTCAGTACACAGTGGTTCCATAACAGTGTTGATATAAAGCATAGGGGAAAACCTCAGTCTCCTACTCGCATTGCTTTTTTTTATTTTTATTTGTTTTTATAAAAAAAAGCTTTATTTAACCTGTCAACTTTGTCACAATATTGGCACAATATTTAATGGATAAGGTGGTGAATATGAAGTTCCTCATTCCCCAGAGCCAGTGGACTTTCATGTTGAACAGCAAGTGGTAACGCAGAGTTATTGTCATTTCAACGGATCACAGTATTCCAGAAATGCCGATTTTACTTTTGGAACTTGTATTATGTTCTCTAACAGTTACTCTGTAATTTGTGAGTTTGCACATAAACGGCAGTGGATTTTATTGTAAGCACTGCTGTCCTGCAATAAGAAGAAAGTCATGCCAGGTAAAGCCCCTCTTTGGACCTGTGTTGCCTTTAGAAATCGGTGAGAAGTTCCTCTCTTCCTTCATGAAGCGATAAGACCAGGTGCCTGTAAGGATTACATTGGCTAAGCCCTTATCACCCCAGACAACTCACTGCCTGCTTCAGCTTGCCTGCCCTCCAAAATCAAGAGGGAATATTCCTATTTTAAGTGCTCTTACTCGTATTGAAAGTCATTACTGGGCCAGAGGTGGACAGGTTTTTTTTTTTTTTTTTTTTGTCTTGCCACTAGGCCACATTTGAATATTTTTCGAGTGGTGTGAGCAACTGTCAGCAGAGTGCTGTGGCATGTGCCATTCTTTTTCGCATTAGAAAGAAAATTCTCAACAAAGAAAGATCTTCACGATATCTCATATCTCGTTACTCGGATACCAAATACAGATCCTCACAAGTGAAAAACTCTTCAAGGTCTCTCGTAGTCTTACTTTGTTTTTTATTGTATCACTTTGCTTCAACTATGTTTGTAATGTTTGTTTAGCTTTTATATACAAGTGAAAACGGTAGTAGTTCATTTTCCCCTCACCCTTCTCCACCTTCTTTTCATCCCTCGGGTTGCAACAGGTTGGTTTTTTTCATCTCAAATCTAAACTAATGCTACGAACATGAGTTTTCATTTCTAGCATAGTTGACTAGTTCAAAGCTGTTAGCTGATTGTTAACTCTACAGC
>JAOVYU010000047.1:19182420-19194869 GCA_025674565.1 Synodontis membranacea
CACACACACACACACACACACACACACACACCTCTCCCCTCTCTCCCTCTCTCTCTCTCTCCCTCCCTCTCTCTCTCTCTCTCTCCCCCTCTCTCCTTTTCTGTTATGACGCATTCCTCCCAGGCCTGCACCCAACATCGCCTACAGATGTTATTTATTGAATTTTGAGAAGGCTCTTGGGAAGAGAGAGAGAAGTCCTGAGGGGCAGGCTGAGCACAGGCTGCGATTGGCAGGTGGCTTTGTTAAGGAGCCCACCTTGTTAGCTTCATTAGGCTATGAGGATTCACTGCTCAGCTGTTGTATTATACTCAATTATGCAGCGCTTTCGTCCCGTCGTATACCCCTCCCTCCCCTTTCCTCCTCCCTCTGTTCTCCCCTCCCTCATAAATACTGGATCACCTCTCCTCCAAATATGTAAACAGAGTGATTGGTTGTGTTAATGCATTACATGTCGGAATATTAAGAGTGAATAGGTGAGAGCAGATAATGCTAATGTACTACTGGATTCACAAGGGGGGGGGGGGGGGACGTGTTGGCCCTGTCCTGGGCTCGTAAAATGCAAATTCATACGGAAAGTAAATGTGAGTTTAGGAACGGTATGCTTAAATAATTGAAGTGGCTTATCTTTTTTTCAAGCGCAGAGCTATCCGCCTGAATGTGTTTCTTCTCGGTATGAATAATTGTCTTCACCAGGATCACTCAAGGTGCGATCGACGTGACTGGAATGCAGAGCAGCAGAGGCAGTTAGGGAGGGGGGGGGAGGGAGATACAGGGAAAAGGGTGAGGGCGGGAGAGACGGAGAGTAAGTGCGGAGGGGAGATGGAGAGAGAGAGAGTGAGAGAGAGAGAGAGAGAGAGAGAGAGAGAGAGAGAGAGAGAAAGAGGCAAGGAAGGGTTGGTGAGCCAGAGCGAGGGAAGAAGAGAGGAGGGGGGTGAGGGCTCGCGTTGCACACAGTAAATATATAAATGGCAAGCACTGTCACACACTGTGAGTACCTCTTCACTGATGTCATGCACGTCAATTTGATTTAGGGCTCATGAGAGAGAGAAAAAAAACTCACAAGCTACTTTTTTCTTGCAAAACCCGCATCAGAAATCGGACAAGGTGAAATACATGCGTGCATGTAGGCTAAATTTCTCTCAACTGTTACACCCCCCCCAAACGAATTTCTGCGCTCTGAGACGTCTCCACACATCAGATGCTTTTCCACAGCAGCTAGTCAGGCAAATGGCTAAGGAGCATTCTCACTGATACCACCAGATTGACTCTTTGTGCTTCAGTTCCCAGCGTATTTCCCGTCTCCTCTTAAACCGCAACACGCCGCCTAGAGTTCAGAATACCCTATGTACTTTCTCTGTTTTATTAACATAATTTTGGCTTTTGTGTCCTTGTAACATCAGCTGCGATGCTGCAGCACGTTGAAAACACAGCCTTTCCGCAGATCTGCATTTGCATCTCCAAGATCCAACTCTCCCCTGAGGTGTTTTCACCATCCTCCATGGTGGCCAGGTCAATTGTGAGAAATGAGGATGAAATCCCAGGGTCTAAAACAAGTGAAAAATCAAACACATCTGTTCCGCTTCTATCTAATCCCTGTTGCTCCGAGATGGAGGCTTGTTAATAAATCAATTTACATCTCAAGAAGGTAGATAAGAGCATGTTATTTTTTTTCCTCCTGCATTGAACCATCATTAGACCAGGCGCACACTGTGATCCGATCCTCATCTGTTGTGCTTAAATAGCATTAGATGTTGAATCCGCCGCAGGCTAATTGAATGTTCTGTTGGATGCTGTTCCTCCGACAGATTACAGTGGAGGAGTCGTTTTTATTAGCTTTAATATGGATACAGAATTGGGCTCCCTAATAAGGGTGGATACACCCCCCCCCCCTAATTTTTATTATCATTCCCTTCATGGTTATTAAATGAGGTGATTATCACTGACCACATCCTTAAGGGTTTTTATTAACTGAGAGAAACCACTGAATAGTGGGGTATTATGGATATGGATAAGCATAATTAAGTCATGCTGAATGTTTTTTTGTGGTCAAAGTTTTGCCCAACCACCTCCTTGAATTAATGAGAAGAAACCTATTGTGTAGCCAGAAGTAAAAAAAGGGAACTGAGTACGATAATATGTGAGGGACCTTGCCAAGGGTGTGTGGATAGGGAATGTAGATGGGCTGCTCAAATCTGGCCATGTGTTGAGGAAATTGTTGCACTGCTCCGAAATGTAGAGAAGCACGAAAGCCCTTTCTAATCCCCCCCCCCCATGTCGGAACAATACAGAAACAGAGCGAGCTGATGAGTGCAGTCTTGATCAGTGTGTGGTTTTTACAGCACTCTTGGGCCTTGGATGTGACACTGGCTAGTTTTTAAATTCGGCCTCGGTGACAAATTGGCTTGGCACAATCCTGCAATCCTTTGCAGTCTTACTTAGCTCCACGTTGCAACCACCCACCTACTTTTCCTCCCCGGCTCTGGAACCTTAGACCTCTTCAGGGGTGATTACTGCCTGTGTTTCGGGAAATCATTTATAATCCCACACCGTATTTAATTTGAGAGATTCTAGATCAGTAGGGAAGCAGCGGCATGGGGGGAAGGGGGGTCCTCTTTCTCCAAGCAGCCATTCCGTATTCCCTCAGCGTGTCCACCGGCACCTGTCTTTGGAGCAAAGTTTTCCTGGAGAAGCCTCTCCACTCCCAAAAGTGCTCTCACCTTTTCTCGCACTGGTCTGGAGGATCCGGTTTGCACTGTGCCTTGATGGGTTAATTACGAGAGGAGCTCTGACAGCTGATATTCAGATCAAAGTGAACAGACGTTGGAGCTTTTCTCAGTCCCTCAGGCGTATGCTGTGCGTTCACGCCGGCACTGTGCAGAGCTGAGTGTCTGAAGGCAAGGTGGGAAGAAGAAAAAAAAAAAAAAAACCCACACAAACAGTCATCACCTACCACATCTCTGCTCCTCCCTTCCATTAAAAAAAAGCACTGCACACTAAATGAATTGAGATCTTTAGGTGGGATTGATCAAGAGTGTGGCAGAGGTGTTTCTGTTCTGCTAATTAAAGCCTTGCATTTCCAACAACACTCACACGTTCATCAAGCAGTGTTGAAGACAAATAGTGGGGGAAAAGAAAAGACATTAGAAAGTGGTGGTAGCTGCAGCAAACTCTGAGGGACGCCTTTATGCAGCTCAGGCTAGCGATTCTTACAGAACATCTGTTTTTCAGTACGCGCTCGCCTCAGCCTGAATACATATAACAGACCGCTCTGCTTTTACAAGCTCAGTGAGTGGCTCTGCGATCAAATCCCTTGCTCTCTCTCTCTCTCCCTCTCACGCAGACTCCCCTGTGTGTGTAATGAAACACCCCCGGTCTTTTCTCTCTCTTCAGGAAAGAGCTGTTGGACATAGAGTTGCATTTCTGATTTGCATTGTGTTGAGGGGCCAAGAAAAGGGAGTGAAAAATGAATGAGTAATCTTATCCAGGCATGTCGGACATTAAATCTGTGCTTGCCAGCCCTGTGCAGCCGGCGAAGTCCGAAACTCGCGTTGTATAGTAGCAGTTTAGAGTCTCCGCCTGAATAAGTCGGCAGCATTTACCACTCCGGTGGGGTGGGTGCGCGTTTGTGCCTATAGCTTTCAGCTGATATCACATTTTGATGGAGTTGTTATTTCCTAGTGCGAGCTTGTGCCTGTCCACCTTGTGTCCCTCCTGTCAGCGGAGCCCTGTAGACCCACAGCTAGTGACACCTTTATTGTGTACATTCAGCTGGTACTGTAAAGCTAGAATCTTTTTATTGAGCCCATGAAACTCAATACACAAATGAATAAATAAATAAAAGTCCCACCACATTAAACCCTTCGGTTTGTTCTGCCTAGTGTGAATCTTTGTACAGCCGTCATGATCATCTACTCAGTTTCAGGTCCTCTGTACAGGGGTGCCAGTCCTCATCGGCGCACCATGTTAACCTTCCCCAAAGCAGCCTCTGTTAATGATTACATCCATATTTATGAAGGCACTTTACGCCAAGGAAAATCTTTTTGCAGCATTTCAATTAATGTGCTTTGTCACTTACACCGAGGTCCATGTTTGACAGTTCATTAAATCATTTATGTTGGATTAGTTGCCATTAAAGCCACTTTACCTTTAGTTGCTTACCTCGGCTGGCAAGATCAAAGAGCGAAATGGTATTAATTATCCAAGTGGACCTCATAAGCCCGATTGTCTTCAGGGGACAAGAGGGGCATGTCCTTCCCACTTTTCAAAATCCTAGGTTTGCCCCCCTTTTCCCACTTCATATTACCACCCCCTCGGTGAACCCATACTGAATTCAATAACTGTTATTTGTTTGTGCAGTGGCAATATCCAGCGTGAGCGTCGATGGGTTCGGCAGCACTGCAGTAGGTTGATTGAGTCTGGTCTTTAGCATGCTAATTAAAGTTGGCCAGGCTTTGCAGAAAGCTGAGTGTTTTTCCGTAGGTGCAAGAGGGGGCTGTAGAGGTGTGGAAGCAGCTGGTTCTGCCTGGGAAACCGCACACACTCCTCCATTTAACAAAACTGTCAGGGCCTGCTGGCCGCCATGGCCAAGCAGCTTCTCCTCTCTGCTCCTGGCACGGGCACGAGTGGACATGTGACAGACTCTGAGCTTTGGCAAGGCCTTACTGCTTCAGACCCTCTGACTGGGGCTTTGTGAGGGTGTGTGTGAGAAAGAGAGAGAGAGAGAAGAGCATGAAGGCCACCAGCTCTCAACCCCCCCCCCCTCCCCGGCACCTTCTCTCAGCTCCCCCCCAGCTCCTTCTGTCCAGTGCCAGCTGGGAGGTGTGAGGATTAGGAAATGCAGATGATCTCACCAGTTCCCTAAACTATTCTCTCTCTCTCTCTCTCTCTCTCTCTCTCTCTCACACTCACACTCACACTCACACACACACACACACACACACACACACACTAAGAGAGACCTTTTTAGAAGTCCATTCATTCTCCCCATCTTCTCATTTGCTGTTATTTTAGAAGCATGTATTAATTTATCTGGTTATTTATTTACCTAATCATTAAATTTTGTTGTGACCTTAAAGTTTGATTAAGTGAGAAATGTCTAATGAGGGCGGTCACCACGTTTCAAACCCACACCATGCCAGTCACCGTCAGTACCTTAACCACTTGTCCAATATATACCATTATTAAATTAGTAATTATGAAAGTTCCTAGTAAGAATTTTAATATAAACAATACTACAATGTGTGCAAAGTAATTTGTGATTCAGTGTGTTACTGAAATTAACATCACATCTTCATCCATATACATTTCCAAGGGTTTTTTTGGGGGGGGGGGTTTTACAGTTAGTTGCTTATTGGTGTGTTTTTGATGGTCCTTTGTTGTAAGTAATGTGTTCTGAAGTGGAGAAAATGAAGAACATTTTTTTTTCCCAGACAGAGGACATTGAGGAAATTGCCAAGAAGGCCCAAAGCTTACCCAAGGCAAACAAGAAAAGGCAGAGAATCGTGGTCTTGACCCAGGGCAAGAAGGGCACCGTCGTGGCCAAAGGTATGTGCAGTTAACCTTCATGGACTGGGGTATTGAGCCAAGTACATATTCAAGAATCCATGGATCTGAATGGATCAAATCACTCGAGTTGAGCTTCGAGTAGGTGGGTTGGTGGGAGACAAGCAGCATATGTTTTTTCACCCATTTACTCATTTACAGTAGTCATGATGTTGATAGATTTCCTCCGTAAACATTTGTGAATAGCCCCAAACAAGGTCATCTTCAGAATAGTGCACCGTTCTCTCTGGCGGCCTTCGCTGTTGCGCTGTGTGAAATGAATTCACCCTTGGCAATGACCTCCTATCCCTCAGATGCAGAATTTCGAATCTGGAGGGTTGGAGCAGTCTGGGACATTGCTATGGTAACTGAGTGGTGGGGGGTTGGTTTCAGCCGAGTTGATAAGTTTAACTGAATAGTAGAGAAAGCATCACAGTTGTAGCTGATTAAGGCAGCAGGGTTTACGGTTCAAAGCAAGGCGGTGGGTTTTGGTGGAGGGGAGGGGTGAGCACTTTTCTGCTCCTCTCCCCCTGCACCTGGCACACCGACTGCTCTTTCTCACCAGCCCTGATTTATATGAACCCTATTTGTTCAGCACAATTTCATTATATTGTGCTTTTTGTCATTTGATTCATTGAGCGCCTGAGCTGTGTTGACAGAGGGATTGGGTGTTATAAAGATTCCAGTGGGATCTAGACGGTAAATGGAAGTTTGTATCTGGATGTATATGGTAAGTGAATGTTGTACTTGCAATTTGTAATGAGGAAAAGCTGTTTCGCATCACCTGTTTGATCGACGGCTTTTCGGTCTCGCAGATCAATACAGCCTTTCTTTGTTTCCTAAAGTCTGTAACTGATGGCTTCAAGTTTAACCGTACTGTATCATCTCTGCATGCCCAGAATCGGCCCACATGCTGATTGATGGTGAAGCACCAGCGGAGATGCCAGTTTTGCCCGAGAGCTCTAAACTTGTGCCATGTCTGTGGTGGCTGCTGTTGGCCTCCAGGTCTAATCTCGTTCCCAATTCCACCTTACAGGATCAAAGTGGTGTCGAGACGCAGCTGAAAACGCGACTCCTGCCTTCTACCACTTTCACAACATGCTACCAGAGTAAAGCTGCAAAGCCGTCTGTATCGGTTCCACCACGCTGCCTTTATCACACTAACGCTAATAGCATTAGTCCCTCTGGGCTGATAAGGGTGCTCAAGCAATTGCTACTCCTGTAAAGTCTCATCAGAGGAAAGTGCTACAAGACAATCCTTTGCTTTTTTTTTTTTTTTTTTCCCCTCTCTGCTGCAGAACTGCCAGTTCTCCCTTCTGTTCTGGAAAAAGACTCCAGCTAAGTTTGAGCTTTAGAGCAAAGACCCTCCTGGAGGCGGTTTTCACACAGCTGATGAATGGCTGCCTGGGCTAGCCTCTCCCAGCCCTTTCATATGAAGCTGTGGGGTTAGTGGCAGCCCCTGGTGAACCCGATATGAAACGTGTGATGAATGTTAGGAGCACGGCGAGTGCATGTACGAGGGTGTTGCTCATAAAAAAAATGGCAAACTTGATAAATGTCAGCCGAGGTGTGGGCCTAGAATAAGTGGGTTCAAATAGCCGGGGTGACAGAAAGAGAGCAGGATATTGTTATTGCTCCCCGTAGCCCCCCGCCAATAAACATCAATATAAAAGAGAATTAAAGATTTGCTCAGGCTCCCAGAGGCTGCACTCGGATGCCGTCTGATCCTCACATTTCATTTGCAATTTGCTCTCAGCGCGGGGATGTGATCATGCTGCAGCCCCTGAATGTCACCATGAAGTTGTTCTAATGATGATGAAGAAGGCTGCAGACGATGGGCCCCTGGAGGTGAAGCTCAAAACGAGATGCATGCTTATGTATGGAATAACCCACAGTGGGCCGCGCACTTATAGGAAAATAATTCCTTTTACTGTATAACCACAGCCATTTTCTAATAATTACAGATTTAAAACGATTAACGAGTCACGTCCGCGAGACAAGTTAGCTTCTCGTGTTGCTGAGAAACGGAACATCTTTTGTCAGTCTCCTTCGTTATGCAACAAGACATTTTATTATTTTGTTTACTGCCGTAGAACTTCCACCGTATGAGCCGTTACTACAGGAATGACAATGTATTAAAACTAGCATTTAATATAAACATATCGTTTACGTTTGCTGCCGGAACTGCTGCCTGAGCCATGCTGTTATAGGAAAGGACTCCACGCTTTCTGATTAGAGAATTCAATTCAGCAAGTTCTTTTTAGTTCTCTCCTACATTCTCTCCTGGCATAAATGTGACCCATTCTTGCTCTTCCACATTAGTTGCCTTAATAAAAGCTGCCAGGGCAGAGCCCTTAATGAAGCACCACAGTGACACTGTTGAACATGGCCTTGCCCTGCTGACGCACCTATTACAGGCTCGAATTAACACAGTCGAGCCTACAGTCTTTGATCTAATGACGACTGAGTGTGCAAGGTCATCCAGCGGCTGCTGCAGCAATAAAGGGCTTAGCTGTGTCATGGTGCAGGAGGGAGCCTGTGGTATATTACAGTAGTATTTTTCTTCCCCTTTCATGAGCAAACAAGCATCTGAGACGGCACACACATTAATCAGGTTGTGGGAAGCTAACTGGCTGAGGCAGAGGGGTTGAACCTGGTCTGATAAGGTACCAGCTCACTGGAGTGCAATCATGGAGTAGGTCCAGGCTCCTCTGGAACGCTGTAGTTGTTGTTGTTGTTGTTGTTGTTGTTGTTTTTTTTAATTTTTTTTATCAATAATCATTTATCAATAATCCAGGATCCGTCAGCGCTAGTGCGTCGTGATGAAAACGCGCTACAGCAGTCGCCCACAGTCGCTCAGACCAAAGATTTTATATGCTTATAACAACCATTTAAAGCATCACCGCCAGTGAAACTGACAGCCTGATATGAGGCCTATAAAAGAGAATATGAAGTCATGGTAGTTTCCACTGTGACGTGTTTACACTACAGCGCTGTTGAATTCTCAATTTCAGTCGGTCCAAAGGTGTTTTTGTATATCATGTTAATTCGGTCCTTGCAATAAGTTGTTGTTTCTGTAGTAACTTCCACAGAGGCTTGTATAGAGGATGATCCACATAAACAGATTTTTAAAGTGAAGAATTACTGACGTTTACGGGTTGTTGTTTTTTTTTTTTTTTTTTTTGGAAGATGTCTCCAGTGTCAGAGGTCAAGCTGCAAGTGTCAAGGCAAGCTTTTGAGTGTTTCGTCGCAGGAAAGTCTCCAGAATGGAAGGATTTACGGTTTCTCGAACATGGCAAGCTGCATTTTTCTGTCTTGTTAACTTCGAGAGAGAGAAAGACGAGAGACCCGTTGACAGAACAACTGTAATAGAGAGAACGGGGACTAAGTTGTCTCGCTGACATTCCACGGTGTTAAACATAACTATAAGTGAATGAAAAGTAAACGTCATCCCTAAATGAATACGGAATGTAGTTAAATAGGAGGAATAGGAGGAATGAAACACGTTGCTTTGCACTGGGCCGAATCACACCCCGCTGCTGATTGTTTTCCTATACCCGCGCTTAAAACATCCCCGAATATGAGAGCGTAAATCTTATTTGCCTTCCTTTATTGATTCCGTGTTGCATTTAAAGAGTTGATCACCTTGGAATTGGACTCGCTCTTAGGGAATCTGTCTAATACTCAGTTGTTTGCCGTGATTTACCTGGATCTAATGAAGTCCCCGGAGACGCCTTTTGGTTTTACTCTCTGTTTTTCTCCCTCTGTAAGCCTTCAGCAAAGGTCATTTTGCACTCATAAACACACACTCGACTGAGCAAGAGCAGGGAATTTTTAAAGTAGCCAGTGAGGTCTGGGTTTCTTACGCCTACAGTGTGGGAGAGAGGTTAAGAAACACAATGTGATAAACAGCATGAATGGCTTGCTTTGGCTAAGCCGTTTTTATTGATAAAACGTCGACTTCGGTTGCCTGAAAATATCTGATTTATTAAGTGTTCATTTGCTGTGATTTTGACTGGCCAGTTCCCTGCACTCTTGCCTCTGAATGCTGATCATTAACCCCACATGCATACAATTCATACTGTGCGTGTTTCGTCAGGTTAGCTGTTGTGTGTGAAAGGATGGACGCGGGGGCTATCGCTCCCTACTATTGATCATGACATCACCTCTGGCTTCAAACTGATTAGCATGGCCAGGAAGTGAGAGGAAGTAATCAATGTCTCACTTTGAAAAGGGCAAAAGTGGCCTCTTAGAGCTCTGTCCAGCCCACTCCTCCGATTGTTTGTGCCAAGTATTTCCTGTCTCTCGCTCCGCATGGTGCTGCTGTTTATGAGCTGGTAAATGTGTTGGTCACGCTCATTGTTTTCTCACCCCTGTTTGGAGCTCGCAAAAAGGAAGTGGACCCTGGCTTTCTCAGGTTTGTTGCGGGACTACTCCTGCGAGTGTTTGTTGACGAAGGTGTAGGCGAGGGGAGGATTTCAGCAGAGCCCCGGGGCTTTGTTCCTCTCTCGGTTTTTCAGCGGCTCGGGTATTTGTATTGGACCCACGGAGCATTTCTACTTGGCTCTCAGAGGGACTGAACATCTATCCCCTAGTCTCTTCGTATAAATCTTCAAAACAAAAAATTTTAAATCTGATACGTTATTATAGATCTAGAAACATAATTGTCACATGACCTTGGGTGGGGATTTGCTTTGCTGTGTTATAAGCCTTATCACATGATGGCATGAACCTTTTTATTGCGTTAAATTGCCGTATCTCAACAATGTTGTAAATATCATGATGGCCACGTCTGCTATTCGGATCTATAAATAGCCATAAACAGAACTACTCGTGCTGTTTGTCATTGCTGTCTCTCTTTTTTTTTTTTTTTTTTTTTTTTAACATCGCGCCGGTCCCACACATTTATAGAGCAGGTTCCAGGAGCTGTTATGGAAGAAGGGTGTTGGGTTCATCCTGACCCAAATAGGTCCACACCAAACACACAAATGCGCACACAGAACACAGACGCACGCTGTTAGCAAGAAACAGCTGTAAAGAAGAGCTATTAATACAACTTCACAGCCACTGAGGTGTCATTTTGTTGCCCTTTTTTTTTTTTCCTTTCCTTGATTAGGCATAATTTTTTTTTTTGTATTTCACTTTCTGCCTGGGCTTGAAAAAAAAAAAAAAAAAAAAAAAAAGGAGGAATGGCAAAACCGCAAAAGCTGTGGAACTCCCTGTGAACAAGACGATGTTTACAGGGCGCACCACAAGCCAGGAACAACAAAGACAACTTTTGGCAGCAAAGTTTTAATTGCCATGCCTATTAAAGAGCCCTGCCAATGGCCTCTTTTGTGTTATACATTAACATGAAATTGGTCCTGGAACTCTCCCAGGCTAACCAAAGCAGCATGCCCATGGCCAAGTTCAATAATCTGTTTCGAATAAAGATGCGATGTGTAGCCTCCAGCCTGATGAAATGAAGGAGGATGTCCATCACTGGTGGTTAGAGGAAAATCAGAGCAGTGTGAGGCAGTGGGGTGTTTACAGCGCAGTTTTTTTTTTTTCCCCTGAATTCTCCTCTCTGTTTGTATTTGGCCTAGTTTTGCTCTATCTTTCGCGTGCTTGAATAAATTGCTCTCATTCACATTGAGCCACGACTTGTGTAGACCCACAGTTCAGAAGTGATTCATCTTCTCAATATAATCATTTTATTCCCCTGTGGTGAACACTATATCCCCTCAAGGCCACAACTGGCGTATTGTTTGCACATTTATAACAAACTAGGACTCGGATTAAATGCTGTCGTATCTCTAAAAACAGTGTTATATACAGACAAGGCATTAAGTATCCTGTATTATTTTTTTGCTCATACACTTATTGACTGAACATGAGGAACTGGTTTGAACATCCTCTTGGACCAATTAGTGGCCTGGATTTGGGGAAAGGGGGTAGCTCTCTCTCCTACCCCCCCCACCCCCCCTCCAAAGCATCTGCTTCTTGCCTCCATTCGCTGAAACTCTTGCCATTGTCTCCATTGAGAGTGGAGAAAGGCTTCTGGACACCATTTGGCACCCAAGTGGATGGACGCCACAGAGAGAGAGAGAGAGTGCGGCATGTCCTTCAGCTCAGCCCCTCTAGTTTCTCATGTCCTCCTCCCATTATCATATCAATTGGTGCAGCTTGTAGAAGACAAAGTGAGGTTATGGGAACCACCTAGAGCGCCATGCACCATTAAACATCAATGCGGGGGGGACGAGCACATGTGCAAGTTCAGCCTTCTTTACCAAGATGGAAGAGGGGCAATGCGTGTAGCTCATTCCCCCTATAGCTTACAGGCTTCACAGTGCACCCCAAATTAACTTCAGATGCCTCTTTAGTCACTGAGGTTTTATTGTCTGTGTGTGTTTTTTTTTTTTGTGCGTGTGTGTTTAGTTTTTTTCCCAAGGTGTCTTTGTGTTTGGCAATCGCTTGCATGAAATCAGCACAATTCTGACTTGTAAAGGTGCTGCCGTGTTGTGCAAGAGTTGCGAGCCTAATCTGTTTTTATTGTGAATGCCGACTGCTGTGGGTGTTAGCTGTTAGCCTGTGTGTTGTAATGTTTTGGTTCTTCGAATCATTCTTATTCCTGATGAGTCATCGCCACAAGACATGTTCCAGCATGCCTCTTGTGTGTGTGGGCATGTTTTTCTATCTTGCTGGGGACCAAAAATTCCCTCAAGGATAGGAATATCTGACAAATTTGACCTTGTTTGACATTTGGAGGGTTTTGGGGGTTTTTTTTTTTCTTTTGTTTGTTTGTTTGCTTGTATTTTGTTTTATTTAAGAGTTAGATTTAGGTGTAGTGTCTCTATAATTAGCTGCATTTATTATTAACGATGGTACGAGGTGTGTGTGTGTGTGTGTGTGTGTGTGTGTGTGTGTGT
>JAOVYU010000047.1:19242988-19260087 GCA_025674565.1 Synodontis membranacea
GTTGATGTAGTAATTATACTTTTACTTAAGTATATATTTTGCAGGGTAGTTGTACTTTTACTTAAGTACTAAACTTAAGTACTTCCTCCACCACTGCACTTGACTAATCAGGAGGTAAACTCTTTACTGTATCACTGCATCAGAGCAAACTGCCTAACGTACACCCCTTCTTGTATTTCTTATGAATGGCAGAAATCAAATCTTGCGGTATGCAGTGACCCAACCACTGAGAAGCGAGTACGGATGATGAGCAGTAGAATACCTCCTCTTACCAAGAGTAACAACTACACGAGACGGAACCCAGAGCAAATGCTGAATAGCACTCTTGAGAAAGACTTGGACGTCAGTGAGGATAGCAGCAGTGATGACAATACTTCAGTCCGATCCCAGTCTACGCCAGGGCTCAAGCGAAAGGTAAGCATTCAACCGTGGGGGATCCCTGTTAATGTCGTCAAGCTGATGCACTTCACTAGACACTGCTGTTTTTTATGGCGTGCACCAGCTGTGGCATCGACTAGGCACCACTGCCTCATGTGCCAGGCATAAATATTTTCTGTGAATCGGCACCCATGGAATGAGAAATTCATGTCTGTTTGTCTAGACTATCCTAAATATTTATTTATTTTGTTCATAAGAGCCAGTCTGGTTTTGAATTCAGTTGTGTTTAGGCAATATTAAATTTTAGATCAGCGTGTGAATCAAGTAAATGCATGCTCATTAAAACAAAACACTGTTTTCCATGCAATGTCGAGATATTTGCAGTAGGATTAGCAAACCCCAGAATGTCTCCTAAGAGTCAGCCAAGTCCAGTAAAGAATATGTTGTGAGGGACGTGTGGTCAGCTGGGTCCTGTTTGCTCTCATTTGGGGTTTCTTACTGGCAGAGTTTTCCAGTTGAATGGCCTGTGGCTCAGATACTGTGGTCTGAGTGATGGAGCTTTGCATTTAGATCATGAGGCATGCCATTCAGAATGTGGTCACATTTCCCTATGTTTAGCATCATCCTTAACTGCATCCTCCTCATCCAAACCTTTGCATTTTGGTTTAGAGTGCACTGGGGTCAATTGGGGGGGGGGGTCTTCATGCCTCCTATGAACTGTTAGGTCTAAGTGTGTTCATTTCTCTGTAGCTTGTACTCTGTACGTATACTCAATTCTGTCACAATCTACATTCAGATGTGGTATTTCAGTGATTGTATTATAAACATACAGCCCAAAATTCAGGTGGGAATAGAGTCAAATGTGTCTAGTGATCGGATCTCTTGGACCTCATTGACCACGATATAATTGTGTTATGAATGGCAATGAATCAGCAACAGCATAAAAGACTGCCTAGTCACTTCAATTATATGCTCCCCCCCCCTTTCTCTCTTTGCTGGTTGCTCTTTTTGTGGTCGTTACTATATGAGTTTTTGTATTTGTATAATTTCTCATAGCTGTTCTTTGTTTATACGGTATAAGCTTTAATAATATTATAAGACCATTTTATAAGCTAGGTGAAAGGTTCTTGGCAAAAAATATGTTTAAAATCATGGTATAGTTTTTAAGACTGCTATTAACAAATACTGCATGATGCTACTTTTGAATATTTCAGTACAAATTTGTAATCATGGTCTTGATGTTGAACTGGGTTGGATCTGGAAGGGGCATTTTTTTTTTATTTATTTTTTTTATTTTGGCAGCCATCATGTGACATGGATAAAGAAAACATTATAATAACATTGGTGGTAGAGTTTGTCTTTCAAGTCGTCAAATATTTAGAAGGTACACAACAAATGCATCTTCTGACACGAGCTTGTTGAAATGCCTGCCTGTTGGAAAGTTGTAGAAAAAGGTTTAGCTGCAGTATACAAACAGGCACACTGTTATGAATCTATTTGGAGCAGACACTGTTGACTCTGTAGCTGTAGGCTGTATGTGTGATAGGCTTACCGCTATAAAGATATATGTAACTTCTCTACAGGTTAATGAGCAATATCTCTGCAGTAATGTAAGATTCATACCGAACAAATAAACAACGTAAACAAGTTCTGATATTTCTAGCTTCTTAAAAATTCCCTGCAAAGCTAACCTTAGTGTGGATTAGGAAGAACTGTTTTTAAACTTGAACTCTGACTGTTTGTGCCCACGCTCCTGCTGAGTAGTGACTAAATTTGTCTGCAACTCGCATTTTACTTTGGTTTTTACTTCCTTCTCTTTCAGCCAAGGGCTGCTTTTCATTTGTGTGGTTGTTGAAAGTATAAAGAGCAAAAGCTGTACAAAATGCCATGCAGTCTGCCATTGACAGCAAGAGTAAAGCTTTTATTGACTAAGCGCCTGGCTGTTTAATAAGGAAATGGCACTCACTATCTAAATATAAACACTTTGAGCTTTGCCATTGGGATAGTTTTTTAGGAGCTGGTTCTAAAATGAGTGATAAAGCAATTGCAAGTGGTTGCTAAAAACGCATTCAAGACACATGATAATAACATATGAACAGCTGTCTCACTGTCCACTTCACCTGAGACGGATACCGATGCAAAGTCTGAAAAGTGGCTTAATAAAGACGACCCTCATACTGATTTTATTTCTTTTCACAGAGAGCAGGCCCTCTGCGGAGAAAAAGGGGCAGAAGGAGAGTGCGCATCAACAGCAGCGTAACCACAGAAACCATCTCGGAGAGAACGGAGGTTCTGGACGAGCCTTTTGAAAACTCTGACGTGGAAAGCACTGCGCTGCAGCTAGGCCGTTCTGTCAGAAGACAAGGAAGTGAGGAAGAAGAGGAAGAGGAGAGCAGCCTAAGAACAGTTGTGCGCAGGCCTGGTAGACCAAGGAAGAAAGAAAGACAAGATGACAATCATTCAAATCAGCGGGAAGGAGAGCAAGTTGAAGGTAATTATGTTGTGCATGCTTTTTATTTTTTTATTATTATTATTATTTTATTTTTTTAATAATTTAACACTTTCTTGAAGATAATTCAGGGCATTCTCTGACACTCTTTTATCAAATATCTTATCAAACCAGATGCAGCGAAAAAGGACAATCCTCGGCCTGTTAAGCGGAAAAAAGGTTGGCCCAAAGGAGTGAAGCGAGGACCTCCTAAATGGAGGCTAAAGAAAGAGAGAAAGATGGGATTTAAGCTCAACCTCTACACACCACCTGAGACGCCCATGGTCAATGTGGATCAGGAACCAGAGGAGGAGCAGGTGGACAGTCCTGCTTCTGTTCCTGAAGGCTCGGAGTCTGGGTTTCTAAATGAACCAGAGTCTGTGAAGCCAGAGCTGCACTCAGACACCCTGATCACTGATCTACAGGAACCTATTGAAGAACACAAGGACGATGAGCCTACGGATAAACCTGATTCTGTGGCTGTTTCTCCTTGTAATCCAGTGAGCCAGGAAATTGCGTCAGGTCCGATGAACTGTAATGAACAGTCCCCTGAAAGTAGAGAACAGGAAAGAAGCCAGGAGCCAGATGATGAGCATAAATGTAGCGAGCCCCAGGCCCCAGAAGAGCGTGATGATGAGGAAGAGGAATATGAAGAACTGGAACCTTCTCATGTGGAGGATCATGATGCAGACGATGAGGATGATGGCCATGTGGATTCTGGTGAGGTGAGGAAGGAGGATCCAACACCAGTACTTGAGAAAGAGCCTCCAGATAACTCTGAGCCCAAGACAAACTCGTGTATCGATGAGAAGGAGCAGGATCCTCCTGTGCAGTCTTCAGGAGAGGTGGTTTCAGATAGTGTATTAGTTAGCATGGACACACAGGACAACCTTGTGGACTCCGATCATCAGCCTGACTCTGAATCTGATGAGGAGGATGAGGAAGAAGAGGAGAACAGTCAGAATGTTGACCAAAAAGATGCTGGTCCTTTGACGCCTGCAATAAAGGAGGATCACAGTATTTGTCCAGAGATTGACATGGAAACTGCCCAGGCGGTTCAGTCCCTAACGCAGGAGGCTGAGCAAGATAGGCACTTCCAGGACTGTGTGGAGACCCAGGAGGCCTGCCGCAGCCTGCAGAGATATGTGCATGTGGACCAGAGTCCTCAAATGACTCCAGGAGATGACTGCCAGCAGTCAGACCACAGCAGTCCACTGTCCTCTGTTCACTCACACCCGAGCCAGTCGGTGCGGTCCGTCAACAGCCCAGCCGTGTCCATTCTGGAGAACAGCTACACTCAGATTAGCCCAGACCAAGGTGCTATCTCTGTGCACTCCCTACATAATAACATGGAGACAAGTCCAATGATGGATGTCCCTTCTGTGTCTGACCACTCACAACAGGTTGTGGACAGTGGATTCAGTGACCTCGGGAGCATTGAAAGCACGACAGAGAACTATGAGAATCCCAGCAGCTATGACTCCACGCTAGGTGGCAGCATTTGTAACACAGGAGCCAATGCTGGTGCCTCTTCCCAGAGCAGCTGTTCCTATGGCAACCTTTCCTCTGGTGGCAGCCATGCACAGAGCAGCTGTGCTGTGTCCCAGCAGATGGCTGGCCCTGTGGTGAACAATACTGGTGCCTGCAGCATGCTCCAGCAGAACAGCATGAGCTCGCCGCAGGGTTGCAGTGTCAAATCCCCGCAAGGCTGTGTACCAGAGAGGCAGCCTGGACATGGGCATGGACATGGCCCTGGGCATACACATGGGCACGGGCATTTGCACAGTCATGGCCACCACCACAACCACCACCACCATCACCACCCACATCAACACCAACACCACCAGCATCAGCATCAGCACCACCAGCAGCCTCTGTCTCACTGCTCTATGCCCGGCAGCTTCCCTCCACCCATGCAACTTTCTGACCTCCCGGAGTCTAACAACACCTCCACCAATCTGGGATTATACGAGAGGATGGGCCAGGGTGACTATGGGGGTGGGCACTATGCACAGCCCTCTGCTACTTTCAGCCTGGCTAAGCTCCAGCAGCTTACCAATACTCTCATGGACCACCCTCTGCCTTTTAGCCACTCTGCATCTCATCCCATCACGTCTTACACCAACAACAATGGTTCCTTGTCCTCGCAGCTCGGTCCTCACAACCCCACACTGGTGCCTCTGTCTCAGCCTCCGCACTCGGTCACAGGCGGAGGCCCTCAGACGCAGGCCACCATGACGCCACCCCCTAACATGACTCCTCCACCTATGATGGTGCAGCGCAACATGGGCACGCCTAACATGAACTTGCCCCCCTCCCAGAGACTGCAGACACAAATTGCACCCAAGAATCACCACCATCATCCGGTGTCAATTCGCTCCAAATCGGCACCGCTGACCCCACACCACCAGCAGCAGATGTACGGTAGAAGCCCACAGGCCGTTACCATGCAGGCTCCAAGCAGGACACTAGCCATGGCACCTCGCATGAACATGGGGGTGAACCTCATGCCTGCTCCAGGTTACAATGTCAACTCGATGAACGTAAATATGTCACCACTTAACGCAATGAACACGTACAGAGTGACCCAGCCCATGATGAATGGGAGTTACCATGGCAGCACAACCTACATGAACCAATCTCCGCAGTACTCTATGCAGATGGGCATGATGGGTACTCAGCCTTACTCACAGCAGCCCATGCAGGCTCCTCCCCACGGCAATATGATGTACAGTCCAGCGGGCCACCATGGTTATGTGAACACTGGCATGTCCAAACAACCCTTAAATGGGCCTTATATGAGACGATAATCGCTAACGACCCCTGTCCTGTAAAGGGTCAGGAAATAAGTCAGCTTGATGACTTGAGGTAGTTTATTGTTTTAATTTTCAACATTATTGTTCGCTTTTATGGATTTTTTTTTTTTTTTCTTAAAAACCAGCACTTGGTAAGAATGCAAAAAAGTTGTGTTTAATGGCTAATCTTTAGCTTTTTCCCTATTTATGGGAAGCCTTACATCATCAAATTTTAATGTAATGTTTAAATGTAAATCTCTTCAAACTGCATTGCAGTTTATGATTGCATAGATTTTTTCCCCCCCTTTATTTTCTCTTGGACTTTATGCTTTATAGAACCTTTAAATGTGCCTGCATTGTAAGCCTTTTCAATGTACCTGTTTAACAATCGCAAGATTATGTTTCCAAGTCTGTACTCATGCCTTCATATTATTTAAATTATTGTAAGTCTACTTTTATATATTTTTTTAAGTGTAAGGTGAAACTTAGCATGCTATAATGTCTTTGTTAGTGACAGTGCATCAAAGTAGTACTGTACAGTGTTGTGCTTAAAAGCAAGCATTTTTATATTAAATGTATGGCCTTGGTTAGGTTTCCCTCTTATGGAAGGAAGAAATTAAACTATATTTTTGTTGTTTCTAATACTGAAAAGATTTTAAAACATTGTCTTGTTTTTGGGTGTTCAGCTTCGAAGGTTCTATTGCTAATTGTGTATAATTTGTTACTTTTTAACAAGTTTCTTTACCTGAGGCAGCTTTGTTTTTATACAAACTAAAGCAATTTCAGACAAAATAGAGAAGTAAATGTCAGTATTTGTACATGTAGAATTCTAAATCAATGGAAGAGAATGCAAAAAAAGAGGGGGGAAAAAAAAAACTTTCACAGGGCAGTTCAGAAAATTGTCAATTTATTCCCAAAGTTGGTCTTTTATGAAATGCCTTTAAACATGCATTTTCATTCCACATGTAAATTTTTTTATCTTTATAAAACATCTGATTTATATTTTACTGAAATGTAGAACAGTAGCCTTGTTAATAGACAAAACAGATGGCATGTATAAAGAGAAATTGTATTGGTGTCTGTATAGCTTATTTTGTAGCCTTTGTACCTGTACAGAATGGCAGTTTGATGTAAGAGGGATATCCTGACTATACTAATTAATTGAGCAACAGTCCTGTATTTATGAGTTACCTTTTTAGTCAGTCACTTAAATGCTGTACATTTTAGCAGAAAATAAATTATGATGAGCCACTGACAGACTTAAGCCAAACTCCGGACTGTTTGTTTCCTGTGTGCTGTTACTTCACGGTTGCATCATCTCAGTCTTTTCCCAAATATGGAGCAGTCGTAGGAGTTGCAATTGGATTTAAACTTTTTAAATGAGCTTTTTGATTTTAAATATACAATTAGGCAGAAACTCCTGAGGTATGCTACTGGCAAAAATAGCCCGTTTCCAAGTTCTGTACGTAATTCCATTCAGCATAAACTTAGGCGCCACATGATGAATTGAGGTGCGAGTCTCAGGCTACAGTGTCCGGACTCTCAGTTGTTGTCTTGTGCCTTTGCTTTAGTAGCTGACAATCCAGGTCTCGGAGTTGCTTTAGAAATCCTCTGTTGGGTAAAATGCAGCGTTGCTTTTTCACGTGCTCAATCGCGTTAACCACAGTCATATTTTTGTAGATCATTAAATAAGCCAAAACCAAAGCAGCTGATCGACTTCGTCCCATTACACAGTGCGCCAGCAGTTTATCTGAAACAAGAAATGAATTTTCCGTGCTCAATTGTTTGCTTGTTTGAGTAGCACTGTATGTTTTTGCAGATTTGCAAGTTGACTGGGTTGCACAGGAGAGAATGCATAAATTTTAAGTAATTAAAAAATAATTAAAGGAGTTGAATGGATGTTCAAACTAAGAAAAACTACAAAAGGTCAAATAATTATAATGGAATAAAGGCAATGTTTATCCTTTAACCAGCTCTAATCAAGAATCAGGAAAATATGAAATATGTTTCACTCTCTTATCTAAACATATTTACCATAGCTTGTCTGTCTCTTTACTCACTTTCTGGGTTGCTGAGTGCGTGGTCAATAAATTGAGCCGCTGGGTAGAAAAACTGTGCGAGGTTGAAAGTTGAAAGTCTTCTGCCTCCACTCCATAGTAATAAATGTTCATGCCGTTGTAGTAGTCTGGGCCTGTAGCAACATTGTTCCATTTTCCCTCAGCTGCATTGAGGATGTGAGTTATCCCCATCTTCTCCAAGTTGTGGCGCTCTAGTGCTGTCTTTCTGTGAAACAATATTAGCATATATCTGCTGTTATTAAGGTTTGAATGAATGAAAATTAGGGTTCATGAGCATTTCTCAAATAATACACGCTGTATGAAATGGAGATTAATAACACTGGTGTTTCATCCCAAGTGATAAGAATTTCATTAAGCAGAAAATGATAAAGCAACTCCGCTCTTTTAGTCATCATGCTTACTCATCACCGATGTAGATGCTGGGCCAGACCTCGTTGACGTGGGTGTAAGCTGCTCCTGTGCCTTGCCAGAAGAGTTTTTGCAGCTCAAACAGCTCAGGGGTGATGTACTCACTGTCTGGGTCACACTGTGCTGGCTTTTGTTTATTCTTGATTTGGCTCTGTTTTGAAGTGTTCGACTTCATCTTCTTTTTAAAACTCAGTTCTCATCAGCCCGGAAGCTCCAGTTATTGCCTTTAGAGAGAAGTTAAGAGATGTTTGGCAGGTGCTCAAAAAGCAGAGTTGGCTGTGTGTGTTTTTGTTTTTGTTTTTTTTTGTTTTTTTTTAATATAGTGAGGAATTCATGTAATCTCTACACTGATATTTATTCATCTTCAGTAACCACTTGTTCATTGTTAGGATGGATCCAGTTCCTATCCTCGTTCACACCTCAGGGTGATTTAAGGTGTGTGGGGGGGTACCCATGGTACAGACAGAATCCTGAGCTCCGAATGGAACAAGCGACTCTGGAGCTGTGAGGCATCATGGCCACCCACTGTGCACCACTGTGCTGCCCCCAGTATCACTATCTCAAGCTTAACCCGACGTGACAGATACCTCTGTTGGGCCTAACATACATAAGCATTGCGTAACAGTACTGAGTGTTTATGTAAGGCATACGTCCGGACCCCTTGAGGTAACTCAAAAGGTTTATTTTTGTGACGTTTCTTGCCCTATCATTATGGGTCACATTTTTTTTTATGCTGTTTTTGCTGTAATTTTAACATCAATTTGGAAGGTTAGTTTGAATAAAGATGATTATGCAGCACCCTTCCAATACAACTTGTTTGCAGAACTTATTCGGCTGCTAAATGAACGATTTCAAAGCTCATGGCTCAACGATCTCAAAGTGAAATGGTAGTCACATTTGCATTTGTAAGACTGTTTTGAAGCACTGGAACTTCTACAACGTTCCCAAAGTGTAATGAATCTGCTACTTGTAAAAAGAAACGAATAACTTGTAAGATACAGATAAAAGAAATTGCAGCAGTGGCTTGTGGCCATAGATTTTTTGGCGGGATAGGCTGACAATAAGAGCCTCAAGCAATATTAAGTTGAGACTCTGTCACACTTGACTTACGCCAATCAGCCGTAACGATAAAACCACTGACAGGGTGTCGTGAATAGCATTGATTATCTTGTTACAGTGGCACCTGTCATGGGGTGAGATATATTAGGCAGCAAGTGAATAGTCAGTTCTCAAATGGTGATGTGTTGGGAGCGGGAATAATGGGCGGCTTACAGCCCTTAAAGGATCCGCTGCTAATGTCTTAGTGCCAGACACCGCAGCCCACCTTCAGAGGTCTTGTGGAGTCCGTGCCTATGGACCCAGACTTTCGGGACACCCTGTATCCCAGGGTCTGCTCTTAAACTCATGGAACTTCATTACCTTTCATTCAGATTATTTGCTGTATAACGATAAATTGGCAGACAGTTTGCCCATATGGGTGTCTAATGGTGCTCGTTACAGTCGCCGCTGAATTACATTAACACTGTGAAAAGTACATTAACACTCAAGCAGTTGACTAATAATGATCATTAATGGTTTAGTTTCTCTCTCATAAGTAGCTGATTAATGTTTATTAAAGATTCCTGCAGTGGCAGGGTTGCGGGAGTTCCTTTAAAAATGTATTCCAATGCAATTACTAATAGCATGGGGAAAAAAATGTAGTCAGTAACCTAATCCAAGTATCACAAAATGATTAACTGGTTACAGTATTGCTTTTGGGTTACCTCGATACAAAATGAGCAGATGATGACAGTTTTCACAGCTGGATGGCATGACTAGCACTGTACTGTGATGTCGCTCCCATTTTCTGCTTTAAAGACAAACTAATGCCAAACTTGACACCCAGTGAATGCGTTTGTTCACTAGAGGCCATGATGATGAATTGGCTGTAAGATTAGCTATGGTTTCACTCCAGGACGGACTGGTGACGTGTGCATGATATACTGTATATATAACAATATATAGTATATTGTTCTTTATATTAAAATGTATTTTAGGGCTGCAAGCTAGCAATTATATTGGGGATAACTGATTAATTTTTCCTCGAATAATTAATTTAGTTTAACTAATAACAAATGAATTGGTGATTATTTTTAATATCATTTTTTTTTTACCGATTTCATTGATTTGTTGTTGCAGCCCTCATCTATTAAAAAAAAATCCTACTTAAATAATCCCTGTTCTTACGAAATGCATCATTAAACAGATTAAAAAATATATATATTTTTTCCTGTAACGTTAACAGAATACAATTATCTTTTTGGTGTCTTATTTACATAACAGCGTTCTATATGTTCCGTTACTCCTCAAGCCTGGGTTAATGCTTATGAATATGTCATAAAGGCCCATCAAATAAAGTGTTCAATCCGGGCCACGGTGGGTTTCCTCCGGGTTCTCTGGTTTCATCCCACGTCTGGAAAACCACCCAGGAGCTGGACTGGCTGATGTTAAACTGTCCCTAGGCATGAATGGCTTTCATGACAAATGCGTGGCACCCAGTATCCCCGGGACAGACTATAGATCCACCATGACCCTGACAAGGCTGAACTGGAATACCGTTCTGTTCTGTACCTAATTCTTTATCGTAAAAAAAAAAAAACCTAGTTATTTTTCATTCCGTAATGCAGCCACTGTCAGCAAAGAAACTCTGCATAAATAAGATATTGTTGCCCGAGGTGGGTTAACATTTTTAGATTCAGTACTGAAAATGTATAATAAAAAGGTTTGTTTATGAGCAAACAGCCTGCAAGGGCTAAATTGAATCCCAGTCGTGAAATCACCCTACTGTAGAGCAAACTTTTGGATTAAATTCATATTTTGTTGCACCTTCCCCGATTTCAGAGCACATGCTTGAAGTTCTGGTAACAGTCAATAACGGTTGACACTAACTGCTGTTATGAAGCCACACTTGATCCTCTCTTAATCCGGAAACGGTAAATCAATATACATTCATATTTAAGTGCTTACCGTCAACACGATCTGTCTGATGTTCACTCCGAGCACATGCTGCACATGTCTGGTCAGTCCATAACACACACCAGACCCCAAATTATATTTTTAGGCCATTGATCTATGAGCTTTGCTCTTAGCAGCAGGCAGGAGGGGTTGATTCTGGAAGTCTGTGTGTGTGTGTGTGTGTGTGTGCGCGCACACACACAGGACCTCTGCCCCAATAGCTAGAATAGTTCTGGCACACAAGAGTACAAAGAGTTAGAGTGCATTTTATTTTGCCTGCTGTTAGAGCCTATGACCGACTTCTTTCTCTATTTGTATCTCATATCACTTTACTCTGTCTCTATTTTTTATTCTTTTATTTATAAAAAGTGTGTTTATATTTTTTGTCTCTCTCTCTCTCTCTTTTTTTATTTTTTATTTTTATTTAATTTGACATCTATTTATAAAAGCTCTTGAAAAGTTCTGTAGTCATTCTGTCACTCAGGCATGATGTCATGTTGATAATATAACCATGGATTTGTGGAAGATGTCAGAAGGTCAGAAACAATTTGCTCGTGCTGACTGCAGCATTTGTTGAGGATCAGTGGTCTCCCGATGATATGTTTCTATATTTGGAAACGACTGAGACTGCAGACTGCGTTAAAGTGCACTAAACATTAGGAATGGCTTCTTTATGCCATGAAGGCTGCCATCTTGTGTACTGCACAGATTTGTGGCTTGTAATACACCTGTTTCGAGGCCACAGTGGTGCTCAGAAGCTCGTTGGCTGTTTAGTGTCTCACGCTCTGTGCAAATCAGGTAGGTCTCTGTTGGTTTCTTTAATGAAAATCCTCTCTGACCACACAGCAGGTGCTGCAGGTTTTGCATAAACTTGCATAAATTCATTTATAACTACATTGCCTTGCATAAGGATTCCCCCCCCGTGAACTTTTCCACATTATGTTGTGTTACATCCAGGAACTGAAATCGACTTAGTTGCTTCTCTGACAAATGCTCTCTTTTTTTTGCTCAGTTTTAATGATGCACCACAGTGTTTAAAGTTTAAGATTTTTTTTTTTATTAGCCTGACAGATACTTCTACAGACATGGTCCCATAGCTCTTGGTCCAAATGTATTTATACTGAGATTATGTGATACTTTAATTGTACACAAGTGATCTCTATTCAACTAATTATGTGACTTCTGATGGCGACTGGTTAACCCAGAACTCATTGAGGGTTTTCAGAGCAACCGAGGGTGAATACTTTTGCAATCACTTAAAAAAATTTATTTAATTTAATTTTTTTTAAAACCTTTACATTTTTATTTGTAAATAATTTTGGAAACTTTCATTTTCAATATAACGGGCTGTTTTGCACAGGTTCATGGTGGTTCTGCATGAATGACCAGAAGGTTGTTAGTTCAAACCCCAGAACTGCCAGAGAGCCACTTTTGGGCCTTAAACTCTGTGTGTGGATCAGGTTCTGCCTCACTTGTTGGACTATTTGGATGATTGTAACATGTCCATTTCTCCTCTTTGTATTATTATCTTCCCAGGCCTTTCCTATAAATTTACCCGATGTTAGTATTGACGACGTAGACAAAGTAAATCTCAAGAAGGTCTACCTGCTACGTTTCTACCTGCTCTCAGTGTTATTCTCCAGAATAATAGTGACGTGACTGATTCTATATGGTGAAAGTACGCTTCAGTATTTTCCATAAATGTTTGCATAACGATTTAAAAAAAAAAAAAAAAAAAAAAATTCTTTAAGATTTCAGAAAAATCGAAACAAACTTTTCCTCTAAGAGACCGTTAGATACAAGACTGTCATGCTGTGGTCTTCTAACCAGAGGTGGGACGTAACAAAGTACTTTGATATTGTACCTAAGTTTTTTTTTTTTTAAGTATCTGTACTTCACTTGAGTATATTTCGACTAATAATTTGGACTTTTAATGCATTTCAAAAGGAATGAATATATAATCAGGAATTAACTAATGTAATTTGTTAATTAATTTTAACATATATCAGCAAGAATTAGACCTAAGCTGTGTAATCAGCCTACTACTGTATATACACTTTGTATTTATCATGGCAGTTTATTATTTATCATCAATATACTGCATATTATATATATTTATTGCTATTAAGGTTCAGCTAGTGTGTCTTCTTCTTCTTCTTGTTCTTCTTCTTTTTCCCATTAGGGGGTTCCACGGTGGATCATCCATTGTCTGTATGTTTGATTTTAGCAGATTGGTTTGATTTGGTTGCTTTTGGTATAGCCATGCTGCCCTGGAGGTGCCCGATCTCGCCTGTTCTCGGAAGCTAAGCAGGGGCAGGCCTGGTTAGTACTTGGATGGGAGGCATCCAGAGAAGGCTGGATGCTGTACAAAGACCCAGCCACAAGGGGGTGCACACTCTGGTGTATGCCTGCCTGCCGGTCCCAAACCCAGATAAATGGGGAGGGTTGCGTCAGGGAGGGCATCCGGCATAAAAACTCTGCCAAATCGGACGTAAGGACAAAAAGATCTGCTGTGGTGACCCCTAGCTGGGAATAGCCAAAATCTGCTTCTGATTTGTGCACCCCGTCAGCATTCAGCTAGCGTGTATCAAGTTGTAATCCTTGTATAAGTTATTATCATGTTGTCTAGCGTTTGAGACATCAGGTTGTTCGTGAAGCAGTTCTTAGCTAATGTTCTCCCACGTTCTTTGGTTTGTTTGGTGAAAGAGGAACGAATTCAACAGCTGTAACTAAAACCAGTGTGTGATTTTTCGCATTTTTACTAAAAAAAAAAAAAAAAAAGAATAGTTTACACTTTTCTACTTTAGAAAAAATCTTTTGCCAAAGAATTAATATTTATTTCCATGAGTAATTGCGCTTTACCTTGCTTAAAGTACTTTTGCCACCTCTGCTCCTAACTCCTATAAAAACATATCTGCATATGTACAGTATGTGTCACTGTAGCTGTTACATATACGAAATGCTTTGTATTCCTAATCCATTGAGACAGATCATGTTTTTGGCTTATGACAGATCAAATCAGAGTCATGGAGATAGAAAATCTGCTAAAAGGTCAGGGAGTGTGTCTGCAGTCCCACAGGAGATGCCTCAGCCTGGGCTCAATTCCACCAGCCAATTATTCCCTCCTCACACTAGCGCCTGTGCCCTCCTACAGGCATCTGTCCTTCCTGGGGCCCACTGACTAAAAGAGTCCAATTTGACAAAAATAGGAAATCTCAGCAGAGCAGGGTTTGTAATTTAATCCAAAAATGTGCTTTTTTTTTTTTTTTTTTTGCTTTTTTTTTTCTTTTCGTAGCAGACTTTAACGGAGTGTCTGTAATGCGAGCTTGGCCGCTGCAAATGGGATGGTAATTGCTTTTCGCTTCCCAGATATGTGAAAAGGACACATGAATCATCTCTGGAGAGAGAGTGTTCAGAGCCATCAGCACTGTGTGTGTGTGTGTGTGTGTGTGTGTGTTTTTTCTCTCGCTCACATCCTCGCTCAATGCCATCACTCACCTTGACAGGGGAGTCATTAAATTGGTCATGTTGGATTCCTTTTATTGTTTTGTCAGGTTCACTTACGCCTTCAACCTTGAAATTTCTTTTAGTTTTTTTTTTTCCCCCCCTCCCACCGAATAATGTAACTGTCCTGCTTCGGCTGTGAGATCCCGTCTTAATTTTCATAAATCTAAAATCATACCATTATGGACATATAGCGTTTAGCACCACAATTCCATCATAATTCTTTGTGTGCTTTTTTTTTTTTTTTTTTAAAGTAAAATGTAACCAGAGTGAGGGTGGTGGAGGATGTGTGGGGATAATGTACGTGCTATGAGATGGGAAGGTGTTATTCATAGTCTGCACCTGAGATAACAGCCTAGAGGAGATGTTATTAATAGCCAGCTGCTCTCCAGAATGTGTATTGCGGCCACAGCAGCCTCCACAGTGTGCAGAGGAGTTGAGTCATTTTTTTTTTTTTTTTTATTATTATTATTATTATTATTATTCTTTTTTTTTTTACACCAACCGTGAGCTGTGATCCAAAGTTTTCCATAAAGCTCAAGATTACTTTGTCAAGTATATTGAGCTATCAGTCAGTAGTTGTAATTATTGTTTTCAATTAGCTCCCCTAAAGTTGTTTCAACTCCAGCCAGAGAGTTTGCCAGGAATCTCTGCTCTCTCTGACAGTGATGTAACGGGTGAGGCGCTAACACATCACGAGGAAAGATGACAGCAAGTTGGCCTATACGTGACAAGGAAAAATATATTGAGAATGAGATCATGTGCTCTTCCACTTACCAAAATAGCTCATTGCTCAATGACACTTGTCTACTCACAATAGGTTTACGTTCGTGTTGAATAGTCACATGCCAGACTTTCCAGTTTGTTTAATGACAGCTTCGACTTCGAGAGAGGAAATACTTTGGACGAGCCAAATATTACCCTGCCTAACGAGACATGATGTGTGACATCCCATCAGCTGAATTAACAGAAGTGTTTGATCTTTAGTTCAGTCTATGGATTGATCAAAAACAGAGAATTGAAATTACAGAGTGCTTTTTTTTTTTTTTTTTTTTTTTTTTTTTTAATAAAAAAGAGTCCTTCTTTTGCTTTATTGTTTATCTCACTAGAATAAAGTTCAAATACTTTCATTCATTTTTCAGTTAAAGCTTTATCCTAGTCATGGTCATGGTGGATTGGGAGCCAATCCAGGGAAAGCTATGCATGAGGCTGGAATACACATGCAAGCAGACAAAATGATCAAAAAAAAAAAAAAAAAGAGAAAGGGAACAGATTATGCCATATATACATGTGAAATATTGAATCATGCATACACACATTCACACCTAAAGCCAATTTTGCATATCCAATACACCTACTTGCATGTTTTTGGGCGGTTGGGGAAGCCCACACAGCTCGGGATCAAACTGGGGACCCTGGAGCTGTAAGAAGGGAACACTACCTGCTGTGCTGCCATTTGAAAAATGGTTAACACCTATTCCCATTTTCCCAAGCTCTTTGTCATCCATGAACATGCGCAACCCTCCACCCTGTCCCTGTGAAGTGTTTGAGTTGTTATCTTAATTAGTTATTCCACGCCGCCACACCAAGTTGTTATCAACCATGCAAAGGTTCTGCATGAAGAAGGTCAGTTCTGTTATTCTCTCAAAAGGAGACTTCATGAAATCGCAAATGTAAGACTGCCAATAAATATGAAATGTTGAACAGGAAAAATTCACCGCTTTTTTTGCACTGCTTAAGTAAACGTAAGTAAAAGTATCCAGCAACTCCTCATGTTTGAGCTCAGATGACCACTCGCTGCATATGTTATTCATTTCCATGATTCTGGAGTTGACTGTATTTACTGTATTTATTTTTATATGGTCATGTCAAACTCGTTTCCTGCTCCTCTCAGCTTGTAACGGCGCTGTGTTTATTTGTCTATGAATGTGTCTGTGGGGGTTCTGTGGTGTTTTCCTGGACAGTCCTGATGCTCAGGCTGTGTTTGTTTGCGCAGGGTTGGATGAACACTAAAACACTGTGTGATAGGCCATAACTCAGTCATCTCCTCCACCCTCACTATGCCAAACATGACTGACAGGTCTGGAAGGCAGGCTGTTTGTCCACGGCAGACACCACGAGTCAGATATAGATGCAGCCTCGTACTGTGTCTGGAGTGTAGAGCTTCAGGAACAGATCTTAACTGTGAATCTGGCTGAAAATCTCAAATTGAAATGCAGTATTTTGTATGTGTGTGTGTGTGTGTGTGTGTGAGTGAGAGAGAAAGTCTAAATGTGATTAGATTGGGTTTATAATATAATTATCTTTGAAATTCTGCTGCAGCAGTCTGTCTGTGTGTCTGTGTGTGTGTGTGTGTGTGAAAGTACATTAATGAATGTTTTTATAAGAAATAAGTAATCAGATAATTGGTATAAAAATAATTTTAGAATGGAATTTTACTGTGGAATATATATA
>JAOVYU010000047.1:19282849-19302533 GCA_025674565.1 Synodontis membranacea
ATATAAATAAATGTAGGTTGGATGAAGCTATGGGAAAGCATTGACATTTTGCCTGAAAATGGAACCAACCATATGCAAAGCAAAAATTAATTGAAGCCATAATAAGGCTACAAACAAATACATCTTTGAATCAAATGCAGATTGTCTCTCAGCCACATTCATTTTTAAATGCTAAATAGAAACATAAACGCAGACTTTAAATAAATAATGCGTCATAATAAATATGCAACCAAACACAGAGTTACTCAACTGGTGAACTTCTGAGCCAATAACTAATGTAGGGTTCAGTAACTTTACACATGCACCTATAGTGCAGCGTAATGTAAATAATATTTGTAGTACAAAGATCTAGATATTAACAACTTGTATTCTGTAAGATTAAATTTTTTTTTTTTTTAAATTACCTGATTTTTGTTCTTAAAGAAAGTGCTCTTTCCAAACCTCTTCAAACGCAGGTGTGAAGGCACATTTAGATTAGTTGCATGTTTCTGGGCATCTTTGCTGTGTAATGGACCGTCTCGCATGTATTGCTTTGTTTCAGGCTCAGAACAAGCAAACGGGCATACTTGCAGCGGCTAAAGTGATTGACACCAAGACAGAGGAGGAGCTGGAAGACTACATGGTCGAGATAGATATCCTTGCTTCCTGTGACCATCAGCACATAGTCAAACTGCTTGACGCATTCTACTTTGAGAGCAAGTTATGGGTAAGTAGCTTCTCTCTTTTAGATTAAATTACTGCTCGAGGTGTTATGTGCATGTTACGTGAGTTGTGTATCTAAGTAAAGACAGACATGCTCCAAGATGCGGAGGAAGTGGAAAGGCGTGTTACGCCTCACACCACGCACGATAGAGTAGAGAGCTTTACAGTAATTGTCACGATGTAGAAGCCTTCAGTCAGTAAGTAAGCTCATCATGCTGTGCACGTCTCTTAACAAGTGATGGCCTTTGTGCTTTCTAAATGTTCATGTGTGGATCCTTTTTTTTTGTTCTGCCACAGAACACCCAAAGCAGGTTTAGGTGCAGGTGGTTTCAGATAGCACCCCCACTATGTGCAGTGTATATGGAAGGATAATATACCATTACAAATGAGCAAAGTGCTTAGGAGAAAGGGCTTATGAATTTATAATACGCTGGTCCAGTTTGCTCATCAGAGGGGATTCTGATCAGCACAACTCCCATCAGCACTGTCATGTTTACTTAAAACTGGGGGAAGGATCTCAAGTCACCCAGCTGTTAAAAGCTTTAAGTGAACTGAAAAAAATGGCTCCCGTAGGATTCAGTGTCTGTGAGAGATTTAAAATATTAATAAAACCATGAGAAAAAAATCTGCACTGTTGGTAATTTAACTGTATACAAGCATCAAAGAGGAAATAATTAAAAAAAAAAACAATATTTAACTGATCTGTAAATTATGATACAGACTTGTAGCAATCAGACCAATAGTGCTCCCTCCTTTTGTGGTTCGTACTAAAGGAACATAATGTGCAATTTATATTGATTTTTTTCGTATCATATGAAGCCCCTAGGCAGAATGACATGGCAGTTTAAATTGCAAAGCTTTTACCAAAGTTTGCAATTTTATACTTTTCCAGTGACCGCAGTTCCGTATAATGGTGCATAACTGGATAGTAACTGTCTCAGTGGATGACCAGAATTTGTTAGATTTTGACTGTGTGTGAGATTTCATTTGGTCTGGGGTCAAAATCAGATGATTGTGAGCACCATTTTTTCAAAAGCTTTAGTTTTTTTTTAGTATTTTTGTTGCTGCTATTTCTTTTTTTTTTGATTTAGATGAATTAGCCGTCGTTCTAGGATGTGTATGTAGGACAGTTGGGTTTGTAATAAATTTGTCTTTCTTCTCTTTACAGATACTTATTGAGTTTTGTGCAGGAGGTGCAGTTGATGCTGTCATGTTGGGTGAGTTTTATTTTCTGTGTTTCATAACAGGGTAAAAAGATATTTCAGAGCTTCTGAATCATTTAAGCGGTACACTCAAATAAATTATGCTTCCATTCCACTGAAGCTCACTGCCACACAGTAGGCTAAGCTTGCTTTTGGCTCCGGTTTCAGGCAGCAGTTTCTGCAATTCAGCCTTTTTCTGTTTTCTTTTTATTATTTGGATGTGTTTCTGAAGCCTCGTGCACAGTTTTTTCATTAAATGTTTTGGAAGTGCTAGCGCATCTCAAACAATTAGAATTTCGTAGAAAAGTTTTTATTTGTTATAATGATCATATATGAAGACTATAATATTGTGAATATTTTTTTGCTTTTCCTTATTTATTTTAAAGTGAAACATTTCAAGCCTTTTTTGTCTTAGTTATGATTTTAGTAAATTTGGCTTATAGCTCATGAAAATAAGAAATCCAGTATCTCAAATTATTGGAATATTTCGATCAAAAAAGGATTTACAATACAGAACTACATGTCTTACATCTGAAAAATCAGAAACTACCCACAGTAAATCACAGATTACTGTATCAGTGTGGCGTGGCATGTAGGTGATCAGCTTGTGACACTGCTGAGGTGTTAGTGAAGCCCAGGTTGCTTTGATAGTGGCCTTCAGCTCATCTGTATTTCTGGGTCAGGTGTTTCTCATCTTCGTCTTGACAGTACCCCATAGATTCTCTATCAAGAGGAGCACAGTAATACACAGAAGCACAGTAACACAAATGTCAGCACACCATTTTGTAGTAGTTTTGGCACTGTGGGCAGGTGCTAAGTCCTGCTGGAAAAGGAAATTGGCATTTCCATAAAGCTTGTCATCAGATGCAACCATGAAGTGCTCTAAAATCTCCTGGTAGATGCCTGCGTTGACTTTGGACTTGATAAAACACAGTGGACCAAGACCATAACAGACTGTGGAAACTTCTGACAGGACATCAAGCTCCTAGGATTCTGTGTGTCTCCATTCTTCCTCCAGAGTCTAGGGAAATGAAATGCAAAATTTACTGAAAAGATGACTTTGGAACACTGAGCTACAGTCCAGTTTGTTTTCTCCTTAGCCCATGTAAGACGCTTCTGACGTTTTGTCTGGTTCAGGAGTGGCTTGATATCAGGACCCCTTTCCTGAACACATCTGAGTGTGGTGGCTCTTGATGCACCAACACCAGCTTCAGTCCACTCCTTGTGAAGTTCTCCCAAGTTCTTGACAGTCCTCTAAAGGCTGTGGTCATCTCTGTTGCTTGTGCACCTTTTCTTACTACATGTTTCCAGTCAGCTTTCTATTATTTCTTTTACCCATTTCTATTATACATCTATTATTAGCATTCTTTCTATTTATATTGCTTGATTGTGGTTGTGTGTACTAAGCTAGACTGAATAGTAATTTACTCAAACTTAAAATTAAATAGTCTAATAATTTGATATGGTATTATTTAAATATTTTGACCTCTAGGCCATAATTTTTTTTTAATTTAAATAGAGTAGTTCTTGGCAAATTTTAGTTTAAGTGTAATGAGGCTAGAATATTAACATTTTTCACTTTCTTAAAAGATTGAAAATATTCCTTATATTGAAAAAAATTGCACTTTTTCCACAATGTTTTTATATATTTTATATTTATATGCACTACTAGATTATGTTTGAAAACTGGAAAGACAGATTGCTCCTTATGCCTCTCAGAAGCATTGAAGTCACAATCAGCAGTACATTTAATGGATGTTCTTATTTTTAATGAAGTCATTTCTCTTATGCGTCTGAAGTTTGATTTATACTGCAGAGAATTCTGTTTGTTATTTGAACAAAATTTATACACATCAGAGTTCAGATTGCACAAGAAGGTAAACACACAGCATTTTGTCTTACATTGTTCATGCCCCTCCATTTTCATCTTTCACCTGAAACGGAAGTACTTGTCAGTGCTGTTAGTGAAGTGGCGTACAGTAGGTCTCATGGGAATGACTTGGTTTAAACTTGATTTAGAGTTTGTTTTAGTGTAACTCCTCCATTTGGCTGTCTTTTCAGTGTAGACTTCACTAACACCCTTATCAGTCATAGCACCTTCACAATATTATCAGCTTTTATCAGCTTCCCAAGGGCAACATACTATTATAAAGAATCATTCAACTAATAAACAAAATAGCTTTTTTTCTGCATGTCTTTTGGTATAAAAAAGAACCTGGAGCAGGTAATAAGAGGTTCCAAATGAAAAACAAAAAAGTTTCTTGTTCAGTTCATTTATCCACTTCAGCCTTGGAGTCTGCATGGTTTCAGCTGGTAATTTAGGTTAAACTTCTATTTTATAATATTTTCCATAACCGGAAATCTTCATGAATTCATAGAAAAGCGTTTTTTATGAACTATTTTTATAAGTATGTACAATTATATCAAAAACTGCATAAAATATATGTATTTTTTTGCACACGTATATACAGAGCTGGAACGGCCACTGACGGAGCCACAGATCCGTGTGGTCTGTAAACAGAGCCTAGATGCACTGACTTATCTTCATGAGAATAAGATCATCCACAGAGACCTGAAAGCTGGAAACATTCTGTTTTCAGGAGATGGCGACGTCAAGTTGGGTAAGCCTTTTTTTTCATTTGATCATTTATTTATAGTTCCACTGAGCGTATATTATTAATTTATATTATAATGTATGACAGTGTCAAAGCTGCAATGAGAGGTAAATATTCATTGGACAATGATCATGAAATTGAATACAACAGCAGCTTTTGGAAAAGATTTCTTTTTTTAAGTCTTGTTGCCTCCAGTTTACCCGAAAGCTGTATCTCTAATCTGGATCTCTGTCTGTACTTAGCTGACTTTGGAGTGTCTGCGAAAAACACTAGGACCCTGCAAAGAAGAGACTCTTTCATTGGGACTCCTTACTGGTTAGTCATCTGTTCTGGAAGACTCCAAGACAAATATATCTTTGAATACATATTATGTTTTAAACAGGGAAGTGGTAATGCAGAGGACACAAAAAGAGAACCATTATAAAATGCTTTGCTAAGGCTTTTTTTTTTTCTTCTCTTTCCCCGCTTAATTTTTTCACCCCTCTCATGTCTGTAGGATGGCCCCTGAAGTGGTGATGTGTGAGACATCAAAAGACAGACCATATGACTACAAAGCAGACATCTGGTCCCTCGGGATCACGCTGATCGAGCTGGCACAGATTGAGCCACCCAATCACGAGATGAACCCTATGAGAGTCCTGCTCAAAATAGCCAAGTCTGAGCCCCCTACACTTATGCAGCCCTCCCGATGGTATGGCTGCAGAATATATTACAGCTATGATTCTTATTACATTTATATATATTATACAAATATTGATTTGCTAGACACTATTAGTCAACTATAAGTGAGGCAGGATACAATTTGAACATAGAAATGTGAGTGTTGCATTAGCCAACATAGTCTTTTTTTTTTTTTTTTTTTTTTTTTTTTTTTTACAGAGAGCCTATGAATTTCTGACATAATGATGTGAGGCTGCAGGCAGCTAATATGAGTAATGATGATTCGTTTTAGCAGTCGCCCACCCAGAGCATCTCCATATGGGGAGCTTGAAAGTGCACAGAGCTCACTAGAGTGTTGTGTTTTTCTAAATCTGAGTCATTCAGGTTTCTTTAGTTCATGATTCCTTGCTTGATTGAACAGGTCTCCGGAGTTCAGTGATTTTCTGAAGAAAGCTCTGGATAAGAATGTAGACCATAGATGGAATGCAACACAACTCCTACAGGTGACTTATCCATAAATCATCAAAAGGCCCTTTACATAACGAAACAGGGCATAACCTTTTCTCACATATTTTAATGGTTTGTTTCAATTTATTTCAGCATCCATTTGTTTCAAGTGTAATTGATAACAAACCTCTGCGTGAGCTGATTGCTGAGGCTAAAGCAGAAGTGTATGAGGAGATTGAGGAAAGTAAAGAAGAAGAGGAAGAAGAGGAGAATGACACACAGCTGGTATATGTATTTATTAACTAGTAAACAGTTAGTCCCATTCTGTTTTATGCATAGAATACTTTGTGTCTTTTGTAGCATACTGTTCGCAACGGTTTTATCATAATTTCTTTGTGTGCATAGGATGGGCGGGGCCATAAGCGTGCGCTGTCTGAAATCAGCACTGGCAGCTTGGACGACGAGAAGCTTTCTGAGAATGTGTCTACGCTGGAATCAGTCACTGAGAAAGCTGAGCCACAGGCAAAACCCAAAACAGCTGAGGACAGTAAGAGGAGCTCAACTGTGGTTCTGGATTCCTCTGAGCCTGACCATGCTGTGGGAGAGAACAGAAAGGCAGCTGCAATGGCAGACCTCAGTCCTAAAGACTCATATGCTGGAGGCAAGAGCGTGCCAAACCAGGAAGAAGTCCAGACTTCAGAAAAAGCTGCTGAGAAGAAGATTCCTGAAGTTCCAGAAACCCAGAAAGATGCTGTCCAGAAGACCGTGACTGTCAGTGAAGAGACTGGAGAGGAGGAGAAGGAGCAGGTTAGGATGAATGAGCTCACTGAGAGCCGTGAGGAAGAAAAGAAAATGATGGATGAAGAAACAGATCAGCAGGTGGACAAGAAGGAAATTAAGCCAAAACTCTTAGTAGAGGAATCAACTGAACCTGTAGAAAAAACCGAACCACAGAGCAGTCTCGCTGAAGAGGCTGTTACTGAACCGGGTGAGGTGTGCATGGATGAACCAGGAAAGACGAAGCACTTGGCTGAGACTGAAGGGGAGACAGAGAAGAAAGAGGATGTGCAGCAGGTGAAAGTGGGAGAAGAACCTGGTGTTGATATGCCTGCTGAGGACGAAAAGAAAGAGGAGGTGGATGGAAAGAAGCTACAAGAGCATGCTGAAGAAGACCAACCAAAAACTGAAGTACATGCTAAGGAGTCTGTACAAGTGGAAAATAAAACTGGGCCAGTGACCAGTACAGTTGTGAAAGCTGTTCCTGCTGAGACGAAGAAAATGGTGAATGAAAGTAGGGCCTCTATGGATGTTTCACCTGTCATTATCATTAATGGAGAAAAAGATGAGGTAGATCATCTGTCAAAGAAAACTCCAGAAAGAAATCATGAGCAGTCGGCATCCCTTGAAGCAGCTACAGAGGATGAGGTAGACCGCAGTAGAGTTGTGGCAATTAAACCCGATATTGAGAAGGATTCTGATTCAGGAAGCAGCTCTGCAGCAGATACCAACAGTATCGATATGAACCTTTCAATCTCCAGCTTCATATCCAGAAGTAAGGAGGGATCTATTTCTGTGCAGGTAAGACTGTCACAATGTACCCTGATAGATTATTCGCCTTTAATGAAATTGCGCATGCTCATGAGGTTGTACTTACACAGGATGCCAAATACCAAAAGAAGACTCTGAAAAAGACACGTAAGTTTATGGTGGATGGGGTGGAGGTCAGTGTCACCACTTCGAAGATAGTTACTGATAATGACACCAAGAGTGAAGAACTGAGGTTTTTAAGGTAACGTTGTACACAACATTTATCACTGTCATTAAGCATGTGGGAATTTTTAGCATTTTTATTTTTTTAATTCATATTAACCAAGAGCAGATAGAATGGAACTGAATGTTTTCAAGTCATAAATGTGCACGGTGCATGTATTTCCATTGCGGAATTGTTCGTTTGTTACCGATCCAGATTTTTTTTTCCCATTAATTTGGTTATGATCATGTAGGACTTTTGGGGTACTTTTGTAAGTTATTTATATCAGTGTCTCTTATGTTCTCGGTGCTTGGCTGATATTTGAGTTTTCTATGTGTACTTGGCAAAGGTTTAATTACTTATTTCCGTTGCCATATTTCTGGCCAATAAGTGACGTTTATAAGTACAGTTTTTTTTTTTCCAGCTCGTCAGGCAAAAAAGTTTATGGCTTTTGGCTTATTTAATTATGTGCAGTTTTAAAAACATGCCACAACTAATAGCAAACGATCCAAAAATATCTCTTTCTCTCTTGGTAAATTGATAATAGGTGTGAAAGTGTCCTGAGATAAATTTTTCAAATTATGCATCTGGGTGCTCTTGTGGTGTGTTTCGTCTTTTAGCTTTGTACTGTGTTGTATTAAGTGAAATGATGTCTTGTGTGGGCCTGCTATAGACGTCAGGAGCTGCATGAGCTGAGGCTGCTACAGAAGGAGGAGCAAAGAGCCTATCAACAACTCAGCAATAAGCTGCAGCAGCAGAAAGAGCAACTGTTCCGGCGCTTTGAGCAGGAGATGACAGTTAGTGCCTTCATATCTATACCATACATATTAGTTATCCTTCATAAACCAGGACTGTGCACTGAGCAGCATTATTTGTACTTTGTGACAGATGAAAGAGAAATGAAAGATTTTTTTTCTTAAAAACGTATGTCAGATCTGAGCTCCGAGGGGTGAGGGTACAGTCCTGACCCCAGAGATCTTTTTAAAAAATGAAAAACATTTCAGACTCTGTGTTTTCAGTGACCTCAGGTATCTCATCTTTCTCTCTCTCTCTCTCTCTCTCTCTCTCTCTCTCTCTCTCTCTCTCTCTCTCTCTCAGGGAAAGAAGCGTCAGTATGACCAAGAGGTGGAGAACCTAGAGAAGCAACAGAAGCAGTCTGTTGAACGTATGGAACAAGACCACACCAATCGTCTGAGGGACGAGGCTAAGAGGATCAAATCTGAGCAAGACAAGGAGCTCTCCAAGTTCCAGAACATGCTAAAGAATCGCAAGAAGGAGGTAAGAGGGAGAGAATAATTGCGTTTTGTACTGTAAGCATGTTAGTATAGGGTTGTGCTAAAAACTCATTTCCATATTGGTCTGCTTTTGTATGGTGGAGGGGCTGTGCTGTGCTGTATATATCAGCTTTTTCTACATTCTTTATTTTGGTGTGTGTGAGACCCTCACAAAAGCTGCATACATGGGATCTTCCTACAATAGCACAGGGACTGCTTCTTGCAGCTGCTTCTTCAAAGTCATCTTGCACACTGTTTGCTATTTGCCTTTGTGTTTTTAACTTTATTCAGCCGGGACAAAATGCTGGCCCAATGCAGTCAACACATTTTACCCTTTGGCTCTGTTCTGCACCGGCAGTACACTTTTACCCTTAAACTATTAAATAAACTGTTCCTCTGCTTTGAATTTAACTACTCAAACAGTTTTTCTGTAACATTTCTTTTTCTGCATGTTGGATTTTTCATGGTCATCATATAAAGGGAAAATCTGAAAATGCCTGGCTTTATCTCTAAAATATTTGAAGGTGCTTTTATTATAGGGTCTACAGTGGTGGTTTTCCATCTGGGTCATGCATGCTTCAACTTTTTTCCACTGTAGCCTTGGCATGGTGCTAAAATTGTGTTAAATAGACATGTGAATGCAATTTTCTGGTGCTCTGCATGCACTATTAAGCTGGAATTTTAACTCCCTTCCCATCTGCATGGCCATTCTCTAATCATTCAGATATGGCAGTTAGCTGCACTGCACTGTGTTCAGCTTTGGTGGTATTTCATATTCACAGATTATTGTAGTTTGTATTATTGCAGTTTAAATGATGATTTTGACTTTAGTCATCTACAGACTGTAAACAATGTCTTGAATTTTGTATAGTCCTGTTTGCGTTTAGATATTTATTAATATTATATTATAGATGTTTAATTGTATGTCTTTATGTATAAATATTATTGATGATATTGATTGTGTGAATGTGCAAGTGGTGCTGTGGTGGAGGGCTTCAGCTGGTTCATGCTTTTATAATAAAATGCTTTTTTCCCCCTGCTACTTTTATATAATTATAATTATAATAATATTTTGGTTCAGAATTTATAATGATCTCTAACATGGTGCTCACTTGTACCATATTGTAAAAATCTATATTGGGTATATTGTAACATTAGGCCATATTCTGCCCATGAATCAAGTAACATGCTACCATATTTTACATTTTGTAGCACCCCATTTCCCGCAGTAATCAAGTAACTGCTATATCATGACCTCAGGACCCTTTTGTAATACTTCACTGGGTTCTTGCCAAAGGAAATCTGGCAGTAAAAGTGTCCTGAAACTTGGTTTCAGGTTCTAGGTGCAAAATCTGCCTCCTAAGGTTTCATCAGGACTCAATTGGTTACCTTCACTCCTGGAGGCTACTGGGTACCTCTCCTGCTTTCCTTTTTTATGTTCAGTTATGTAATTTAAGTTCTCTTACAGTGTGCATCATTTTAGAGATTTAGAGTTTAGCTGAGAGTGTTTTCAGTAAAATAATCAAGGTAATGGTAGATTAGTGCATAAAAAACCTTCTCTTATTCTTAAAACTTCATTTATTCTGTTTCTGCTACTCATCTGATTTCTTCCATGGTGTCTGATTTATACATACTCTGGTATCTAATCCATTTCTCATTAACAGAATAAACTTACAAGTCAGAGAACTGACTCTTAAGGTTTCTGGGACATCTCCATTCAAATATAAATCTACACTAAATCAACAATGAGCTGCTTGATTCGGGTTAGCGCTTCAGTGATACTAATCATCAGACTGGTAAACTTTATTATTGCATGCCTTGTCACTAATACATAATATCAGCTGTGCTCAGTCCTCAGTCCAGCGAAATTCCCAACCATTTGCATGCTCGTACACTGTAGGTCAAACAGGAGATCGGCGTGTCCCCCAAACACATGAGAAAAGACCTTATGAAACGCTTAAAGGAAGACCTCGTTGTTTTTCAGCAAGAAGAGGTAAAGACTCATACAGTATATGATCACGTGCTCATTACATGTGTATTTACTTGGACTCAGCTGTTCTCATACAGATAACACAGAACACGCTTTTAATTCCAGCAAGTTTTTTTGAAGGTAACTTCATTTGAGGATTCCATGCTTTCGAAGGGCATAACAGACAATAGTAAGCCATTCTGTTCCTTGTTTCAGTGGTTATTTAGCACACTAGTTTGTATTTTAAACTTTTTCCCATTTTTAGGCATAGAACAGAAAGCTTCAGTTCAGTTCAATTCAGTTGTAATTGTGTACCCTTTTTAACAATGGTCAAAGTCTATTGGAGTGGCAAGGAAAATCTATGTGAGGTGACAAAAAAAAAACAACCTTGTGGGGAAATCGAGTCAAAAGGGAACCTATTCTCTTCCGGGTGACACTGGATACTGCAATTATGAAATATTTTTCTTCAGCAGCTGAATGCTATACAGTCAAGAAGTGTTGAATGGAACTCGAGAATGAGCGTCATTAGTGTTTTAACTTTATGTGTATTGTGTCAAACTGAAGTTATCAATTGTTCATCAGTTGTTGATCAGACTATCCAAGGAAGAACATCCACAGCCATGTCTACGGTGCCCATGTGGTACCTTAGGAGTAATATGCAGCGAGAGTGAGAGAGATTAAAGAAGAAATACAGATTATTAGTTATGCTCCTGTCCTGTAATAGTTAAAGATGTTCATTGTGCGCAGAGTGGAAGCAAGACCTCCTGTAACTGAGATTGAGAGCCAGAGGGTTACACAGATATGAGTGAGTGTGCACTAGGACAGAAAACAACTCCACCATCAACAGAGCTTGTTTTTATATGCAGCATGCTAAAATGATAATATCCATAGCCTTTTATTTTCTCTCTTCTCAGAGCAAACGGATGTGTGAAATGAGCTTATTAGGTTTTAACAGACTAATTTGTACTTACTAAATATTACCGCTGTTGCTGTTTTGCTTCAAATCCTCAAGCATGTGAAAGACCCTGAATTAGTGAAGGACCAGCCGGAAGATCACCTGCTGACTTTCAAATTCATTTGCTGCTTAACAAATCTTTTGTCTGTTAGCCTTTAGGATCTGTGTTTACTGCCTCTCGTCTACCTGACGGTCTTACATTCTTAACGCAGAACTTTAAGCCACCAGCAGCTAAGAGAGAGAATGTGAGAATCTGAAAGTATGCGTGTGGTGCCTGTGTGGGTTTTGGAGGGTGATAACATGCCACAGGTGTGTGAGTGACTTGTCCCTGACGTGGTAGAATGCACTGTGTTTCGCTCCACAGGGTGTGGCCCAGGTTATGATACAGTCTTTTCAGTTGTCCTCATGTGCTCTGTTCAACGCTCAGATGCAGGATGTAAGTTTTTTCCCCCCTTCTTCTCCCTGTCCAACCCCTCCTGCTCATATGTGCCTTCCTACCCCTAAAAGTTTAAGTGTCTCGCTTAAGAAAGTCATTTATTTAACTGAATATCTGATGTAAAGGACACTACAAAACAACATGCATCCCCAGACATGACTTTGTTGTCTAATATTTAGAAACATATTCCTATGTGTTCCCTTTTTGCATTAATATGAGAAGGTGATATTTGCATTAAGCAATTAATGAACAATCGTAATGTGTTCCACTAACAGAAAGCACAACAGTTTCATAGTGCTCCACACCCTAATTAACAGTGGTTTGTGTTAAGCAGGGAATTCTGCACACTTGCACATGAATCCTGCCTAATGGAAAGTTAGTATTGCATTAGGGTGGAGATGGCACATGTGAGCCGGGTGGTGCTCTTGTTTTTTGGAGTGCTGTCGCTGTTGTGTTATGGTGCAGTGTCTCTCTTTAAACACAACATATTGTGCTCTGTTACTGACTCCAAATGCTCAAGTTCCTGTATATTTCACTCTCACTGTTTTTATCTGTGCCACCGGGCTTTGTGTTCACAAATGGAAACGCTGATCATCACTGTGGCTACAGTAGGACATGTATCGTAGGGTAACAACACTACAACATTCTCTCATTGTGGTAATATGTACTTTGCAATGTAATGTTTGATGACAAGATTAGGTAAATGAGTTATTTTTAAGTAAGTGATTTATTGACTATAGTAGTTTCGGATTAATAAAATTCTATTTGTCTTACTCATTGTGCTGAACTTTACACTCTGTCTTAATCTAGACTTGTGTTTTAACCAGGGCTCTGAAGACGTAAGTCGTCCTTATTTGTCCTGATACATAAACGTTAATTTGAAATGTCTGTTAGAGGTTAATAATTATTTAATTTTTCTTGTCTGTGTAATCCACTAGCTTATTATTCATGTCTCACCTTCAAACTCGGGAACGTTTTGAATCCACGTCACAATTTGCATGATGTCATACTTAACATAACCCAATTAAAATAATGACACAATTAAATGTATTTTTGTTTTAAGTTAAGGAACTTTATTTTGTGCTCAGAAAGCAAGAATGGAACCGTTAAAATATTGCTTGTGGTCAGAGCGATCCGGTTCTTATTATTGAAAACATATTGTCTCTGAGCCCTGGTTATAACTTGTACAGTATGTTCTCATGTTTTTCTTCTGCTCCATTCATCTACATTGGACTGTACCATTTTGTCATGAGACATAAATGTTGTCTTGCTATAAGACATTTATTACTGTTAGTAATTTTGTTTGAATCTTTCTCCATGCTTTTTCAAACAGTACTTTGGTCTGTGCGAGTGTTTTACCTGTTTATTGTGTGAGATGTTTTGTGCCGGTTGTGCAGCCATTCTGCAGTTTGCTACGCTGCAGCTTATTAAGGTACTCATGTCGTCTGTCTTTGCATTCTCTCCTGTCTCTTATTCAACCCTTACCACAGGAACAGGAGTTTCTGCAGAAGCAACAGCAGGAGCTGGACAGTGCACTGAAGAAGATCATCCAGCAACACAAACTAGAGATCGCCACCATAGAGCGAGATTGCCTCAACCATAAGCAGCAGCTGATGAGAGGTCAGTTATTTATGAATAATTGGCTGTTGCAGATTGCAAGTTAATATATGTAAATATGTACAAGCTGCCAATAGCAGAGTGAAAATTGGTGTGGATCAGATTTGGGCAGCAAAGAGGTAAGGGGTAGTAGCAATGTCTCCTTAATCCAGCACATCCATATTACATCTAACCACATTGTATTTATAATTTTCTGTTTTATTAAAAAAAAGAACACCGTATCACTATTTTTATTATTAGGGTCACTAAAACTGAACTAATCAAGTGTCTGTTCATCCATCCCTCTTAGTCATTCTATCAACACATTTGAGAATTTATGAAGACCAGCGTTAGGTCTTGTGGGTTGTGACACATATGGTTTGGCAAGTGATTCTGAGTGAGACTGCTGTGAGTCAGACTCCACTGGAAGCATGATGAAATGGCTATTTATTGACATGTCCAGGCTTGAACACATGAACTGCTTTCCTTTCTGGCTAAAACTCTTGCGCAGTGTGTATATTCTCTTTCTGTTGATTTCTGTCGATTGTCTGATTTGTCATTTCATCTTTGTCTACCTCACTCTGTCTTTTTCTCTCTCTATATCTCTCTCTCTCTCAAATATATCTTATCACATGCTTGCATTTAGCACGTGAGGCAGCCATGTGGGAGTTGGAGGAGCGCCACCTGCAGGAGAAGCACCAGTTGCTGAAACAGCAGCTGAAAGATCAGTACTTCATGCAGAGGCACCAACTCCTAAAGAGACATGAAAAGGTGGGTAAATAAAGCAGACATTGCAAAATTAATATGAACATATTAGTGGAAACAATTCATTTCTACATAAGTGTGGTATATCTTAAGGGCATTATTTAACTTTTTAGGCAAAACTGAACATCCTGCAGACCTAGAGGGTCTATAATTTTGAAGCTATTTTGCATTTAGAATGCCTTGCAGAAACTCTAGCTCAGTTCTGTGAAGAGCCTTGTGTTTTAGTCTGTTGTAGAATTGTATAGTGAAATATACAATATACCTTTATAGTGAAATTATTTAAATTGTCACATATGGTCTGGGATGTGTTAACTGGCAGCATTCTACCTAGCTAGCCAAGTTTTTAAATTGTGAATTTTTGAATTAAATTTTTTTTTATTTAAAAACTGTATTAATCGAATAACCATCCAACATCAAGATTCTGAGCAAATTAAGTAGTTGCACTATTAGCTTTCTGTCTGCTAATGCTTTGGGTACTGCTTGTGTTTTCTGTATGTATGCTGATATCCCTCTTTTAACACTGCAAATAATAGGAAATGGAGCAGATGCAGGGTTATAACCAGCGCCTAATAGAAGAGATGAAAAACAGGCAGGCTCAGGAGAGAGGCCGACTACCAAAGATCCAGCGCGGTGAGGCAAAGACTCGTATGGCCATGTTTAAAAAAAGTCTGCGCATTACTGGCACAGGAACTCCAGAGCAGGACAGAGAGAAAATTAAGCAGGTAATACACAAAGAAGGTACTGAGCGAAATGTTGATACCATTCTGTATGGCAAGTATAAAGGACCAGTGTGTGTTTTAACACTGTTTTTTGGGGTAGTTTGCTGCACAGGAGGAGAAGAGACAGAAGAATGAACGTCTTCATCAGCACCAGAAGCATGAGAACCAGATGAGAGACCTTCAGCTTCAGTGTGACTCCAACATCAGAGAGCTTCAACAGCTACAGGTGAAACGCACGCACACAGACACACACACACACAAACACGTCTCCACATTCATATACGCACATGTGCTCTCTCTCTCTCTCTCTCTCTCTCTCTCTCTCTCTCTCTGTAACACACACTCAGACTCAAATACATGCTTTGGAGGGAACTAAAACAGTGACTGGGTGTAGATATTTATTATAATAAATTATAATATATATATATATTATGTTTATTTTATTATTTATTATGTACACTCAGAGTACTTTTTTTTATGAACACTATACATGTGTTCTTTTTATATAGTTAGTATACAGATAACATAATTTAGCACAAAGGCTTTAAAACATTTTGAATGAGACTGTTGGATCTCGTGTTAGCTTAAAAGGACACCTTTCGGTTATTGAATAGCAAAAAAAGCAAAAGAAAAATATGCCTGTCTGACTGCTAAATATCATAAGCTCTTGTGTGTTTATTTTATTTTTTTAGAGTAGTTTCAGGAAAAATTAGTCTGAATCAGAATGCCCATTGTTAATCTTATAGGGTTAACCTGCTGAGATGTTTTTCTCTAATTCCCATGTGTGCATTACAACAACAAACAGGTTTCATTATCTGTCTAATGTGATTTTATTGCCAGGAATTATTTCCAAAATAATTTCTTTCCCCTTTTATCTTACTTTGTACATGTAAACAGACATTATTAAAATGACTTAAAAGTCCTGAGTTATGAATCTCAGTATGAACATTCAAGATAACTAACCGATATTCTTAAATTTATAAACCTAGAATGAGAAGTGCCATGTGCTAATAGAGCATGAGACTCAGAAGCTGAAGGAGCTGGATGAGGAGCACAGCCAAGAGCTTAAAGACTGGAGAGAGAAACTTCGTCCCAGGAAGAAGGTACTGCACAACTAGAGATTCACAGTTGTTTGTTCAGATGCTTTGGAAACACCACTTTATATTGGGGGGGAAAAATCCACTATTAAGCCTTTGGTATGTTTTGGATATCTCTGTAATGAGCATGTGGTACCTTTCATGTGTCCTCCAGGCTCTTGAAGAAGAGTTCACTCGGAAGATGCAAGAACAGGAGGTCTTCTTTAAAATGAGTGGGGAATCGGAGTGCCTGAACCCCACTGCCCAAAGCAGAGTATCTAAGTTCTACCCTATACCTAGTGTTCACTCCTCTGGTTCATAACCCAGATCATACAACGCTCTGTAGGTGGAACATCAGCCCGGTGCTCCTTCTGTCTGAAGGAGGAATATCAGATTGAAGATAATGAAGTTCACCTGAATATGGAAGGGACTAAACAGCATTTCAGCAATGGAAAACTAGATAATTAGTAAATTACCCACCGTTAAACTATGAATCCAATGGATTAACATTTTGTTTCTTTTTCTTTAGTCAGCTGGGAGTTTTGCATGACTGTTTCACTAGCAGAGATTAGACAGTTACACATTTGTCTTGGTGAAATTGATTCTTGGAAGCAAGCATCAGATGACTAAAGTCTATACACAGTCACATACTATGAAGTATGATTTCTACTATGATTATGGTGTAACTTGGTAATTTATCTCCTGAATCATCCTGAAACTGTAGAAGACCAACAACCTTGTGAGTGTGTGTCCTGTGAGATGCACAGATATATGCCTTGTATCAAATTGAGCGGCCTTTTCTTCCATCTCAGATAGTTTGCTTGTCACTGTTTTCCACTTCAGTCTCTTACTCTTTTCATTTTATTAGGGCAAATGCATTTTTATGACCTCTCATAACTCCAATATAATAAACCTTAGAACTTAGAACAATCTGAAATGAGGGAAAGTATGATGTTGATATAGCCTACCCTTTTCTCTACGTACTGATATAAAAGCATATTGTACAAGTTCCATTAGGTGTGGAGCATGTTCTCATATGCGCACAATATTAAACCTGTTTCTGAACTTACAGCTTTGCGGTTTCTAAATGTACAAGAGAGGAAGCGGGTTACTTGTGTTATAGCCTCAAAAGGAAACTTGCAGGTTACTGAGGATGTAATTTTTCACACTTTGAGAAAGGAAGAAGAGGGTGATTGTATGATTACCTTATGTGTTTATGTCCAGTGCTTTCTTTATGAAGAGTTATACAAATTGTAAACTTTTATTACTCTAGTTCGTTTGAACTTTTTGATGAGCAAAGTGTGAGAACGTTTGTCGCTTCCATTGGTAAGATACAGAAAAACATTTTTTGGAACTATTTCTTAGTATCTGTTTCTGTCATGCAAGAATGCCACTGGTGCATAAATTCTGCTGTGCGGCTCATGCATATGTGGCCTGATCCTGCATCATTCTAAATTACATGTCATGCAGCTTTGACTCAGCTTCTCACAGCTTCTTTAGGGATCAGGCAGGCTGTTTTAGATGTTTTTTTTTTTTTTGCTTAGCCGACAGGGCAGAGTGATGACAAAATGAGGTCTCAGCATGCTCTGTGTGCAACTGACAGCTGGTATCAGACTCCCAGCAGTAGGAGCACATCTGTACTGAGAAACTGTGCTGTTAAGCAGATGTATCTCATTTTATTTTGGGTTTTGGTTTTCTTTTTTGTTTTCTTTTTTTTTTTTTTTTTTTTTTTTAAACATACTCTGTGTATTTTCTGTACAACATTTACAATGCTGGCATGTCCATACTACTCTTGCATGCAGAAATCCTGAATGCTGGATTTGACTAAGAACTGGAGCTCTATGGACTTCGCTCTCATCAAGTCCCATTATGCTAGTCTAGAGCCTTCTGTTGAATCCTTAGAGCTGCAAATGATGTGTCACAGGTCAGGATTTTTGACGTCTTTGTTCTTATCTTGGGGATTTTATTTGACTGGACAGAGGAATTTAAACCTTGTGGCACTTTGGTGGTATGTCTGAAGCATTTTTAAAATTGCTTACGGCTGATGTACCGAATAGCTTGTTATGCTGTAAATAAAATCTTACCATTGTATTTTATCCATTTCTTTTTAGTGTTTTGTATAAACATATGTTGTGTTTTCATGCATTCCTTTCGGGTTAACTGGTTATTATCCAAGGAGATAATCATACCAGTTTTAGGGAATGCAGATTCACCTGTTTGATTATCAGTAAATGGCAGTGGGTGGAGGACAATCACATCACAGCACTAACTGCTAAACATTTAAATCATGGAATATTTTATTTCATTTGCTAAACAAGTTCCAAATTTAGTTCATATTAAACTTTTGAATTAAAAGAGAAAAAAAAAAGTTTGAAAAAATGTTCAGTAAAAGTTAGCTCTTATGTTGTGCCGAATTGCATTACATTCTTATATTTTATTAGGAGTGCAAGAACATTTTTAGGCTACACAAATTCAAAAAAGTGCTGAAGAATACATGTTCCAAATGTGTAGGCTAGTTACAGTTGTGCCCAAAAGTTTACATACACCTGAGTGAAATACGTTCAATTTCTATTTATCATTTGCTGTTTAATATTCAACATTCAGTGCATTTCTATAATAGAGTCAACCAATCTTTTATTTCCATGACTGATTTCAACAGCCCTTTCCTTTTCAGTGGATTTATGAACTGATTCACAGTTCAGTTAATGAAGTTATGAAATTAGTAGGACAAAAGTTTTCATACACCTGGGTGATCTAGTGCTTTTTTGTGTTTGCAACAGCATGGATTATCCCCAAATGGTTTTCATGTATGTCCTATTGGTTCTTGATTGCAATCAATTTAAAATAGTTCAGGTGGTGCACACATATAAAGGGCCAGAGTAACCTGCAAAAAAGGCTGTATAAAGGGCCAGAGTAACCTGCAAATGCCTCATTTCTACTTCATCCAACATGGGAAAAGGAAAAGAATACTCTGAAGACCTAAGAACAACAATAGTACAGTTGCAGAAGTCGGGAAACTACCTAGGTGCCATAGCCAGGCAATTAGGAGTACCGAGGTCATGCGTCCAGACAACTGTACAGAGGTATCAGAAGTTTGGGACAGTGAAGACCCGTAGAAGATCAGGCCAGAAGTCAAAATTGACACCAACCGATGAGAGGGCATTGGTTCGAAAAGTTCGCTTCAATCCCAAGATGACAAAGAAAACAAGTATGCCAAGAATTGAAGTGTTCCGGTATCAATGTCTCACTGTCTACAGTCCAGACGGTCCTACATCGTAATGGGCTAAGGGGCTGCAGAGCATGAAGAAAGCCCCTTCAAAAACGCCACCTTAAGGCGAGGCTGGAATATGCAAGAAAGCACAGGGATAAAGATAAAGGCATAGTGCCCACTGTAAAGCATAATGGTGGCAGCATCATGCTTTGGGGCTGTTTTGCTGCTATTGGTCCAGGAGCACTGTGTAAGATAGATGGCACCATGAAGAAGGAGGATTACCTGGACATACTTCAGGGGAACTTGA